>VOCS01074994.1:0-30588 GCA_007922155.1 Mesoclemmys tuberculata | reverse complement strand
CACTCCCTCCTTCCACTTGAATAAACAGGACTGATATTCACTCCTAGAAACAGGGGAATACTTCATCAGCTAGTGTGCAACCTGACTGGAGTTTCATGGTGCTAACTTTTTTTCTTCTAATCTCTTCCAACCTTTGAACTGAAGGCTGACCGCTAGTGAAAGATTGCAAAAGAGGGTAGTTCTTAGAAATGTGAAAAGAGTTCAGAATGCCTGAATGAAAAACATGGTAATGAATATGAGTGGCCATGTCTGAATTAAATAACGCAACAGTAAAACTATTAAAAGATACTATGGTAGTTTTCATTTTCACTCCTACTTTTTCATACCAGCAGCAACATTATGGAAGACAGGCGAAATGGAAAAATGAAAAGCTCTTTGTGCTTTTGGTCCTTGATGAACTTTCTGTTAAAATGATCTAACCACAGTCTTATGCCTCTTGTTTTCATCCCATCATCTCTCTTATTTTTGCAACCAAGCACCATTTTCAAAGCAAGTGCTGCCAGGAAAGCAGCATGGAAGTAACTGGCTAAAGGTGCACTCCTCTTGATGATAAGGGTAAACAGGTGGCTGCAAGCATATCTACATTGTGCAATTGTGTATCAAAAAATGAGTACAAAATGAGGGATATAAGGGTACCCCCTGAGGATGGAGGGCTGAATCTGAGCAGAAAACAAGGTTACTTACCAGTAACTGATGTTCTTCAAGATGTGTTGCTCATGTCCATTCCACTATAGGCATGTACACCTCTCTGTGCACTGTTACCCCAAACTTTTTTCCCCTTATCAGATCCCGTAGGGCAGGCTCCAGTGCCCCCTAGAGCCCTGTGCACATGCCGCGGTATATGAGGCGTTGCCGGCCCTGCGCTCCCTCAGTCTCTTCTTTCTGCCAACTCTGGCAGTAGGGACGGGGGGGGGCGGGGGTTGTGGAATGAACATGAACATCAGTTAGTGATAAGTAACCTTGTTTTCTTCTTCAAGGGCTTGCTCATGTCCATTCCACTAAAGGTGACTCAGGTTGGGTCTACACTGATGGTGGCAAATCCGCCACCATCAGATCAATTGCTCTGGATCGACTGAGCGTTCTGTGAAGACACGCTCAGTCGATCCAGCAATCGACGTAGGAAAACCACCCTGCTAAGTGGCGTAGCACTGCGTCGAAGGGAACGCTGTTCTCATTGGCGCAAAGCAGGGTGGACGGCGCGTGGAGCAGACACAGCGAAGTCGACGGGAGATACGCAAGTGATTTACGTCACTTGCGTATCTCCTGCCGACTGCTGCCAAATCTGGAAGGTAAGTGTAGACCAGGCCTAACAAGCAATACCTTTGGAGGTGGGTTGGAGTTACTGGTGAGCTGTCCGCAGCACTGCTCTGCCAAATCCCATGTCCTCTCTCACTCGCTGGACAATGGTGCAGTGGGACGTGAAGGTATGCACCGACGACCAGGTGGCGGCTTTGCAGGAGTCCCGCAGGGGCACTCTCTCCAGGGAAGCTGTAGACGAGGCTTGAGCTCTGGTTGAGTGTGCTGTGATGGTCCCCCGAAGTGGCACCCTTGCCTGCTCGTATAAGAACTTGATGCGTGATGTAATCTACAAGAAGATGCACTGGGCGGACACAGGTAAGCCTTTCATCTGGTCAGCCACTGTGATGAAGAGCTGTGTCGATTTCCTGAATGGCTTTGTATGCTCGATGTAGAAGGCCAGTGCTCATCTCACATCCAGTGAATGCCATCTGCTCTCCTCGTCCGAACCATGCAGTTTGGGAAAAAACATGGGGAGAAAAACATCTTGATTACAATGAAATTGGGAAACCACCTGGGGCACAAAGGCTGGATGCGGCCTCAACTGAACCTTATATAACACTGTATAAGGGGACTCCGAGGTCAAGGCCCTAATCTCAGAGACCCTCCTAGCTGAGGTAATGGCCACCAGGAAGGCTACCTTCCATGAAAGCATGAGCAGAGGGCATGAAGCCATGGGTTCAAAGGAGGGCCCTGTGAGTCTCGAGAGGACCAGGTTGAGACCCCAGGGATGCACCAGGTCACGGACCTGCAGATAAAGCCTCTCCACCCCCTTGAGGAACCTAATTGACATGGAATGGGAGAACAGCGATCTCCCTTCTAGCGGCTGATGGAAAGCCGAAATGGCTGTCAGGTGAAACTTCAGCAAGGCCAGCAGCAGACCCTGGAGCTTTAGCTGGAGCAGGTACTTCAGGATCGCCTGTATAGGCGAAAGGCTGGCGGAATACCCCAGGACTCCGCTCAACAGGTAAACTGTCTCCACTTAGCCTAATACATGACCTGTGTAGAAGGCTTCCTGCTGCCAAGCAGGACTTGTTGGACCTGCACCAAGTAAGCTCTCTCTCCCTCCATCAGCCACAGAGCCTCCAGGCCATAAGGTGCAGGGAGTCCAGGTCCGGGTGCAACAGGTGACCATGGTCCTGGGATAGAAGTTCGTACCGCCTTGGGAGCTCCAGGGGTGGGGTGATCGAAAGGTCCAGCAACATGCTGAACCAGTGCTGTCTCGGCTAGGCTGGAGCGATGAGTATAACGTCTGCTCTGTCCCTCTTTATTTTCAGCAGGACCTTGAGCAGGAACCAACTGGGCGGGAATGCGTACATGAGGGTCCCTGTCCAGTCGATGAGGAACACGTTGGAAATCAACACGGTTTCACAACCCCAGAGCAGGCAGAACCTTGGACGCTTCGTGTTCCGGGCTGACATGAACAGGTACAGTTGGGGAACTCCCTACTTCCAGAAGATCATGGCCAGCACCTCTGGGTGTAGTGACCAGTCATGGCAGTGTAGAAACAACCTGCAGAGGCGATCCGCCTCATCGTTCCTCACTCCCGGGAGGTGAGAGGCCATCAAGTGGAAATCGTGCCTCATGGCAAAGTCCCTCAGATGGATAGCTTCCTCACAGAGGGCTGAGGAGCGCGCCCCTCCTCCCACCTATTTATGTAAAACATGGCTGCGGTGTTGTCCTTCGGCACCTGCACCACTCTGCCTGTCAGAAATCTGAGGAACACCTTGCATGCTGGGTGAATGGCCAGATCCTTCACGTTGATGTGCAGGCACCTCTCCTCCTCCGACCAGAGCCCCTGAGTGCTGAGGTTGGTGCTGCTGTAGGCTCCTCATCCTATGTCCGAAGCATACGAAATTAGGGTGACCAACAGGACTAGTTCCCTGTACGGAACGCCTTTCATCACTGCCATGGGAGTCCGCCACCAGTTTAGGGAGGCTAAGACAGGTGGGGGAACTGTGACCACCCAGTCCAGTGGGTGTCTGCTCGGAACATATACCAAGGCCAACCATGCCTGAAGCAGTCTGAGCCTCAGGCGAACTAGTCTCACTACGTATGTGCAGGCCGCCATGTGACCTAACAGCTGTAGCAGTGCCTGGCTGTTGTCGAGGGACATTGGTGCAGCTGGGAGATGATAGAGACCATCACCTCAAAGCATGGCTGAGGCAGGAAGGCTCTGGCCTGGGAAGTGTCCAAGGTAGCCCCAATGAATTCTATGCATTGCACTGGGGTTAATGTGGACTTCTGTTTGTTTACAAGTAGCCCCAGCGTGCAGCACAGAGAGCAATTGAGGGTCGCGCTGTCCTGCACTTGGGACCTGGATCTGCCCCGATCAGCCAATCATCCAGGTAAGGAAAAATTTGCACACCATTTCGTTTCAGGTGGGCAGCCGCTACCGCCATGCACTTGGTGAACACCCTTGGAGCCAAAGACAGGCCAAAGGGTAGGGCTGTAAACTTGTAGTGGGAGCCAGCCACCGTGAAGCGAAGAAAGCGCCTGTGGCTGGGGAGGAGAGAAACATAAAAGTATGTGTCCTTGAGATCAAGGATAGCATACCAGTCTCCTGGATCCAGGGAAGGTATTATGGAAGCTGGGGAGACCATGCAAAATCTGAGCCGTTTGACACATTTGTTTAGACGACATAGGTCTAATATGGGTCTGAGTCCCCCCTTTGCTTTTGGGATGAGGAAGTACCTTGAATAGAACCCCTGCCCCCTTCTGCCTTGAGGGACCATTTCCACCACTCCCAGAGGAGGTCCACCTCCTGTAAAAGGAGTTGTTCGTGAGAGGGGGTCCCTGAAGAGGGATGGCGGGAGAGGGTAGTTGGGGGGGTAGATGTAAACTGCAGGGCATAGCCCCCTGAGACTATCCCAAGGACTCAATGGTCCAAAGTGATTTTTGCCCATTCAGGTAGAAGGGCCTTAACCTATTTAGGAAGGGGCAGGATAGATCCAGGAGAGCAGTTGGGGTGCCACCCGAGGACGTGCCATCAAAATTGTCTCCTTTGATTGCCTGACCTCCTGGGGGCCCTTGCTGGGGAGCTGAGGATGATGTAGGGGGCTGATTTCTTCTTCTAAACTCTCTATTTCTATCCTTCTGTCTATAGAGTTGGAAAGGCCTGGGCTCAGGCCTTAGTTGCTGCTGCACCTGGGGCCATGACCGATGCCTGGAAAACTGGAAAATGCCTGGAGTCCTTCAGACAGCGCAACTTTGCACGGTCTGGCCCTGGAATAGGGCCGACCCATCAAAGGGGAGATCCTTAATAGCCTGCTGCACCTCCTGGGACAGGCCCGAGGACTGCAGCCACAAGCACCTTCACATATGGAAGGCAGAGGCTATGGCCCTGCCCACCGAGTCAGCAGTGTCACGGGACGTCTGAAGCGCTGCTCGAGCTACCTCAGTTCCTTCCTCCATGATAGTATTAAAGTGTGCAGCCTGGTCCCAGGGCAAGGCCTCAGTGAACCGCCTGAGGGAGTCCCACAGGTTGAAATTATATCTGCCCAGGAGGGCCTGATGGTTGGCAATCGTAAACTGAAGGCTTGTCATGGAATAAATCTTTCTCCCGAACAAGTCCAGCTCCTTATTGTCCTTGTTCTTGGGAGTTGACCCTGACTGACCTTGCCTGTCTCGCTGGTTTGCTGTGTCTACTACCAGGATTCCCGGGGCAGACCCCTCGGCTGGGACATCATATTTCTTCTGTGAGTGATGAAAAGGTTAAGCAGTTATTGTTCTAATTGTAGTATCCATGTCAACAGAGCTAACATGTTTTCCTCAATGTTGCAATTCCATTCCCACAGTCTCTTTCCCAATCTTGGGTTGGTGAGATGTTTTCAGATTATTCCTACATTGTGAAGGAATGTGGGCCTGTGGGTGTGGGTGCTAGCAGGGAGCTGGTCTTGCCACATAGTGGAAATGAGAGAGAAATCAAAGTGCAGCAGCAGTAGCAGGCTGCTGGTGGATTAAAGGAGTGTAGAATGAGGCAGATGCAACAGAATCAGTCTAGTTATTGACTTCATTTCTGCAGCTTGCAGGTTGAAGGGGGTGTATAGTAAAGCAGAGTGAGAAGCAGAGCCACACTAATAACTGACTGCTTGCTTAGGCAGTCTGTGTTTACTTTGGACAACATTGGAGTCATGTAAGTGCACAACAGACACATATGTACTTTTCCAAAAGGCCAAGGGAAAATGCTGTGTTACAGCTTGAAAGGATGGCAACCCCAAAGCTGATTGGGCAGCGGAAGACAACCGCAAGCGACCTTAGAAATGATGATGGAATAGCATTGCCAAATAATCTCAGGGCTAAACTAAATTACCTTTGGCTTCAATTCTATTTTGTAACACTGGAATCAGCAGAAGGTTCACTGCAAGATAAATCATCCCCCATTTGATGAGACTGCAGTATCTAAGTGCTTACAGTGTTTTAAGTAATCTTCCTTTCATATAATATCTGTGTAGCACTGTAGGCCAGGCTTGCCATAAGTAATTGGACATGGATGAGGCCCAATTTCTTGGACAACAGGAGTAGGAAGGTAAATGGATCAGTAGGCTGGAAACAGAATGTTTGTAGTAGTAAGATAAAGGGGACCACCCACTTACAATGGACAAAATAACAATGAACAAAATAAGTCTGGAATGTAAGATGAGGTAAGAAGGAGGCTGTGCATGGACAGTGTGTGGACAAAGGAAGCTGTACAGGGACTGGTTCCTGTAGAGAAACTAAGCTAATCTGGAAGCGTGTAATGTAATGTATAATTAAGAATGCACGTGTTATTAGTGTTGTTAAAAATATAGATAAGGAAAGGTTTTGCTGTGTAACTTTGGATATGTGGTATGCTCTATTCACACTCCCTACACTTGAGTCAAATCAATATAGCATAGCTTTGTTGTATGCCAAATACAGGAACCTGAGTCATGAGATTGGAGTTGAACTGAGTTTTTAGGGAACTGAGTGGAAGAGGTTTCAGAGGAGCTCCAACAAGTGTGAGTTGGGGAATTTGGGCAATTTTCCTCAGAACAGCTCACTTTGCTGCAAAGCAGAGGAAATTAATGAAATAGTGAGTCATACACAAGTGTTTTTGGCTGTTTCCTATGTCTGTTATGGGTTAAATCCTTGCAAAAGCCCAGAAGGCAGAGAGACTGTACACCAGAGATGGCAGTATCCTAATGATACATGGAAATAAGTTGATTAAAACACCTTTCCCATACACTTTTGTACAACATTCTAAAAATACTTACTTGGAGCTCTCTCGCCACAATTTGGTTTTCCCATGTGATGCAGTGGGATCATCTGGCTGTGATTCGCTCACTATCACTGTCCTCCTCTTCAGCCTCCTGGTCACCCTCAGTGGGGTCTTCTTCCAATGTATGCTTATAAGAATGTCATGAATCAACTAACATTGGATAGTACAGGACATACACTTGAGTTAAATTAAGTGTTAACTGTCTGTACTGGGCTACGGCTCCAGTTCATCAGAGTACATGCTTAAGTTATTTGCCAAATCATGACATGTACCTGAAGGGAATTGTGTGGGTTTTCTTGATGGTAAAAGACATTGACATTGTGTTTAGCCTTCTGCCTATGCTTTTGTAGAGGTTGGCAACTTCCAATCTAATCTCACATTTAAAAAAAATTGAAATTTATGGCCGCAAGTATAGACCAGATGTAAGACAATACTTGTTCTATTCGTGTTATTGCAGAAGCAAACATACATTTTATGAAGTCTGATTTTCGTGGAATGTTGTAGCCATATTTTTGGTGAAACACAGGCCAAACATAAGAACTTGCCTAGCTTACTTTTTTGATGGTGAAAGGAAAAACAAACAATAAATGAAAAATTGATTTTAGTAAACAAAGGATTAAAAATTATTTGGACCCTCTGATTTTCAAAGAACCTGATATACTTGTTGATCTTCATATGTACAAGTATATGCACTACATTTTTTTCTTCCTCTTTTTGTTCCTATCTGCCATACGGCTGGACAAAACGCCAAAGCTGTTGGATGCTTAGCATGTGCAAGCGTTTATAAAGTTAAAGCCCCTGTTTGTCCATTTTGAGGTTTAAAGGGCTAAAACGATTATTGCTAGGTGGGTCCAGGGTCCAGCATATGAAAAAGCTGCTAGCTCTATTCTGACCTTTTCAGATGCTATTTGGCTAAAGAAGTTTCGATTTCACGGGCAGTGATTTGAAGTATTAATTCCCAAGATGCGTAAGGGGCAATATGGTCATCTCCTTCGGACTTTATATATCATCTAATGTATGATAGAGCAGATCTTTTAGAAAAACATCCAGTCTTGATTTAAAAGTTGCCAGTGATGGAGAATCCACCACAAACCTTGGTAACTTGTTCCAATGTTAATTACACTTACTGTTAAAATTGACAGCTTATTTCCAGTCTGAATTTGTCTAACTTCAAATTCCAGGCCCTGGATCTCGTTATACCTTTTTCCATTAGATTAAAGATTGTAAAATTAAAATCTGTTAGATTGTAATTATTAAATAGTTGTCCCCCATCTAGGTACTTAGAGACTGTAATAAAGCCTCCCTCTTGCCCCCTTTTTAGTTAAGCTAAATAGATTGAGCTCTTTGAATCTGTCATTATAAGGCATGTTTCCTACTCTTTTAATCATTCTCCTGCCTCTTCTCTAAACCCTCTCCAATTTATTAACATCCTTTTTGAATTGCGTGCACCAGAATCAGACACAGTATTCCTGCAGCAGTCACACCAATGCTGAATACAGAGGTAAAATAAGCTCTCCACTCCTACTTGAGATTCCCGTGTTTATGCATCGAGGGATTGCATTAGCCCTTTTGGCCACAGTGTGACACTGAGCGCTCATGTTCAGCTGATGATCAGTCACAACACTCAAATCTTTGTCAGTCCCTGCTTCCCAGGATAGAAGCCTCATTGTTCAAGTGTGGCCTATGTGTTTTGCACCTAGGTACACACAGTTACATTTTAGCCATATTAAAGTATATACTTGCTTGCACTCAGCTACTTGGCAGGGCCCCTGGGCTGGTGACCTGCTGACCAGGCCTACTCGAGCGAGCAGCCTTGGTGAAAGACAGCTCCCTGGGGCAGGCCTTGATCCCCATTGAGCCCAGACTTGCTACATCCCTGCAGGAAGGGCCAGGATCCCCCAGGCAGGGCCACCACGACCCGGCAGAGAATGAGTTCACAATGGGGTCACCCCAGCAAGTGCCAGAGTCCAGAGCCAGCTTCCCCTTAGCAGGGGCAGCAACAAGCAAGAGCAGGAGGCTGAGAAGAACCTCTTAGCCCAGCCCCAGAGGCCCCCCAATGGACAGCCTGCCTCCCACTCCCCAAATCCGCCTCCTTCACTTTTCTCTTCAACTCCCTGGCAGCCCAGCCCCCTTCCCTTCTGCTCCCCCAAGCAGGCTGATCAGCTGTTTCATGGGGCCCTGGCTGACCATCAATCAGCTGTTTGGCAGGGGTCTGGGGCTGGCTGCTGATCATCTGTTGAGCAGCCAGAAGGCAACACAACAGCTGATAGGTGGTGTGGCAGTGAGGTTTGCCAAACAGCTGATTGGCAGCCCGGGGCTGTAGGTGTGGTGTGGATGGATGTAGATATAAAGCAGGTAGTGTGGAATGTAGGTCAGATAGATGTTGATGCTCCTGGATGTGAATTGGAGGCACACCCACATTTTTGTATTTTTGCAGGGCTTATTTGTCTGCACAAGCACTTACGCTGGCAAAACTTATGTCACTCAAGTGTGAAATAAACAAGCCCCTGAACGATATAAGTTTTGCTGGCATAAGCGCTTGGGTGTACAGCACTATGCTGGTGGGAGACGCTCTCTCACCAACATAGCTGTGACAGTTCATTTAGATGGTGCTTTCCTGTCAGCATAACCTTTCCAAATGTAATTGCACTCATGCTATAAAACCTTCTCCCCAATCAGCTCACAAAATGCTACACCCAAACCTGCAGTAAATATTCATATAAAGAATGAAAATACAAAACATTTTATATGTATTTAAAAAAGGTCAGTCATTCATCTTTCACTCCCTCTCTCTCTCCTATCCCCTCTCTTCCCCCACTCTGTCCTCCTATCCTCCCTCTAATTTCCCCTTTTTACTCCTTCTGAAGCAGGATTTCAAACAATAGCTCCACTTCACCCCCATGCTAGCCATCATCACCAAGGAAAATTAAGCAGGACTGTAAAAGGGAAGCTAGTGCTATTGCTTCTGGCTACACTCTTCTCAAGGATGCAAAGATTAAAGGACTCACTCAAACACTGCTTGTTCCTTGAAATGCCTCCTGCCCAGAACCTATGGGAAGCAGGGCTGGTGGCAGAGGCTTTCATTTCACAGCCCTGCTTACAAGCACTGGTGATCATAGAATTGTAAGATTGGAAGGGATCTCGAGAGATCTTCTAGTCCAGTCCCCTACACTCAAGGCACGATCTGCTCAGAGGTTGGAGTTTGGCAGCATTGTGATTGTTGAAGATGGCAGGTTGGGGAAATAAGTCAAGAGAGGAGGATACTCTGAGGATTGGCAAGGAAAGGGAATTTGAAAGCTTTTAAAATTACAAAAGGATTTCAAATGTATTCTGATATTTTATTTGTTTTTATTTTATATTTTTTAGAATTTTTCTCAGATAAATGCCAAGTGTATTTATTACATTTTAAATGGGTTCTTTTCTAACCATTCAATAAACGCAATAACACACTCCATTCTTCACCCAGTATGTGCATCAATTGGGTATACTGAGCCACACAAGGCACATACAGGGCATATGTATGTAAACTACTGAATGTGCATCCTGGAAAACATTATGGCTTCTTTAAAAAGCATTTAGATCTATTTTCTGTGTTATTAATTTATAAAATGACATGACCTTTAAAAAAAATCCTTTTCTCCAGTGTAATTTTTTTCTCTGCTTGGTTCAATAGAAAATTAAACCTTACCCTTCCCAGATAAAAACCTCTCCATAAAATGCTCCAGACCTGGTGATTTCTCAAGTCAAATGTAAAACGGAGACCTAACCATCCTTGGGGAATCTAAGCTTCAAGAGGAAAATATATAGGCTCAAATATAGTGCATTGCAGTGTTGTTGTAGTCATGTTCAGGCTTGGCTACACTTAAAACAATCCAGCCACACAGCTGTGCCGTTGCAATGTTTCACTGTAGACATGACCTATGCCACCGGGAGGGGTTCTCCAATCAATGAAGGTAATCCACCTCCCCAGGAGGTGGTAGCTAGTTTGATGGAAAAATTCGTCTGCTGATCTAGCATTGGCTACACGGAGATTTAGGTCAGCTCAACACCACCACTCAGGTGTATGGATTTTTCGCATCCTTGATTGACGTAGTTATGCCAACCTAATTTTCTATTGTAGACCAGACTTTGGTCCCAGGATATTAGAGAGACAAGGCGGCTCTTGAATGAACTCACAGTGAAAAATGATAAAAGACAAAAGCTCCATATCACCAATGCGTGAACACCTTTCACAAAGTGATCACTCCATATTTGACCTCTCAGTCCTCATCCTCAAAGAAAATCAGCACAACACCTTCAAAAGACAAGCTTGGGAGCTTAAATTTGTAGCTTTTCTAGACACTAAAAATCATGCTCTTAATAAAGACACTGGATTTATGGTTTATTACAATAATCTGTAACCCACTGACCTCCCCCCACACACACCTTTTTTGTTTTATGACTACAGGGGTGCCACTTCATGCTGGATGATCTCTTAGACTATGTGCTAACTACTTATGCTAAACAATCTGTTCCACTTTGCATTTAGCTGTGACACTCGGAGTACCTTTCCCAGACCTCAAGAGGAGCTCTGTATAGCTTTCAGAGGGGTAGCTGTGTTAGTCTGTATACAGCAAAAAGAACGAGAGTCCTGTAGCACCTTAAAGACTAACAGATTTCTGTGGACGTAAGCTTTCGTGGGCTGCAACGAAGTCAGATGAAGTGGGTTGCAGCCCCCAAAAGCTTATGCCCACAGAAACTTGTTAGTCTTTAAGGTGCTACAGGACTCTCATTGTTTTTGCTGTATAGCTTGAAAGCTTGTCTCTTGCACCAACAGAAGTTGGGCCAATAGAGGATACTATCTCACACAGCTTCTCTCTCAGGTGTAGTACATGAAATTCAAACATTATTAAACCTAAGAGAGAAATTTTGTTTATGGTAAGTATTTGTAATCCTTTTTTATTTTAATTTTAAAAAGTCTTCAATCAAAAATCCATTTAAGAATTTACCACTTAAGATGCAAGAATTATCTGAGATAAACACTAATCACATGCTAACAATAATGTATACTGAACTGCTGTTAAATTCTGGCTGCTTGTAAAGAAGAACATCTCAAAATTGGATGTCAAATGGTCACAGGTCAAACCCCTGTCACTATTTGTTGCTGTTTGGAAGTGTAAACCGGTGGCACAGCACAGCCAAGGCGTCGCAACCCTTTCTTGGGCCTAGGCTCCAAGGAAGGCCACAGCGCCTTCCTTTAGGGGAATAAACAGTGCCCGTTTACAAGTCTTTAGCCCCAGCCCCCAACAGGTGGGCTAGCAAGCGGTCTGGTTCCCCCAGCCCTCAGGCAGGGTGGGGCAGGCAAGCAGTTTGCAGTCCTTGGCCCGCAAGCTGGGCAGAGCTGGTTGGGCAGTCAGCAGTCCCCAGCCTTCCCACAGGTGGGGCTAGCAAAATAGTCTGGGGCCCCAAACCTTGCAGGCAGTAGAGCCAGTACAGCTCGGGATTCTCTGTCTCCCAAACGCAGAGGACAGCATTCCCTCCTGGGGTGGTTAGGGAAGAGGGGAGGGAGATGCAGGCCCACCCGACTCCACTGTGTCCCAGCCCAGGGCCCTAGCAATGGCAGAGCCATTTGCCACTGAGTCAGCAGGGCTCCAGCCGCAACACGCTGATGGGGTTTAGCCCCTGACTCAGCCACTTGCTAGTCGGCTGCCCCTAAGCCACTTCCTCCCACCCTGTCCCTGAGTACGTGCAGGGGGCAGTCTGCTTCCAGGTCACTATTGTAGAAGGACAGCGGAAGTCCCATAAGTCCCCCACCATTGACTGGTGGCAGGTCCGGGAACTCCTCTGCTTCGTTAATGGAGGGCAGCTCCTCCAGGTCCCAGGTTCCCAGGGGTTCCTCTGGTCCACAGGGTTCAGTCAGCTCCCGGGGGTCCGCAGTGTCAGGCAGCTCCTCCAGGTCAGGGCTGGCCTCTGGGGGTATGTCCCACCCTGGCGTTTCAGGTGGCTCGTTCCAGGTACTAGGGCTCGGCGACCCCACCCAATCACTAGGGCTTGGTGGCCCTGTCCAGTCACTAGGGCCTGGCAATCCGGACAGGTTTTGGATGCTCCACTCAATGGGGCGGTTGCTCCAAACAGCCACTGGGCCTGGGTCAGGCCTAGGCCGCAGCCTCCGGGAAGACACGTCTGCCTCTGGCGGCAGCTTCCTCCCTACTGAACTGCTAGGCCGGCCTTTTATAGTTCCCCTTCCTGCCTTGATTCTGACCCTCTGTTGCCAGGCAGTTTGGCCTGTAGTCAGTGCAAGGGCTTCCATTAACTTCATGGGGAGTTGAACTGGATCCCTTAATTTGTAACCTTAAGAACTGTGGTTTCTTCTGTGAAAATGTAATGTACATTGTATACTCATTGTATACACATAACATTTTACTATTAAGGGCCAAATTTTCAAAAAAGAAAATGGCCCCCAGTTTTGCCCATGTAGTATGTTGTGCCTGAAATCTAGTGCTGCTCTGTGTTAATGGGTAATTAGACAAACATTTGCTGTATTTAGGCATGCAAAAGGAGTGTTTGCATATGTAGTAATTATGGTCACAGAAATAGGTGCACAGACACAAATAAAATTGGAGACTGGTCTTTGGCTTTTATTACCCAAAATCAGTGATTGTGCATGGGAACAGGTAGCTATTTGTGTTTGCTTGATTTGTGTATTGAAACAGCGCTTTATTTTTTGCAAACTCTAAGGACACAATTTTGTGTAAATATGGGCTTTGGAAATTTGGACCTCATATCGATACAATTTAACCTACTGGATATGGCTTTGAAGTTTGGCCACACTCATATAATTGTTATGGTTGTGTAGAACACACATTGTGTGTACAAAAGCCAAAGAAATCAATATTTTGAGAATCAAGTATACACATTTGAAAAAGTAATCACCTTCAAGGCATACTTCTAATTATACACAGTTCTAAACAAATTAGAAGTAGAAAGGACAAACACAATCTTCTTCAGACTATCTGAGAGAGTGTTCAGCATTTCCCTCTGAGAAACAGAGTAAGGCTGGGTCTACAATGACGGCGGCAAATTCACCGCCGTCAGATTGACGCAGGAAAACCACCCCAGTAAGTGGCGTAGCGCTGCGTGGAAGGGAGCGCTGTTCCTTTCGACGCAGCGCAGTGTGGACGGTGTGCAGAGGAGATGCTGCAAAGTCGATGGGAGATATGCAAGTGATTTACGTCATTTGCGTATCTTCTGTTGATTGCCGCCAAATCGCAAAGGTAAGTGTAGACCGGGCCAAAGTGGAGAAGGCTATGATCTGGAAAGGAATAGGCATGGAACTGTATGTCAGGAAGTTCTGAGTTTTGAACTTGACACTTCCACAGACTTGCTCTGACGCCTTGGGCAAGACATTCAATCTCACTGAATATCAGGTAGAGATAGGTAAAACAGGTCCTTCAGAAATCACATTAAGGTTCTTCAGTAAAGATAGGACAGTGCAGGTTTGATATTCTCTTTGGAGTTGGTCTTTTATTTCAGTGTAAAAAACCAAAATCTCTATATAATATTTTAAGACCTTATAGAGCAGTCTGTATGCATGATAAAGCAGCAGTGAGAGGCAAGGCAAGAATGTTGGATTTTGCTTCACCATTTACCTTCCAGTGACATTCCAAGGTAACAGACAGAGTGACTGGCAGAGATGGCAGCTCCTGGCTCCCTGTCCTCTATTTTGACTGTTTCTCTTTCTGGTTTTATCTGTGGCTCACTGTCTAATGATCTTATTTCCATGAGTTATGTATTAAATAAAGACTTTAGGCTGAGTTGTTAGAGCAGCCAATTTTTCTGAGTAAATAGTAATAAAAATTGTTTCCTACTTTTTCTTTTCTTTTTTTGTTTTTTGTTTTTTTTTAGTTTCCTACTTTTTGGGACTAAAGAAAATGGAAGGGGGGCACAAAAGACACAAGGTGGTGGATGCTGGGTAAAATCCACGTTGTGTATGTTGTGGTCAAGAAATGAGATTCTCTGTACTGTTTCAATATTTTCTATTCCATTGTGATGTCCCTCATAATAAATCCAGGCCAAAATAATTGGAGTCCACACCCTACCTGGGACAGGAAATAGTCGTTTTAAACCTTGTTGTAATATTAATAGCAACTCACACTTTATTGTAGCACCTTTCGTCATAACATTAAATGAGTCTGCTGTAAATGTGGAGTAAATCAATGGGTGATTCTGGCTTCATACTGAGGTAAATGAGAGTGGAATCTGACCCTCTAATACAGGCAGTATCTCTTGGGTGGCTGGCAACAGTCATGCACACAACCTGGCATGCCACCAAGGCAGAGGCAATTTACAACTCCTACGCCTTTTGGAATGAGCTACCTATGCCCCAGTGACACCAAGAGGTAGCAGTCCCTGCTCCTTCTTGAAATCAACAATTGCTAATGTGTCTGGCCTTTGTGTGAAGTGTGTTATGAGTGCTGCCCTCCTCCCCTCTGAATGTTTACACAAGAGCCAGAGGTAAACTAGGCTATAGGAAAATTGGAATTCTAGCTGACTGATAGCTCTCATTTGCACCCAGGCAGGCACGTGGCTTGTTTTATTTCTGTGGCTCTTGCATAGTGTGATGGGTTCCAACAAAACAATACCTGTAAAAGAGAGAGAATTATGTTTTCTTATGCAACTCCCATAGGGCTGTTACCTAGTAACTTTTGCAAAACATTTGGACAGAAGAGCTCTTTCCTCTCTCCACCCCCACCCCCTACAATCATTTTGATCTCCTTCATAAAAACCATTTTCCATCACAACAAAATTGTCATAATTTTTAACCAGCTCTAATTATATAGTGCCTAGGATATGTTTCATTTCCTCTCTTGTCATAGACATGGCTCCTCTGTAGCAGAAAGTGCAGACTGCCCTCTTTTTTTTTTTTTTTTGTCACAATTAAGTACCACTTTTGCTCCACTCACAGGGATTTTAGACAGAGTCACAGGAGTCAGGAGAAAATTAAGGAGAGACATCATTTTAGGAGAATGAGAGTTTGCTTTGGTATTTCCCCATGTGCTGCCATTTGTTCAGAGGGAGGGAACTTTGTGATGGAAAGATCAGAAAAGGATCAATGGTTAGTGGAGCCAAGGCTAAAGAAGTAGCCATTTTGGTGAAAGGAAAAGTTGGGTCAATCAGGAAGGTGAAGGCAATTACGCTGGAGGCTAAAAGGTCCAACAGGCCATCAACATGCAAGGTAAACAAACATCTGAGAATGTGGGTGAGTGGCTGTGTTGAACAGTGGCATCTGGTGCCTAAAATAGATGCTGGGGCTGCAGACACCAGAGCGTTCTATTTTTTTCTCATGTGCAAGTCTTTTGTCCTACACCCCCTCTGCATGTTTACTCACATTCCACAATGAGGAGAGAGACAACTCGGGAACCAAGGTTACTGTAACATATGTTATAGGGCTACTGTTTATTTCTTTGATTTATTGTATTTTTGAGCAAATGTCAGAGGCTCCTAGATCTCTCTCTCCCCCTCCACCCCAATTCACACAGCATGATTTCACCTACATTCACTACCATTTTCTCTATTTAGCCACACT
The DNA here is from genome assembly GCA_007922155.1 of Mesoclemmys tuberculata. Taxonomy (NCBI): domain Eukaryota; kingdom Metazoa; phylum Chordata; order Testudines; family Chelidae; genus Mesoclemmys; species Mesoclemmys tuberculata. The sequence goes on along the minus strand of VOCS01074994.1, from coordinate 14,488 downwards.
CAGTCTGCAAATAAAACCTCTTCCCCTTCCTTCCAACCAAATAGCTCTTTGCTCAGAAATCTCCTCTCAGCTGTCCAAGATAACCCACTCCCTCTTTGACCCCACCAGGCACAGAACACTATTGGCAGACTAGAACTATTGTGGATCTGGTTTACCTCTTACTTACCCAGATGTAAAACAAGTAACCCTTTTGAAGTCAATGAAGCTAGTGGTCCTAGGTATTATAATATCTTAAAAATCCTTTCTGATCCATGCAGCACAAGAATCAGAATCAAAGCTTAAATTAGCTTATTCTTGATTGCAATTGTGAACTCACCCTTGTGATTATTACTTTTTTCCATTCGTTTTTTATGCAATGTTTTATGTGCAATCGTTTTTAAAACTGAAAATATGTTGATTTTTGTGTGTTTGGTGAAAAAGATCTTTTAAAAAACATGATTTGTGCACATGAGACCATAAAACTCAAGTTTCCCCACACCCCACTTAAGATGTGCAATGAAAAACTGTTTGCTGGGGGGACGTCCAGTGTTGCGTCTGTGTACTAGCAGCCTCTCTCTGACATATAGCTAATGAGCAAATTTGTGACATTACAAGCAGGTAGGGAGTTTCTATTGGGCTATTTGTGGGAGTCAGCAGGGAGAGGAAGAGGTCTGAGCCAGGGGAGGGGTTTTCCTGAACCTGAGGATTCAGGTATGGATGTGTGGGGGCATGAGGGTTTATGAGCTAGGCATGAGTTTCAGAGCCAGGACCAGAGAGTGTTTGAGATTTGGGGAGGTTTTCAGTACTGGGAGGAAGGTTTCAGTTAAGTTGCTGTAGAATGGTAGCAGCTTGGCATACACTCAGGTTATCCTTAGATTTCTGAGCCTTCTTATGGCAGTCAAGGGCATAGCAGATACCAATATTTTAATGATATCACATACTGGGGGTATTTAATTACCTTGATAAGTAATCAACTCCTCAACACACATGGGTTCCAAGCATGCTAGTCCAGTGACAAGATCTATAGACAGGGCTAACGGGATGGAAATCTTGCTGAGAATGGTCTCCTCACAAACATTGGCTCTTGATCATTCCTTTGGGAGACAGGCATCCCTCTTTCCCTGCAGAACAAAGCTGCAGGGCCTGCCCACAGATTCTTCATGTACCCCAGGATCCACGTGGACTTCTAGTGCTTCCAGCCTGATTCTGTGGCAGGCCTTCACCCTACCCTCTCACACTGTTCCAGGGAAGTTGCACGAAGGGGTTCCTGCTCCAGATGAATGGAGAATCCCCATCACAGAGGGAGTAACAGAGCATGTGCAAACATAACGCAACGACGTTAAGTATTTGCTTTCCACTCTTAACTTCGTTGGGTGCAGGGGAGACAGCTGGCTTCCTACTTCTCCTCAATCTACACTTTGAATTGGAATGAAAAATTTTGAAATCATGGAATTTTTAACAAAATGGAAAATCTGATTCCCAACCGGCTCTAATTTTAATTTCCAAGTCACTCAGCTAAAACAGTGTTGGACAATCATCCCAAATCAAGTAACTGTTTTAGCTACCAGACATATGACTGTATCAGACTAATTTAGAACAATTATCTCCTGTGCTCTTCCTTGGGTGCTCACAGATACCCCAAGGAGGATGTCAAGGAGTAGTGGGCACACACACCCACTACCCCTTCTGCTATTCCACTGGACTGGAAATGTAGAATGGCAACAGAGGTGGTTTGTTCCCTTTCTATAGTGTGTGAGTTGTGACTGTGGAAATGATTAGTGAAATACTAGTAGGTTGTTCCTTACCTCAGAAAACAGGGGACACTGCTGCTGAAATGCACAGCCTATAGTGTTACCAAGAAGAATTTAGGGAGGCCAGCCCCCCAAAACTACTGGTACTGTGTTTCACTCTATTGGAATTTCCAGGGGAACAACCCTCCCTTGAAAGGACACGGACACAGCCCTCTGATCAAGATAGAATACATAAGCTGTGATACTTTGAAAACAGATACCAAGTTTATTTAGAAGAGAATGGTGATGTTAAAAAGAAAGAGATAGAAATCAAACATAACTTGTAACCATATATATATTTATCAGAATACCACTATTAGAAGATATATGGCATAGAAAATAGTACTTAGACTATTAGAACATATAAAGACTACAATGTAACGCCATAATACCGAACACTATTAATTTAACAATACATTAATTCACATTTTATCATAAACACCTATACTAAAACATCTATTATCCAGCAAGGATGGATCAGGTGCTTGCTGCATGGGTAGAAAGGGAGAATTTCACTCAGACCACAAGCATCCAACTTTATTGGCATGCAGACTCAGGTGGTCTTTTACTTACACAACCTTTAAAACACCCCTCTGTTCGTCAGGGAAGGTCCTTCCGTTCTGTCCAAGAACAGCTTAGAGAGCTACCTCAGGCCCAGACAGAGTGGGGGACTCAGTCCGTTTGCCTGGAAGCCCAGAAGCACCTACACAGCTCTCGGACACAAGGATCACCTCAGGCCCAGACACAGAGCGGGGACTCAGTTACCCCAGCTGTCCAAAGCCTGGGGTGCACCTTTGCTTCAATGATGCTCACCAATGTGCAGGTCTGTCCAGGAAGCTGCTTTCTTTTGCTGATGGGTCTCTTGATCTTCTCCCCTTCAAGTGACCTCAGCTCTCTGCAAAGCTTAACCTGCTAGCGTTGGCTCTATATAGCTGTCAGAATGGGTAGGGGAGGGGTGACATTAGGAGGAAGTTCATCCAAAGGTCACCCAGCTCAGCTAATCAGCTTAACGGCCATCTAATATGCTAATTAGGCCGTACCTGCCATGTTAATTGGGTTCTGATGTAAAAAGACTCTGAGACAATCAATACTGAATATGCTAATGAGCCTTGCCTCCTATGCTAATTAGCCTGACCTTTCATGCTAATAAGAAGGGTGGGGCAGGAAAGGGGGAAGGGGTTACATCAAGAGTGGGAACATCACAATGGATAGGGGAGGGGCTAGGAGTGAGGTGGGAGTTAGGAGCGAATGGAAAGGAGAGCTATTTTCTAATTGCCAGCACCAGATTCACCTGCTAATTTTTATCCTAACAATCCTTTTCCTAAAACGTATCAATATTTTAAATACCACAGAATGTCCAAACACTGACACCTCTCTTTATCTATCCAATCGATTACTGTTATTTTTGTTGTGATTTTAAACCCTTCTGAGGCTTTTCTGCCTACCTGACTGTTCTGCCTAGCAGATTCAAATAGATCAAAACAAAAGTCTCCAGCTCAAGAGGACACTGGTCCCAGTACCCATGCTTGCTTGGGGAATATCCCTGCGGCTATGCGGCTGCAATTCACAAACAGACACCCACCCACACTCTCTTTCTCACTCCCTCTCCCCACTCAACTTCAGGAAGCAGGTGCCAGAAAAGGCCGCTGGAAGAGAGGCTGCTCCCAACCAGGCTAGACCTCCTAGCTGCCTGGCCAGGGACAGGGATGGGTAAGTCCATGATCAGGGTGGCACAGTACATGGATCCTTTCCTTTTCCAGGTAATCTCCCCCTGCAATCTTTGGCTATAGGGATGCCACTGTCTCCTCCCCCAAAATTCCTTACAGCTGCATGGACTCAGCCAAGAAAAAGAAGCTAGCCTGGGAGGTCTGGCCTAGACTAGTCCAAAACAGAAGCCTGCAACAGGGGGTTTGATTCTTGACAATTACAAAACTTTTCAGCAAAGAAAATGCAAGAAAGAAAAACAAATACTCTGTAGTTTGGCAAGACTTACTCTCAGCTTCAGATAAAGGCCTAATTGTGGAAAAAACAGTGGGAGCATGCTCTACCAGTATTAGTGCTGAACATTTTACCAAGATAACGATGAAGAAGACTTTTTCATAGAAGAAGTGGAAATGGAAGATTTAGCATCAGATTCTTCAGATGAAGAAGAAGTCAAAGGGAGTAAGATTCCACGAGGACCTAATCATGTTGCACAAATTGTATTTGATGACCCAAAAACAATCAGAGCTAAGTCTTCTCCTCAAATGAAATTTTAGAATGAGCAGAGAAGTTTTAAAAGAGACTGTTTATGTCCATTGAGTGAATATAGCAAAATAATGACTGCAGTTCACTGTTTTCTGTGCAGTTTTTTTTCAATATCCAGTGCGGTAGAAAAATCTGTGTTTATTAGTAATGCATTCAACAACTGGAAAAAAAGTGATGGCAAAGGATGCGGGATTCTGACAGCATGAAAATAGCCAGAATCACAAGAGATGTCAAGTGGTATGGGCTTCATTCAAAGCTATTCAGACAAAAGATGATGGTCCTTCAGTTCAGTCAGAAAGTTCTGACGCATATTTTGCTTTAGTGCAAGAGAACCTCATGTATATTGAAGCAGTCCCAGATCTCCTGTGACGCATGGCAGTCTAGGGGATTGCTCAAAAAGGAAAACAAGAGAGTGAAAGCAGCAAGCTCTTGGAACTCCTGACTCTAATAGCCACATACAACAATGTGGTAAGAAGGAAAATTGAAATGCAATGCAAATACATCCATTTGTCAATACAAAATGACATCATTCACATTATGTCAGAAATGGTACTTGAATGCTTAAGCCAAGAAGTGAAAAAGGCTAATGTTTTCTTTATAATGGTTAACGAAACTAAAGACATCAACAAAGAATAAGTGTCAGTTGTGTTGAGATGGTATTTGTATAGCACGGTATATGAAAGGTTGCTTTGTTTCCATACTGCTGAGTCACTTGTTACAAGTCTCTCAGTGTGTGAAGAACACATTGTCATTGTGTGGTATTAGTATACAACACTGTCTTGCCCAAACTAATGATGGTGTCAATGTTATGAGTGGAAATCTTAATGGTATGCAAGTTCTCTTATGGGAAGAAGTACTCAAGCATTGTATGTTCCTAGTTTCAGCCACAGGCTTAGTTTAGTTATTGTTGATGTATTCAAAGGAAATAAACATGCACCAAATTTTTTCACTATCCTGGAGAAATTATACACTTTTCTATCTGGATCAGCTGTACATGCTAAATTCATAGCCAGTCAAAAGAGAGTACAACCAAAAATAAAGTCTTGGAATTAAAGAAGTTCAATGGGCATACCAAGTTTCTGTTTATAATGCTGTGAAAAAGACAATTTCATCCATTCTTGTGACACTTGCTGAACTATCCTGAGATATGTCACAAGGTGACAGGGCAGTGGGTGCACAAAGTCTTAGTTCAATAAACTTTGAGTTTATTGTTTAACTACTTGCAAGCAATTGAGCGTGACTTGTCTCAAACATGCTTATCTGTGGACACACTCATCAGTGAATTTCTGAAGACGAGAGATTCAGAAGGGGTGTTTGATAGAATATGATGTGAAGTCATTACTATAGCTTCAGAAAATTATTTTAAAATGCCTGAAGTTCAGGGAGTGAACAGTGGCCTAAAAACTTCAGGGATACATTTTGCCTGAAGAAGTGTCAAGTGAAGGACACACTTTTGAGATACAGGAGACTTCAGGAAACAGGACTTTTTGTCAGTGCTTGATCAAATAACTGGAGAACTTCAGAGAAGATTTTCTGAAAATTAATCTGTTCTTCTTGGTATCTGTAGCCTTCACACAAAGTCTGAGAACTTTCTGGACTTTCTAAAATTAAAACCACTAGCAAAACACTACTGATGCACTATAGACAGTCTGGACACCAAGGTAAAACTCTTGCCAAAAGTAATTAAATGCTGTGAAAAAGAGAAGAAGTCCAAGGATATGTCTACACAGCAGCTAGACACCCGTGGCTGGCCTGTGCCAGTTGGCTGGGGTTCACAGGGCGCAGGCTGAGGGGCTGTTTCACTGTTGTGTAGACTTCTGGGCTTGTGCTGGGTCTGGGCTTTAGGACCCTGCGGGGTGGGAAGCTCTAAGAGCTCAGACTCTAGCCTGAGCCCAATGAAACAGCCCTGACCAGCCGCTGGTGTCTAGTTGCTGTGTAAACATACTCCAAGGTTGACAATTCTTTGCAGCTGCTCATTTTTTGTGTAAATACAAACTTGCCTTTCATGAACTGCAGAAATGATATTTGACTGGTGGGAGTATTCCTCTGTCAAGTGCGCACATGCAAGAATATTCTCATGCCCTCAGTGAGTGAAAGGTTACTTGAGGAACCACAAGACTATGGCCATCATATCATATGGCTATCAGACCCGGCTGTCATAGCTATTGAAAAAAACTTGATCAATTGCTTGATTTGAAGAGAGTTGTCAACAGATTGTCAACAGCTGCTACTCACAACAGGTGTGTCCAACTTCAATAAGGTAAATAAACTGTTACAGACAGTATTTATCCCCATTCTATAAAGTATGGTAGCAAAATCTTTGCTCCCCAATAATGGTCTTCACCACCCCTTTGCTTCCCTGAACTAATTATTGTAGCGTCATCCCAGAGATACACACTCACTGCTTCTGTCCGGAAAGTACCACTTGCAGGGAAGAGTGTTTATAAGGAGTCCCAGAAACTGGTAAACATCTTTTTTTTTGCTCCTGATTATAAACTATGCCGCACAATAGGAGTTTATTACCAGCAGCCCGTTGACCTTTGAGCTGGATGCTGTACAGGCACAGAGAATTTAAAGTCTTCCTTGGAAATGTGGAAACAGTGATTAGTTTGATCTAGATTCTCTGTATATACAATTGAAACAGTTCCCACTACTCACTCTCACTGAACTACCAAGCACCTCAAACCTCACAGTTTCTTTTCCAAGTATAAGGTGCACTTTTTTTATTTTGCCTGAAAAAATAGAACATACAGCATTTTGTAAAATGTTAAAGTGAGAAATACTGAGTTCTTCCCTCAGGAGATAGTGCTTCCGCAGTGTAAGGCATGTGTCAAAGGAGTGAATTTATCATTTCCAAAAATAAAACATAAAGCTGAACAGACCCCTTTCTTAAATTACACAGCAGAACATGTAGCCCTGTAGGAGAAGACCGAGAGAGACTGAAAAAGCAGCTGAAATTGAAGCTAGCAAAGTTCAACCTGGAAATAAGGCACAACATTTTAGCAGTAAAGATAATCAATTATTGGAACAGATTAGTAAGGTGTATGGTATATTCTCCATCACTTGGATTTTTAAAATCTAGACTGGGGCCTGGTCTACACTGGCAACAGAAGTTGATGTAATGCCACTTACGTCAACCCCCGAAAGTATGCGTCTCCACTGAACATAAGTTCTGTCAGTTTAAAGCATGGTAAAAGTTGACCTAATAATACAACCTCTGCAAGCGGGGTAGTGCTGAATTCGAATTTCATGGGTCAAATTTGCATCAGTGTAGGAAGAGTTCAATGTAAATTGATGCTATTGGCCGCTGGGAGGTATCCTATAATGCCGCATTGTTGCTACTCTGGACATTCACGCTCTGATGTAACGTGGCCATGTAAACAGGAAATATCGCCTGCCCTCAAGCCCCAGGAAATTTTGAATTTCAATTTCTGGTTTAGACAGCATGGAAAGAGCTTTGTAGCAGAACTTGTCATGGTGACTGCACAGCCCAAACATGCTCCAGCATGGATTCGATCAGAGGTCTTGGATCTCATCAGTCTATGGGGCGAAGACTCTGTTTTGGCTCAGCTCTGATTCAGCAAAAGAAATTTAGATATATACGAGAAGGGGCACAACAGGGATGCGCAGCAGTGCTGCGTTAAGATCAAAGAGCAGAGGCAGACTTATCAGAAAACTAGGGAAGCTAACAGCATTTCTGGTTCCTCGCCCAAAACATGCTGCTTTTATGAGGAGCTCCATGCAGTTCCTGACAGTGACCCCACCACTGTGCCACCATGCAGCAACTATGCCTCTGAAAAATCCCAGTCCAGGATGAATGAGGCGGACTCTGTGGATGAGTAGGATGTGGAGAGTAGTGTGCAGGAGAGCGGGGTATCCAATCTCCCTGAGAGCAGGACCTGATTGCTATCCCATGGCAGCCCTGCCACACATAGAACAGTGGGACTGATCGAGATTCAGGGGAAGGCACATCTGGTAAGTGTGTGTGGCAAATCTTTTTTTTTTTTTTTTGTGGTTATGTCCCCAGTCCAGCTTCTTAAAAGGAGTTTGTGTTTTTGAGGGGAGGGTCTTACTGGGTGGTGGCAAACTTCAGTGGAGGGTTACTCCTGGAACAGACTATTTATGTGCAGAGGTATGCTCCGAGAATCCTCTGTGGATATCTCAAAAAAACTTTCATTTAGGTAATCTGTTAACCTGTGCAGAACGTTTCTGGGGAGGGCAGCCTTATTTCATCTGCCAAGATAGGATACCTTTCCCACTATGCTGCTATTAAATGACCAGGCATCATCGTGAAACACAGCATACCAGAATAAAGGCAAGGCCTGTACCCAGATTTCCGCCTGCATTACCCTTAGGAGCCTGATATCACACATGGTCACCTAGGGAAGATGACATAAGTTTAAAGAACCCAACAAATATAGTCACTCCGTTTTATTCCTCTGCCATGGAGGGATCCCTGGGCACCTCCCCAAGACTATTCCTAGTCCTAGTACTGTTGCAATGGGCATTATGGGTTGTGACACTGGTTGCCCTATATTTTGTGCCACTATAATTCACTTGCAGTGTCCTCTAATCTGTTCTGCCCATCTCCTCCCAGACAGGTCTTTGGCATGCTACAGGGGAGCCCGGTGATCCTCTGCTTCCTCAAGTGTGGATTGTGGATTTTAGTGCTAATGAAACTTCTCTATAACAGATGCAAGGGCCCCTTGCTTACCATGTCTGTAATGCCAGTCCAACCCTTCCAAGATGTACAGAATGGAATTTGGGTCTGGCTTAGCCTTGTGAACATGAAGGAGAGTACTTTTTACATTGTAACATTTCCTTTACTATTTTTGGTCAGCTAACAATGGCAACTTTGTGTTTTCCTTATCTTACAGCCCTTGGCCTCCCCTTCCAAAGTCCATCTGAAAGACTTTCCCAGATTAGGAAGCAGAAAACACCGCCCCCCCCCGTGAGATGACATGTTCAGAGAACTAATGAATGCCTCCACGGCTGCTGACACAGAGCTCAGAGCCTAGAGGATGTCCTTGTCTGAAAAACTAGACATGGACATGGAACACAGAAGATCTGCACAGGAGCGTGATATGCAACAGGAAATGTTGTGTATTACAAGGGATCTGTCTAATATGCTCAAGGATCTGGTAGAGATCCAGGAAGAGCAGCACCAGGATAGACTCCCTCCGAAGCCCCTCCAAAAGGCTCTGCCACCTACCGCTTTGTTATCAGCCCCCACCCTGAAGTGGTCTAGGAGGAGACTGAGCAGAGTGTAGTACGTGGTTTGCTCCACACCCGTGGAGGCGAGCAGAAGGCCGTGACGCCTTTGCTTGCACAGTGGACATGCAAGGACATGACAGTTGCTTGCACAGTGGCACTTAACAATGTCATGTTATCCTCCTTTCCTTCCATTAAAATGAGTCACAAATAAAACTTTGTATCATTAAAAAAATCTGTCTTTATTCATTCATAGCTTGGGTGGGGAGAGAAGGGGAGGGTGCCGCTAGAGCGAGGGTGGGGGATGGGAAAGAAATGCACAGCACAGACATACATTACTGCAGTTCATTGCAAAACTGATTTTTCAGTGTTTCCTGAAGCCGATGCGCTCCACAGTTGGCTCTGAGCATAGCACTGGAATCTGGCTGCTCAAAATTTGTAGCCAGCCTATGAACCTCCATGGCCCAACCCTGGAGGAACTTTTCCCCCTTGGTTTCACAAAAATTTTGGAGTATACAGCATGCAGATATAACTGATGGAATGCTTTTTTCACTGATGTCAAGCCTAGTAAGCAGACATCTCCATCTGGCTTTTAAATGGCCAAATGCACATTCCACCACCATTCTGCACTTGTTGAGCCTGATATTGAAACGCTCCTTCTCACTGTCCAGGTGCCTGGTGTAAGGCTTCATTAGGCAAGGTAGCAAAGGGTAGGCAGGCTCCCCCAGGATCACTATTGGTATTTCCACATCCCCAGTGTTTAGTTTTTGGTCAGGGAAGAAAGTGCTCGCCTGCTTCTTTTTTAGACATGAGTTCCTAAAGATGTGTGTGTCATGCACCTTTCCAGACCACCTCACACTGATGTCGGTGAAACGTCCCTTATGATCCACAAGAGCCTGAATATGACTGAAACGTATCCCTTCCAGTTTATATACTCTGTGGCAACATGGTCAGGTGCTAGGATAGGGATATGCACGCCATCTGTTGCCCCCCCACAGTGTGGGAACGCCATTGCGGAAAACCTGTCCACCATGTCCTGCACGTTCCCCAAAGTCACTGTCTTTCTTAGTGGAAGCCCTTTGATGCCCCTGCACACTTGCATCAAAGCAGCTCCAACAATGGATTCACTGACTCCGAACTGATTCCCAATTGACCAGTAGCAGTGTGGAGTTGCCAGCTTCCACAGAGCGATGGCCACGCGCTTCTCCACCATCAGAGCTGGTCTCAATCGAGTATTGACACACTTCAGGGCTGGGAACAGCTCTGCACATTGTTCAAGGAAAGTTTTGCAGCCATTGCTCATCATCTCATATTTTCATACAATGGGGTTCCACCAATCTGTGCTTGTTTCCCGGGGCCAGAACCGGCGCTCCATGGACTGAAGACGATGCGTGACAGCCTGCAGAAAACGGGACTTGTTTTGCTCTATGGCCTGTAGCAGGGCAGACTCAGTAACATCACTATTTTCCATGCTGCGGCACCTCTCTCGCCTTTGAAAATACTGCAGGATAAGCCATGAGGTATTTGTGATGCTCACAATGACAGTGCAGAGCTGAGCGGGTTCTATGTCTCTCCGGCAACAGCGTGCATGCAGCATAGAAAAACGGCACAAAAAAGCATTTGCAGTTTGTTTGGGACAAGAAGGGAAGGGAACGCACTGCATCATGGTAGGATGACAACCTTCCCAAAAGCCGATGCGGCTAGTTGCACTGTGGGATAGCTACCCACAGTGCACTGCTTTGAATGTTGACCCACGCATGGCAAGTGGGGATGCGAGAGCCCAGTGCAAGGAGCGTGGTATGATCACGCTCCTGCGACTTCTAAAATTCAGCAGGTGAAAGTCGATTTAAAGTAAACAACTTCAGTCTGCAGGTTTCTAGTTCAACTGACAAATTACTGATCAAGGTGCAAGAACCCCTGGATGAAATCTTTGACCTGTGTTAAGCAGGTGGTCACACTAAAATATTATTTTGTTCCCTGCTGACCTGAAAATCTGTGAAAACAATTAAAAGGATGCTGGTTCTCATTTTCAGTCCTACCAGTGATATCTGTTGTGTAAATTAAAGTGGACTTCATGAGCCCAAAGAGTCAATGATATTAACATGACCCAATCACTGTCCAATAGAATCAGGGTTTGGTATACAGAGACCTCAGCTTTCTCATGGCAAACACATAATTAAAAATCCTTTTAAGCTTTTAATAAAGATATAGAAAAAGAAGGAAAACCACTCCATGGGCGTATCTCCACACGCTCATGCTCCATACTCTCCATTTCCTCGCCATCATGTCCCACCCTGACACCAAGTAGCAGGACCTCTTACCAGCTGTAGATGGTGAGAGACCCCGGTGGGCCAGTCTGTATTCCATCTTGGTTCCATGGCCCGCTGGGGATATGGGCTGGTGGCTCCTTCATGGAGCCATGAGCCTGTCCCTTTTGCAGCATGAGGGAGACCCTGGCACACATCTACCTGGAGTGTGCCAGGTTGCAGTGCCTATTCTGGCTCATCCAGAACCTCCTCCTGAGGTTCTGGCTGTACTTCTCCCCATACCTCTTCATCTACGTCCACCCCACTCATGACCCCACAAAGTCATGGGACCTCCTCGTCAATCTCCTCCTCGCCTTGGCCAAGGTGGCCATCTACAACACCAGGGAGAAGAGGTTGGCCAAGGAGGTGCTCTGTGACTGTGGGGCCCATTTCTGTTCCTCTCTCCGATCACGTCTCAAAGCAGAGTTCCTCTGGGCCGCGTCTGCTGACTCCTTGGCTACTTTTGAGGAGCAGTGAGAACTATCTGGGGTTTTCTGCTCAGTATCTCCTTCAGGTTCCCTCCATTTAGCCCATCCCTGTTTTTTTCATTCCCTCATAATTAGTTGAATACAGGGCCTGTAGCTCCTCCCGTTAGGCTGGGGAAGGAGCTTTTAGTTGTGGGCAGCAAATAGAACTGGTGTCCTAAGCTCCACCCAGGTCAACTGGGTCAAGTGCTCTGGCCTGATTGTTGGTGCTGGGTGGCGGATGAGCTCCCGCCCACCCGCGCTTCAGGGCATCCAGTGGAGCACAAGTCCGCTGCTGCTTAGCTGTGGGTGGGCATGTCCAGGTACCCAAATAGTACTGGTGTCCTAACTGGAGGGAATGGAAAAAGATTGAGTAAACGCAGCACATTATGGGTTAATAAGAAGCAGCTGCTATGCTTGTAAGGTGAGGCACTATAAAGGCTCCAAGGAAGGAAGGGGGACAAACAGCTAACAAAGGGAGAAGCTGCAGTAGGTCAGTGAGCTTCCATTGATCAATGGCTGGAGCAGTGAGGCCCCATGGGCTGCTAGGCTGGACCGTCTATTAATAGATAGTGGTGGGTAATAAGTTGAAAATAAAGAGCACTGCTGGGAGCATGAAGCTCATGTCTGTGAATGGTTTGTGGGCACAGAAGACCAGAACAGCCAGGGGTCCTCTGTGAACCTGCTACACTATTTTGGGGACAAGAGAAACAGTGAGTTGAGCTGGGCTGGAGCTGTAATTGTTGCTGCTAAAGTTGGATCCTGTTTCCTAGAAAACTAAACACGACAAACACACACCAAAGGGGAAAGAAAAGAACAGCAAAGATAGACACATGGGGGCGGGAGGAGACAGAGGAATAGGTGCAAGGGGGATTAACACACTTTCACAGTTTGTTTGGGAGTAACATGGAGCTGGTAGAGGTGGAGATGTTGATGTCATCTGGATCCCTCTTTCTGGCCCAGCCTAGTCAGGACATCTCTTGGGATTAGGATGATGAAGGCAGGGCCCCCACATGAGTGGGCGGGAAGGGTACAATGTACTGGGGCCTAGAGTCCCTAGGCAGCCTGGCCCAGGCTGCAACTCTCATGGCTATGTGTGTGGGAGGGGGCTCATGTTACAAGTTTCTACTGGGCTTGAAAAAATTATGCTTGGGCCCTGGATGAAGGCCCAAAGTGATGCTTGAATCCTGGGATCCAGAAGATAGTGGAGGTGGCATCTATAATGATGCTCACTTTTTTCCGGTTCACCCATCTCCTACGCAGCAGTCATTGTCAAACAGCTTCTTCTGCTAATTTTCCCCAAAAAGGGATGAATCCTAGGGTTTTAAGAATCTTAAAAGAGAGTGGTGGTAGAACAGTTCGTCCTCATTACTTTGTTCACAAGTTAAACATAATGTCCAAAAGAGTAATTTTGGTCCATTGCTTTCCGGCCCCACACTTCTTTATTAGGCATGATTTTAATTAAGTCCTTGAGCAATATCAATAGGCCTTTTTGTTTGGACTAATTCACTTGGTCTCCCTCTTGCACCTTTTCCCTTCAACCCTTGTTGTTATGTTATTGTGGCATTTGATAAACTTTCATTCACTGTTTACAGCTGAGTTCATAATTAGGGTAAATGTGTAGGCCCAATTATCTCAACATATCCAAATAGAGGGATAGAAGAAATAAAGCCACAGAGGTTTTTGTCTTTATTAGCTGATCCTTCATAATTAAACAGTCAGGCCTGAACAATGAACCAGAAGAAGATTACAGGGAGAGTCAATGGAATTTGGAAAGAGGGAATATGGGACTCTAAGGTAGAAGCAGAAAAGCAGAGAGTAAAATTAGTGGTTAAATCTCAGGAAAAGAAAGTCATAGAATGTTTATGCCACAAATGAAATCTACTGGTTGAAAGTTAAAGCTAAACAAATTCAGACTAGCAAAAAATATGCGTATGCTTAATAGTAAGGTGATTAATCACTGGAACAGTTCCCTGAGGGAGGTGGTGGCTTCTCCATCACTTGGAGTCTTTAAATCAGTACTGGTTATCTTTCAAAAACATCTGCAGCTCCCTCTACTGACTAGGCCAGTAACCCTGTCAAAGAAGTGTCTGTGTAGAAACTCCATTATTTACATTGCCTGTGACTGTCCGCTCTGCACAGGGCTCCCAATGGGAGCCTCCCTCCTGCTCTGGGGCTCAGAGTTGGAACCCCCCAAGCTCTCCCAATCCCACGCTGACAGCCCTAGCTGCGAGCCCAGTGCAGAGCTCAAGTTCAAAGCAGGGAGCCTACCAGCAGTGACATTGACATTCTTGTCAGTCTCACAGCTGCTGCTGTTTCACCAGCTCTGGCTATCAGGGTTCCAGCTGTGAGCCCCACTCTGGCTGTCGGTGCCCCACACTCTGGCAGTCAGTGCTCCACACTGCCCCACTTCAGTCAGAGCAAGTGCTCCTGGTGAAAACATGAACCACTGGTGTGGGTAGCATGGACACCAACAGCTGATTTAATTGCT
>VOCS01074955.1:0-22876 GCA_007922155.1 Mesoclemmys tuberculata | reverse complement strand
GCTGCAGCATCTTTGGCTGGACATAGAAACTTTTAACATCACATACCCCAGTGTATTGTGATGATAATGCAAAGCTTTGGATACAGGGGGAAAAAACCTGGCCAATTAAATTATGTTTGTGGAAACTGACAAATCCATACAAAAATCAGGCAGGCTGGTCAAATACCAACCAGGCGATAACCCTACTGCCAAATGCCCTACACTGCCTTAAACCAGCCCTGTAGGCCTCATCATTAGCAGCTACAGCACAACTGTCATGATGTATTTCCATGAATAACTTTTTGTCACATGCCACAGAGCTGGTATTAGAACTGGGACCTCTTTCCTCATTGCCTACTCCCCTAGTCAGGAAGCCATGCCAGCCAATGGCAGCAGGAGTTCTTTGCACCAAGGTTAACTTCTACTCTGAACACACTTGCCTCAATTTCCTGGGTTTCCCTCACCTGTTCTCTTTGTTCTTTTTGGCTCAGGTTTGGCCGCAGGTCAATCTTGATTTGGTGCTACTTGCAGATGGCCGTCACGGGCACCTGCACTGCCTTCTCACCCATCTTCACTGCCTACTGCATCTTCCGCTTCCTGACCGGAATGGCCTTCTCGGGAATGGTGATGAACGGCGTCTCTCTGTGTAAGTGTGTCTGGGGCCTGGCAAGCTGGTTACTGGGGACAGAACGTGGTGCCTTGTTCCAGCAGCTGGTGAATTACTCTGTGGTGGGAGCACAGACAGACCAGAAGCACACACAGCATGGGTGGGATGTCCAAGGTCTCAGCACCAAAATCAGGAGCTAGATTTTCCAAAGGTCCTAGCTCCTATTCCAACTTGGATTTACCAAAGCACTCAGTAGTTCCCATTAGGACCCTCATTGCTATAGTTGACAAAAACCTGAGCACATTATTTAGGTGCTTCGGTGGGTATTGTGCACTACAAAATCTGGCCCTGTCCTCTTCTGAAAGTGTGGTACCTAAATGAGAACAGAGTTCTCTGAACAATCCCACCTCCATGATCTTCAGTACAGCCAGAGTGGCAGGAGCTGGAGGACCCAGGGGCAGTTGGGTATCAGAGGCTAACAGAACTGAGCCTAATCAATTACGTAATAGCTGTGTGTTGCGGCTGATGTACTTCAGGGTGCACAAGTGTGCCACTGTGGGGTGCTAGAGCTGCCACTGGTGGGTCTTCTGGAGTGTTTGCAACTCTGCAGAGAGCTGTACCGCCGGCTGCTGCTGGCAGACTGGGGTTACTGTGGCCCTGCAGGGTACGGTACTGCTTGCCGCCAACGTGGGGCTGGAGCTGCTGTCGGGCACAGACTGGCTGATGCCATGGGGAGGAGGAATGGAGCTCCTCCAGCAGGGTACAGTACCACCTGCTGCTAGGTGGGATGGAGGTAGCAGGGGAAGGAGGCACAGCTCAGGGAACGCAGGTTCCGGGGAGCTATTTCATCTCAGCCTCAAACAGCTGTTTGCACATGCTTCCTGCTGCCTCCGCTCCCGCTTGCTCTCACCACTGGAGGGCATCGGCGTAAGGACAGAGAGATTATTTTCACTTTGTGTGCATCTCTCCCCAGCTGTGGAATGGACACCCACCAGCACACGCGCCATTGTGGGCACCATGTATGGATACTGCTACAGCATTGGGCAGATTCTTCTGGGTGGGGTGGCTTATGCCATCCCCAACTGGCGCTGGCTGCAGCTTGCGGTGTCTTTGCCCTTTTTCATCTTCTTCATCTGCTCCTGGTAGGTTAGCTCAGCCTTACCCTTTCTGATCTATTCCCCTTCTCTCCTGCTTTTCTCGCTGGATGCAGGAATGAGACAAGCTTTAAGTGAGGAGAGCAAACACATTGCTTAGCTTGGGTTATCACTGTCCTGTGCCTCAATTACTGCCGCATTTTCTTCTTCAGCCTTGGCAAATCAGTCTTGCTCCACTTACAGCCATTCAAAACACTCTTGCAAAGATCATGTCCCTATCTCAGTGCTTTGTCCATGTCACCTCTCTCTTTGCAGCCCTCCACTGGCTCCCCTTTCTTCATCACCCCATACATAAACTACTCATCGTCACTTCCAAAGCCTTTCATAGCCTATTCCACTGTACGTATCTCATCTGTCATTCACGAGCACAATGCAGACTTCCAACTCTGATTGGCCTATGATATCTACCTCCATCACCCGCTTTCTAAATTTTCAAACAAGCACTTTTGTGCTCTCCCATGTTGCCTCCTTGGGAGGAGCTCCCCTGTAAACATCTGCAAAACTAACTCATTGTCCTTCTTCAAACTCTCCTGTGCTGCGAGGCCTACAAAAAGCTTGACCTTGGTTAGGCTCCTGGTGTGCAGAGACATTTGCCTATAATGCTGACCAACATAGTCTCATTATTTCCTTGTGCTCCCCTGCAAACAGTTTCAGTTGGGACAAATCAGCATTTTGCAATGGAAAAATATTTCATCAGGAAAGGCCCGAGCAGCTGTATCCACAACACCTTTCTGAGGGAGAGCAGTGCTATTATCCTCGTTTACAGATGAGGGGATTCAGACACAGAGACAGACTAAGTGACTTGCACACGATCGAACAGGAAGTCTGCTGGGGAGCAGGGAATTGAAGCCAGGTCTCTGCTATCACCCTAAGCAGCTTTCCCTCCTGATGCAGGGCAGGGTGCAGTGCCATCTGCTATCACCCAACAGTCTCCTGGTGAGAATGGAGCTTCAGGTTGCAGTGACACCTGGCTTTCACCAGAAGGCTGCAGGTAGCAGGGGGAGGAGACAGAGCAGAGGATATAGGTTCCACTGTGGCTATTCCACGTGCTCCCTGCTGCCTCTGTCACTGCACCCTACAAAGCCAGCATTGGCTTTGGGCCCTCCCCCAGCGTAGAAGCACTGCACCATGCCTCAGTGGCGCTGATCCCAGTTCAATGAGAACAAGGCGTGTGTTCTGTGCAGGTGTCTTTTCATATCTTCTGCTTCCCAGGTGGCTTGCAGAGTCCGCCCGCTGGCTGGTGATAGCCGGCAAACCCGACGAGGCAGTGAAGCAGCTCAAGAGAGTGGCCAGGATAAACCGGAAGAAGGAAGAAGGAGACAAACTCAACATAGAAGTAAGACTGGATCTCAGAGAGGCTGAGAGCTCCCACAGACTCCTAGGGCTCTATAGACATGTGGGACAAACAGGTATAAATTGGCATGGCTACAGTCATGTTGTGTGGACTCTGCAGATGTACACCAGCAGTATGTTTGGCTGTAGTGTTCCATGGGCACTGGTGATCTCGCCATGGTCTGTCTTGTCTCTCGTACAATGGGATCCCATATGTACAAGATATCTTCTATCAATCTATCTTCTGATAGCTATACATACATAACCATCTATCCATCCAGCTATGCATCCTTCTCTAGACAGAAAAACCTCTCTTTTTATATACATACATTCATACACATAATCTGTTCATTCCTGTACATACCCATCTGTCTACCTGTCATACACCCACACACCTCTCTATCCATCCATCCATCCCCATACAAATGTGTCTATCCATCCATCCATCCCCTTGCACATTCTTCTATCTATCCATCCAGCCATCTATCCCTAGATGTACACATTATTTTCTCTGCACTGAAGCCTGCTCTGAGACAAGAATTTTGGCACTACTGGATGATCCAGAAACTCATTTCCTCCCATTCCCCTACTCTGTTTCCAGGCCTTTCCTATCATGCATGCACCATGCCCTGTTATCCATAACTCTCTTCTCTCCCCAGGTCTTGAGATCCAACATGCAGAAAGAAATAGCCTGTGCAAAGAACAGTTATACCATCACCGACCTGGTGCGGACACCTGTCATGCGCCGGATCTCCTGCTGCCTCTGCTTTGTCTGGTGAGTCGGCTCCTGTGATCGCACAAAGAGGAAGCTGAAACAATGATACAAAGCAGCATGCATCAGGAAACCAGGCACTGCAATTTGCGGAAAGTCTAAAGCCTCAGAATGGGGCAAATAAAGGATATTTCAAAAAATCAGAAAAAATAATTTTGGGTTGAACAAGGAACGACTTTTTTTCTTAATTTTT
The DNA here is from genome assembly GCA_007922155.1 of Mesoclemmys tuberculata. Lineage (NCBI taxonomy): Eukaryota > Metazoa > Chordata > Testudines > Chelidae > Mesoclemmys > Mesoclemmys tuberculata. Next base: position 18,839 of record VOCS01074955.1, on the reverse strand, counting down.
GACTAATCAAAAAGTTGAGAAAACCAAATGAAACGTTTTGCTTTGATTTCAAATATTTTAAGATGTTTTTAAAAATAAAATGAAAGACCTTTTTGAGACAAAGAATCATTTTGAACCAAAAAGTCAAAACATTTAGATTTTTTTTAGTGTTGTTTTTGAGTCTTTTTTTTTTTATTGAAACAATTCAGGAAAGTGGACATGAATTCCCTAAGCATTTTGGTGTCGCTGAATCTGCATTTTGTGCTGAAAAAAGTCTTAGATGAAAAATTTTGCTCAGCTCTACTAAGCCCCACTGATGCTCCACTTCATCCCATGGCATGTCAGTGACAGCTAGGGCTTTGGACATGACAGTCAATTTTACCTCAATTGAATATCCCACTAGATCACAATTCAATATGTTTTAGCTAGACTTCAGTAAATCCCACGTGGGAGACAGCCTGTTGCAGCTATAGAGAAAACCATCAGGAGACACTTCTACCCTAGTCACCTATTCTAATTACGAGGGCACATTCATTTGCAGAGCAGGGAAAAGAACCAAGGAATCTTTAGCTTCTAGTCTGTCCTAGCTCAGTCATGGACCCCACTCCCCTCTGAGAGCTAACAACAGAGCAAAGTCCCCTCTTGCTCGAACCTCTAGGCCCCACTCCTCTTTCAGAGCTGGGAATACTACCCAAGAGTCCTCGCTCCCAGCTGCTCTGCAGTCTAAATCACTAGACCATAACCCCTCCCACAGCCATGAACAGAACCCAGTGCCGTCTACTCACTAGACGACACTGCCACCCAAAGCAGTGAAGAGAACCCAGGAGTCACTCCAGTCACTAAACACATTTCCAGGGCCTATTGCTGAAAGGGAGCATGCTTGTAACAAACAAACTCAGTAGTAAGGACCCTCTGTGCAACACTATCTGTCTGTTCCATCCCAGGCTCTCCACCAGCTTTGCCTATTATGGGTTGGCCATGGACTTGCAGAATTTCGGTGTCAGTATCTACTTGATCCAGCTAATCTTTGGAGCTGTCGATATCCCAGCCAAGTTCCTCTCAGTCCTCACGATCAGCTTCATCGGGCGCCGGTTCACACAGGTCCTTGCCCTCATCCTGCCTGGACTCTCTATTCTAGCCAACATCTTTGTCCCACAAGGTGGTTACTTGGTGTTCTGGATTTTCAGGGGTTAGATCCAGAAGCGTTCAAGCTTTTGTCATATCAAAGGTCCAAAGCCTGGCTGATATGGTCAGCTGCACAGGAGGGAGAAGAGCTAGAGGAACTAGTCTGTAAGGGATAATGGGGCTGAAGCCCACCTATAGCGTCAAAGCTGTGTTCAGTGGCTGATGTACTGCAGGGTGCAGAACCATCTGCTGCTTCCAGAGATTGTTTATAACACCAGTTGCCATGGCACTTCCCCATGAAGCAACCCGAGAGACATATTCAGCCTGAACTGGGCTGGCCTCTTGCAAGATCATTGCAAAGTGGATGATCACGGTCTGTGCGGGTGATTGAGACACAGGTTCATAAGCAGAGCTGGGTGGATGGTTGTTAGTATTTGATCATTGTGCTAGGCACTTCACAGACCCCGAGCAAGACCAGGCCAGCATTGTGCTAGGTGCTGCACAGATCCCAGATGAGATCAGGGCCACATTGTGATGGTCACTGCACAGACCTAAAGTGAGAGATAGGCTCTGCCCTAAAAAGCTCACAATCTAAACAGACAAGACACAGAAAGGAAGATCTTCTTCTTTCTAGATGGCAAACTGAGGCACAGATCCACAGATGGTGTAAATTAGTCCAGCTCCACTGATTTCTTGCCCTTTTTGGCTTTAATGGAGCTGCGGGGGATCTGGCCCCACTGACTCCAGGGCAGCGATACTGAATTACACCAGCTGGGGATCTGGCTCCATCAGCAACAGTGGAACTACAGCTGACTTACAATAGCTGGGGATACATCCCATTGGCTCCTTACCCTTCTTGAGCATTTCAGCCTTTTTCTGGGTACTTAAGCCTCCTCCATTGTGTTCTTCTCCCCAGATCTGCAGACCCTGCGCACAGTTCTGGCTGTCTTTGGAAAAGGCTGTCTTGCTGCCTCCTTTCACTGTGCCTATCTCTACACGAGTGAGCTGTACCCCACGGTCATTAGGTATGTAGAAAAAACTCAAAGAGTGCAGCTCAAACATCATATGCAGTCCAGTGGAACAGCTAAAGACCAGGGCCAAGTGGATAGTGATTAGAGTTGGTTGGGAGTTTTTCATCAACATTTATTTTTCTGCCGGAAAAAGCTGATTCATCAAAGCCAACACTTTTCATGGAAAGAGGTTGGTTGGAAAAAAAAAGATGAGAAATTATGTTTTCAAAATGAAAAATTTAGTTTTTCTGGTGGGAAACAACTTTGTGTTTTGGATAATGTAAGCTAATTCTTCTTAAAATACTTGCTTGTACTAATTCATAATGGTCAAAATCAAAATGAAGTGATGTGATAAACCCAAACCAGATTTTTTTATATTGTTGTATCCACAAAATTTTTTGAAATTTCAACATTTCATCCTGATTCAGAATGGGAAAAATATTTTAAATTAAAAAAATTATCATAGGATAGGAAAAAAATTTCCCAACCAGCTCTACGAATGATTTTGGGGTGCCTTAAATTTTAGGGACTGCCCATGCTAAGACATCCCAACTGGGCCTGGTTCTCGGCAATTGCTGAAGATGTGCCATCTGAAAAATGAAGGCCCTTTCAGGCATCTCAATCTAGGTGCCTACAATTGCCCTTCTAGGAACATAGGAATCACCACATCAGATGAAAGATCTAACTAGCCCAGCCTCAACTGCAAGAAACTCTACACTTATGAAGTTCCCATTTGTTAAGTTAGCACCTAGAGAGCACAGCAGAGCCCCATGGTGCTAACTGCTGCATAGCCCCCAACTAAGATCAGGGCTCCCATTGTGCCAGATGCTGCATAGACACATAGGGAGAGCAGTCTCTGCTTTTCAAAATCATATTAGACAAGACAGTCTGAGGACAGGAGGGGAAAGAGATGCACTGAGAAAGGAAGTGACTTGCCCAAGGTCACACAGTGGATCGGTCAGTGGCGGAGCCAGGAAGAGATCCCAGGTGTCCTGACTCCCTAGTCACTCTATTAGTCCATAGGGCGTGCCTGAGTGATACTTTGGCTCATTGCCTGTGAGCTCCTTAGCCCAGATTTTTCTCATCACTGTGGCTTATGCTAATGGCTCTGTTTGTTATGATTTCAAATTCCCAGGCAGACCGGCTTGGGTTTGAGCAACACCATGGCGCGCCTGGGCAGCATCACTGCCCCGTTGGCAAAGATGTTGGGGGAATACTTTCCCTTTCTGCCATTGATCATTTATGGAGTTGCCCCAATCATCTCCGGCATTGCAGCTGCCTTCCTGCCAGAGACACTCAACGTCCCATTGCCTGAGACCATAGAGGAAGTGGAGAGACGGTTAGTAGAATCTGATGGAGGGCAGGAACTATAGCCATGGAGTACCATGTGCAGGCTTTGTGATATTGACAAGTATCCACTGAGAGAGAAAGAGCAAGGAAGAAATGATATGCATAATAGCTAGATAGATAGATAGATCACCTTGACTGCAATGTAGCTATGGCTGATTTACACCAGCTGAGATCTGGCCCCATTAGCTCCAAGCATCTGTTTTAAGGCAAGTATATCTCCTGATGCTTGTATAAATGTTAATATCTATTGATATTCTTTTTCATTAAGATCCAGGCAGCTGAGCGATGAAGAACAACAAATGAAGATCCTTCTGAAATCCACTCTGCCAGACCCAGCCAAGGAAGCCAGTTAAGGAAAGAAAAACAAACAACCATTGTAGAGCCTATGGGGTAAAATGCTGAAAAGTACCTAAGAGTTTATGTTCGATTTTCAACAATGACTTAGACACTCCCATGAGAATTAGGCACCACACCTACCTGGGAGCTTTTGAAAATCCCATTAGGCACTGAATCTCTTGGCACCTAAATACTTTTGAAAATATGTCTGATGCACATTTGAAGACATTCCCCTATCTCTCTTACTGTTTTAATCATACCAGAAGTGTCAGGCAAGTATCGGTGACAACTCCATAGGAGTTGAATTTTGGACTTCATGCAGGGAATCAGCTTCTTTGAACAGTATACTGATCCCCAAATCATAGCACTTTTTCTCTGAGAACAGTAGGAATTTATACCGCAGGGACTGCAGGTGTTCAAGATGGAGGACACAAATCAATTACTCTATATCGCTCCTCCATGTAGTTCAAAATCCAGTATAGCACTCTGCTGGGTTCCAACACGTTACCCAACAACTCAGCAAACACGGTCAGGCCAGATTCTCAGCGGGTGGTAATCCACGTAGTCGAGGACTGGCCCAGTACTGCAGGACAGTCACATGGCAAATCTAAAGGGAATTTTGTAAGAAAATGAACAGAAAAGGTGAAAGAATATAGGAACTGTTAGACTGGATCACAGCCAAGATCCTGTAGTCTCTCTGACAACGGTTAACAACAGATGCCTAAAAGGCAGGTGTGAGAATCCTGCCGTGGTCAGATATGGGATAATCTCCCCACCAAGTCTCATCTTGATCTTGAACAAGCATGATAGCTGGGCACACAACAGATTTTTCAGCTCACTGGCAATTTTGAAAAATCAAGGGGAAAAAATGCTTTGGCTGAAAATGAAATTTTTGGCAAATCAAAAAATGTAAAAAATTTGTTTCAAACTAAACATTTTGCTTTGATTGCAAACTGCTTTAAAGTTTTTTAGTATTTTTTTTATAAAACCACAACTGAAGGAAATTTCTAAACGGTTATTTCAAATTGAAAAATCAAAACCTTTAGATTGGGGAGGTGGGAGGGGATTTTTTCCCCTGAAATGAACAAGTCGGCAAAACCAGCATGAAATCATGAATTGTTTCAGTGTCATCAAATCTGCATTCTTCACCCAAAAACAATTTCAGTTGAAAAATTTCATACAGCTCTAGTAGTCACAGATTGGCTTAAGACTTGAAGCACGAGGTTTCATATCCCTTCTAAAACTGTTCTTTGTACTGATATTCCTGTTATTCATATAGATGTCAAGTCCCCCTTTGAATCTTGCGTCTAGACTCCCCCAGAACTGGTAACTAAATCCAGGAGTCATGAGGATGTGACTGGACCTGAGCAGACATACCTGAGCTAGCTTTAATCTCGCTAGCTCAGGTACCAGAGAGAGAAGTTCTTCAGCACCATCTGTACAAACCTGCCTGGAGGCCTGGGTCATATTTGAAGGGCTAACCAATGCTGAAGAATGTGCTGCTGCAACTTCACTGTTCTAGGATCCAAGCTAGCTACATTAAAATTACCTGGGGTGTGTCTGGTCGAGTCGCAATCACAGCCTATGATTGCAGCACTGACAGATCCTAACTCAACTGACTGTTGGATTTGAGAATCTTTCTCCTTATATCCCCGCTTTGTGTTAATAAAATGCACCTTTTCACATTAAAAAAATCCAGAGTTAATGGGATCAAAATATGGATCCTCTGCAGAAATATCCTGATCCCTGAATCATTTAAACTCCACCTGGAACAAGGACAAAAGCATCTATTCACTGTACAAAGAAAATACCTATGTGAAATGCTCGTGCAAATAAACAGTTGCTGTTGCATTTGGCTGTGTTCTTCCTGAAGGGTGGGTTCTGCATTCTTTGGAAGCCTGGCTCACAATTCAAACACAAATACTGGTTCTGGTTACATCCTTGGCCTGTCGAATGCTGGAGGGAACACAGCTATCCCAAACAATAATTCCTGCCCTTCTCTGTGCCCTCAAAGGGCTTTTCGCATATTGCTTAACAAAGCCTCACACCTGTGTGGGAGGTTTAGGTGAATATTATTGTACCGGTGTTATGGAATAACAAAGTAATGCACAGAGCAACTGCCCAGGGTTATGGATGGAAAGTCGGTGGGAGAGATAGATAGAACCCCAGAGTCCTGACTCCCAGTCTCCCCCCTCACTTTCGCCATAGACCCCACTCCGCAGAGTTGGGAACAGAACCCAAGACTCTTTGCTACTACTCTAACCACAAAATAACACTCCTCCCAGTGGGAGAACCCAGGTATCTCAATCTCCAAACCCCTGCCCTAATCTCTGGATGACACTATTCCCTCCCCAAATAGGGAATAGAACCCAGAAATCCAGACACTCAGTCCCTCCCATTCCCACTGCTAGATCATAAACCTCTTGTAGAGATGGAAACAGAACCCAACAGTCATGACTCTGAGTCCCCCTATGCTAACACACCAGACCCCATTTCACTCTACTTCCACAGTTGGCAATTGAACCCAAGAATCCTGACTCCCAGTCCTCCCCATCTACTCATTAGACCATCTCCCCAGCCACATCTGAGAATAAAACCCAGTAGCCTTGACTCCCAATCCCCATGCTCTAACCACTAGACCCCTTCGCTCCTCCCAGCCCTACTTGCTCTAACCCACTAGACCCCACAGCCCTCCCGAGCTAGGGCTAGAACCCAGGAGTCCTGCCGCCTGTTCTAAGCCACTAGACCGCACTCCCCTTCCAGAGCCAGTCAGAGAAGCCAGGAATCCCAACTCACAGTCCCCCTTCCCCCACAGAAAATAACCCCATGTCATTCCACATGAATGGATGACTGCTCTCCTAGAAACGTCCTCTGGGCCCAACAAGGGGTTGAGAGGGGTGTGCTGGCCAGTGTGAGCTGCTCAGTTAACAAGGCCTTGTGACTAAGACTGTGAAAGTCCTAACAGATCCAGTCATCAGCCTCTGACCTTTGTCCAACACAACAAGCAAATGATCAACTGCTGCAGCCTCTGGACCATAGCTTGCCCTTGAAAACAGCCCCAGATTGGCTCTCGATGGCACCCATGCGGCTTCCACGCCACCTCACCCAAAAAGACTAGGGACAAGCAGCAAGTCCGGGAGAGCCAAGTAAGGCTCCTCGGACAACAACTCATGTTCGTTGTTTCTTATCTTTTAAGGCTAGAAGGGACCCTTAGATCATCTTGTCTCACCCTCCTGTCTACCACAGGGCAGAGAAAATCACCCAGATACCCCAGCACCGAGCCCCATGACTTGGTCTTGGCTAACGCTCTTACAGGAAGGCATCCAGCCTTGGTTTAAAGACTCCAGAGCTGGGAAATCCACCCCCTCCCTTGAGAGTTTGTTCGAATGGTGAATCATCCTAACTGTGAAACACCGGTATCTCATTTTTACCTGGAAATGGTCTGGGTTCAGCTTCCAGCCTTCAGTTCTTGTTCTGCCTTTCTCCGCTAGAACTGGGGTGAAGGCATCCCCGGCATCCCTTTAGTCCCTGGTGTTTTCCCCCCATGAATGTGCTTGACACTATAATCGACTCACCTCTTGACTTAAACAGCCTAATCTTTTCAAGTCTCTCACTGTCAGGCATGTCCTTGAGCCCTTGAATCATTCCTCTGGCTTGTTACTGTACCCTCTCCAATTTTTCAACATCCTTTTTAAAAAGCACCACCCAGAACTAGAGGCACCATTTTAGTACTGGTCTCACCAATTCCATATACAGAGGTAAAATCATCCCCTTAATCCACTTCAGTGCTCTCCTATTTATACAGCCAAGGATCACAACAGCCCTTTTTGGCCCCGCATTGAAGTGGGAGCTCACCTTGAGTTGTTTTCTCCACCCCTAGCTCCTTTTCAGAGTTGCCACTGTAGGGGTAGCCTGCCTTCCTTGCTCCTAGGTGTGTCACCTTGCATTCAGCTATAGTGAAGTGCAGCTTCTTTGAATGATTACGGGAGCCAAAAGTCTTTCGCTCCTCTTCTCTGTTGTTGCTCTTTTGGCCCGAGCAGTTAATCTAATATTCAGGGCCTTGCAGGGTTGTTTCTTTTAGTATGAGGAATGGATGAGACGAGTCAGGTCAATTCTTTGGTGAAATCTTGTTTATTTACAAGGTCCCGTTTCCCTGAACACTAACAGCAGCAGGCAGTTTCCTTGCTCTGGAATCCCCGTGTCTGCAGCTCCGGCAAGCTCTGTGCCCAAGAAGCCCTCCCTTGTCTCTCTGCTTCCTTCCTGGGTCACACTCAGAACTACTTCTCCTGGATTCCTACCTCCAACACACACAACCTAGCCCCTGTGTTTGCAACCAGGGAGAGCCCTATTCTGCCTGGGTTAACGCTGGCATGGCCATGTGGTTTAGTGCCTTCACTGGAAGCCTCATTGCCTGCAGCTGTTTTTACCACAGAAAGGGGCTTGATTGCTCCTTCTGTTGAGTCTGAAAGACTGTTTAAGTTATCATCCACAGAGTTAAACCATTGCTGATATGAATGGGGGCAGCTCAAACCTGTCCAAGCTATGGTTCCAGGCTCTCTGACAACTCATCTTTGAGTTGGTTACATTTGGCTCACGTACCTGAGTTTTTCTTTGACACCATGACAGCTGGAGACTCGTGATGATGGAAACATTACTAACGCAATAGTTTCCACTGAAAAATGCAGTTTTTTCGACATTTAAATGTTTTGTGGGAACACGTTGATTTCAATGAAATTTTCAAATGGTAAAAATCAAAGTGTTTTGATTAATTTCATTTATACTTTTATATGATAATAAAATATTACTTTTATATTAGATGTCTACATTGTATTTAATATCATAACTATATAAAGTATATTATATTGGATATTTTAATATAATATACAAATCAAAACAACATGAATCAAAATGGTCAAGACAAAACGTTTCCCTTCAGCACCATCAAAATGCAGCATTTTGATACTGATGTTAAAGAAAGATGATTTGAAACTGGAACAGCCTTACAGAAAGCCTACTAGGTTGACCAGAGGAGTGGAGAATTGATCCTATGAGTAGAGACTAAAGGAGCTGGGCTCGTTTAGCCTAGGAAAATGAAAGTTAAGAGGGGATCTGACTGCTCTCGTTATATACATTGGGGGTGAGGGGAGGTAAACACCAGGGAAGGAGAAGAGCTGTTGAAAATAAAGGTCAATTTTGGCATAAGAACAAATGGGGATAAACTGGCGAGGAATAAGCTGAGGCTGGAAATGAGAAGAATGTTTCTAAACGTCAAAGGAGGGAGGCTCTGGAACAGCCTCCGAACAGAAGGGGGCCAGAGTGAAGGGGGCAAACAACCCAACTCATTTTAAGATGGAGCTTGATAAATTTATGATCGGGACTATATAACTGGTTTGCCTGCAAGAGCTGAGGCTGTACTCAATGACCCAGGTGGTTTCTTCTAGTTCTATGACCTATGTTTGTATCAAAACTAAACATTCTGATGGCTCCAAACTGAACTGTTTCTGAATTTTTATTTTGCAGGAAATGTCAAAGTTTTGCCTTTTCGTTCCAATTCAAAATGGATTAAAAAAAAAAAAAAACATCAGTATTTCCCGTGGAATGAAAATTCTGGTCCCAACCTGCACTACTGGAAATATACTAGTTTTTTTAATCCAAGCTGAGGTTCTGGAGAGACATGTCACGAGAGCGTATGGGTGTGAACTAGCTGTTTGCAAGCCCTGGCATAATTAGCAAGTAAAACCCAATGGCACAGGAGGTCATGGAGGCCAAGAACATAGCAAGGCTCAAAGAAGGACTGAACATTTATATGTGTAACAAGAGTATCTAAAGTTGCCATAATTACTGCTAAGAAAAGGGATATTAAACCTTGTGCTTCAGGGTGTAAGCCCACCTTTAACTATTCAAAATCAGAAGGAGACTTTGATGAGACCAGGTTATCCTACATCTGACTGCTCTGGCATTCTCACATTTTCCTTCGAAACACCCAGTGCTGGCCACTATCACAAACAGGATATTGGATTAAACTGACCCTAGGTTTGATCCAGTCTGGCAATTCCTGTTTTGTCACAATGATAGCTCATTTAGGGAACCATGAGAAAGGCACAGCCTATCTTCAATGAAACATGGACTCCAAACACAAATGTCGTGTTCACTGAACATGAGATTGCCTAGAACTGCTATATAGGCCAAAAACAATCTGGGACTCAGTCTCAGAAGTCATTTTAGATTAGAAATAAGGCACTTTGGTTTACATATATTGCATGTCTTTTTTAACAGTCAGAGTAGTTAACCATTGGAACAACTTACCAGGGGCTGTGGTGGATTCTCCATCAATGGCAATTTTAAATCATGACTGGAAGTTTTTCTAAAAGACACACTTTAGTGCAAGGAGGAACTAATCAAGTCCTATGGCCTGTGTTATAGCGGAGAGCAGACTGGATGATCACAGTGGGCCCTCCTGGTTTTAAAATCTATGATTCTGTGAATAACATGAAACTGTAACTGTAGAAAACAAAGCCAAGAAAGATCAGAGGGTATGACGGATGCATCAGCCCTCCAGCTGGCATAAATGTATGTAGCTCTACCAAAGTCAATTTACACCTGTGCGGATCTGGCCCATACACTTGGGGTAGGGTGGAACTTTCAAATGCCTCTTGTGGCTCTGAATTCCAGTCTAATTACATCTTGTGTGGAAAAGATATTTCCTCCTCTAAGGACTGAAAGTCAAGAGGACCTGGGTGCTTCCTTAAAGCATTTTCGAACATCTGCCTCTAGCAGATACTCCAGCTTTACATCAGCACCAACTGATACAAAATCCAGCCCAGATTTCAGTATAGATTCCATGTTGCCCTCATCCTATAACAGTAATATACTAACCAGGGATCATCATTCTTGTCCCCTATGTTCTGCAGACTTGTCCCTTTGCCAGCATTGACCTTTGTGCCATATCATCTCAATCATCTTCCTATCTGACTTAAATAAGCAAAGTAAATCTTTAACTGGCGGAGACATCAAGCCTTTATATAACAATGAGCCAGCCTGCAAGAGGGTAAAACCTGGGGGATGAGCAGGGAATCAATCCCAGCAGAAAACCATCCTCATCTAGTGTTCCTGGAACAGGTGTCTTCTCATTGACTTGGGACTGAATGGTTTACCACTGCAAACTGGGACCAGTTAAGCTGGAATTTCTAGAACAAGAGGAAAAGCAACAGACACTTAATGCACCTGGCAACCTGCAATGTTATTAAGCCAACTTAACATCTTTGGTGATTTAGCCTGTGGTATTAAGGGACTATTTGCTGAAAAGCACATACCTTCCAAGAAGTTCAGTATAAGCATCCCAAGTGGCCACACTTCCGTTTTACCGTGTGAATCAGGACTACTTAGCAGTTATTTTTTGGCAAAATTACTGAAGCATTCTGCTAGCGTAAGGGAAGGTATATTCTTCTCATCCATCACTGTGATTTTTTTTTGATCGACGCAGCACCACTCGAGAGCCATGAGTTTTGCCGAACTTCTGGACCACATTGGCTGCATGGGACGCTTCCAAGTCATGACTGTGGCATTCTTGGCCACCCCACTCTTAATGCTGGCCAGCCATAACCTCCTGCAGAACTTCACTGCTGGGATCCCAGAGCATCACTTTCAAGTGCGTATCACAGCCAACTACACCCATCATGCCAATGTCACTGCCAGCCTATATGCTGAAGATCTTCTCCGGATCTCCATTCCCATGGACAAGAGCCAGAGGCCAGAGAAGTGCCAGCGGTTTGTCACCACCCAGTGGCAGCTCCTAAACCCAAATGCAACAATCACCAACACCACAGAACTGGACACTGAGCCCTGTGTGGATGGGTGGACGTACGATAAGAGCTTGTTCGCCTACACCATCATAACTGAGGTGAGAGAGACCGGACTCTATTATAGCCCAGGCAGTGCTGCTGTATAGAGGCAGTGTGGCTCAGTGCCTAGGGCTTGAGCGATGAGGAGGAGACTCAGGTTTTATTCCCAGCTCATCTACTGTGGGCAAATCAGTTCCCTCAGTTTCCTCGCCCACCCTTCGTCTATTGGGAAAGTAAGCTTTTTGGGGCAGGGTCCCTGTCTAAATATATGGGTATAGCACACTGGGGCCCTGATCTGGTCAGGGTCTGGGCAACCCCTGGCACAATGGGACACTGATCTCTGTTGGAGTCTTTATATTCTAAGCTAATACAACATAACAGCTTGATAGATAGACTGCCACATTACACTAGGCTCTATATATACATACAGAGAGACAGTCCCTCCACCAAATCTCTTGCTGTTGTGATCTGGCAGACTGTTTTTGTCCCTTGACACAGATATAACTGACCACACAAGGTAGTAAGGTTGCCACCTCTGAGGTACAAAAAAAGGGGACTTCCGAGATGATCGTGAGCCCATAGAACTGACAGGAGTACTCTGTCAGATTTCCCAGGGCTACCTCAAAAAAGGGATGACCCTGGGAAAGCCTGGATGGGTGGCAACTCTGCAATGTACAGGGCAGGGGGAAACCACACCCACTGTTCATACGGTAATAGCTTCACTGGCTGACCAGCATAGTTCTCCCCATTCCCCCATACACACACTTGATCCTATGGGTTCGCCGTATGCCAACTTTACTTGTGGGTGTCCACTTTAGAGCCTGAATTCTAGTGATCAAATTTCAGTGTCAATTGGGCCCTCTCAGCTGCGCTGGCTGTGCAAAGTGGGGGGCGTTAATGTCCTTGATAACCCAGCCCTGTGCAGAAGGCCACTAAAAATGCTCCACTCCCAGCTCCCAGCTCAGGAGGCATAGCCTGATTGCACAAAGCTCTGCTTCCCAGGGCATCAGGAGGGAGAATGGGAGTCGGATCAGCCCCAAGGCTGCTCTAAACATACACCAGGGGTTAAGCAGGGTCCAGAATGAAAGCACAAAAGTGGGTTAAAGCCACCTCTTCCCATCTCTGTCTGCCTGGAATGAAACATCGAGACCCTGGGGATAAAAGTATCCTCTCTAGAGACCAGGCTACAGCATGCCCAACCTCCCCTCCCACCACCCTAGGCACTGCCAAAAAGTTCCAGCTCAGACAATGTGTACCCTGAAATCTTCCTGTTGTCACTGGGTCGCTGTTTTCTTCCCTGTGTGCAGTGGGATTTGGTGTGAGTCCAGGACACTCCGACAGATGGCTCAGTCACTCTACATGGCTGGTGTGCTTGTGGGGTCAGCTGTGTTTGGAGTCCTCCCGGACAGGTGAGATGGTGATGCTGTGACACCCAGCTCCACACACTGTCATGCTGCTAGTGCCAGCTGGAGCCACACAAACCCCAGCTTGACAAATGTGTCACAATGGTTCTTCCCCAGGAGGTTGGGCAGTAGGGCAGGCCGCCAGTCCGAGGGGGCTTGGTAAGGATGACATTTCCTCTGACATCTCGAGACCGACTCCAGCTCCTGCTGAAATCGAGCAGTTTCCAAGAACTAGCAACACTGCACCCAACAACATGGCCTCCAGCTCCATCGCACAGCCCACATCACAGGCTGACTTCTGCATCCAGGCCTCAGCCCCTGTACACAGGCCGTGGGGAGAATCTATGGGAACATAGGGGGCACTGAGCCTCCTGCCAGCCCCTAAGGGGACATTTGGTAGCTGCTCCTGCAGTAGCTTCTGCTCCTACTTCCCTCCCCACGACAGGGTGCGACCGCCACTGATTCTGCAGTGCAGATGGCAGAGCTGCCTCTGAGCCTGCCTGGGTCACAGGGGCCCTCACAGAGCAGTGTGGTGGGGCACGGACTTGATTTGTGAGCTCTCACTGCCCTGCTCACCCCCACAGAACAGAACTCCCCCACTTTTACTGAGCTCCTCAGCTTTTCCCTCCCTCCGAAAACATAAGACATGAGCTATAAAAAAATCTGTCCATCCATCTACCCCCAGACATATCAATCTATCTATGCCAGTCATCGGTACCTGGGAAACAAAACAAACCATAACCAATAATGCAATAGTCTTAGGATCAGATCTCATTTCTTTTTTACTCAGATATTAGCCTTCATTAAACCCCTCAAAATCACTTGATTGAGACCCCTAGCACTTCAGTTGCAAGGCATGAGTGGCAGCACATAATAAGCAACGGACACCTTCCCTAAGCCATTCAAGATGATCACGGATGACTCTGGCAGTACTGGATATACCAAGTCATTCATTGGGCATTAAAACAACACACCACAGCAAGAAAAGCCTTGGAAGGAGCATTGGCCTCAGAGTTCATGCATGGGATAAGGACTCACAAATTCAAGGCTCTATCCCCAGTTGTGCTGCAGACACTTGGGCAAGTGATTTTGTTTTGCCCTGTGCCTCAGTTTCCCCATGTGTAAAAGGAAGATAAAAATAGTGCAGGGCATGTTTTCCATCCAGAGAAAATTGTTTGAGATTCCAAAAAATTTTCCAGCCTAAAATCAGGATGAATAGTTGAAATCTCCAAAATTTAAAACAAAAAACAAAAAATTAAAAAAAAAATTTGGTCTGGTCAATCGAACCATTTTGTTTCTATTTCAGCCATTTTGTAGTTTTCAAAACATTTTTTTACTATAATTAGCTCACATTTCTAAACAAAAAGTCATTGTACACTGAAAAACTGAAATTTATCATTTCCAATTTTTCACCTTCAAAACTTTTTTATTAAAAGATTTTAGAGTCAAGAAATTTGTCAAAAATGGCACTTTCCTGCAAAACGTTTCCTGGAAAACCCTTTTGTTAAAAATTTTCAGACCAGCACTAATTACATTTCTCCCTTTGGTCTGTCTTAGCTATTTAGACTATAAACTGTTGTGGTTGTACAATCCCTGACACAACATGGCCCCAGTCTCAGCTGATATTTTAAGAATAATGACAGCTAAATCTGGATTCTTCTTAGTTAAAGTTAATTTCTAGCCCTGTGACATGAATAATATACTCACCCAAAGGCAAACTGGATCACCAGTTTGGGTCAATGAGTTTGTCACCTCTGCACTTGAAGCTTTTGGTACTGTATCTAGAACATTTCTTTCCGATTTTCTTTTTTTTTTTTTACTTAATCCATGTCAAACAAAGTAAAACTTTAACCAAGTGACCTGCTTAAGATCTTATATAACCCTCTGAGAAATAGCTAAACCCCACCTGCTGTTCCAGAGGGTAAAACATAAGGATCAACGTGGAATCAAGCCTGATAAAACCATCACCTTATGTGACTAGAGTTCATGGAAAATATGTGTGGTGTTCTCACGCAGCTGACAGCAAACTAGGAATGATTGCATGGGAATTTTTGCAACAAATAGGAAGCAACAGCAATTTACTTAACTTAATGCATCTTCTTTGGAGACAACAACCTCAAGAATCTGCTGACACAATTTGCCAACACCTGACTCTAAGAAGTGCTGCACTTTATGGCTATCTTTGAGGTTCTGAAGTAGACCACAAACTGGATGCAAATTATCATCTTTCTTAGTAGATATTTTGATCTTGCAACATTTAATTTTTACAAGTAATCAACCTACTCAGGTAACATTGATTATTTGAGCCCCATTGTTTCTTATTTTTGCTTAACCCCGACGTTTCGTGCTGAATCTCCCAACCCGGTGCTATGAGTTTTGTTGAGCTCTTAGACCATGTCGGGGGTATGGGTCGCTTCCAAATCATCTACACTATTCTACTGGCCATCCCAGTTTTCATGATGGCCAGTCATACCCTCCTGCAGAACTTTACTGCTGCCACCTCTGAGCACCACTGCCACGTCCATATCAACATCAACGACACTCCTTACACTAACTTCACCGGAAAGCTTGGTGCCAGGGACCTCCTCAGGGTCTCCATCCCCATGGACAGCAACCAGCAGCCAAAGAAGTGCCACCGTTTTGTCACCACCCAGTGGCAACTCCTAGACCACAATGCCACAGTCACAAACATAACCGGAATGGAGACTGAACCCTGCGCTGATGGGTGGGTGTACGACAAGAGCATTTTCACCAGCACCATCATTACAGAGGTACGTGAGAGCAAGAGCTGCTGCAGTGCGGGTAACTAGGTGGGAAAAGGATGCTTAAACCATGGGGAGGAAAGTGGGGTGGACAGTTGAAAATATTTTTGTCAGAATCATTCCTGTTCCATGAATATTTGCAACTAAGTTTCATTGTCCTATGTGCACAGAAGGGCACAAAATCTATCTATCAACCCTCTTCTTCCTAGTATCTGACCTTAAAATTTGCACCAACCTATACCCCCTGCATGTCCACTGATATCAGATTGGTTTCATGCAGCCTAAATCAGTGCAGAATTTCATCCAGAGCCATATGCTGTTCTCAGTTGCCAGAGGGGCAGAATGTGACTTCAATCCATGCAGCTTCAAATGGTTGCCGTTGCACAGGTGAAAAGGAAAGCAGAACACGGCCCTTTACACATCACAGGGTCTGTATTCTTTCAGTGTATCAGTACAAGGAAGCTGTGGTTACATTGCTTGGGCTGGGAATTCCTTCACCCATTTTGCAGTCAGTTTCCTCTCAATTGAACTGGACATAATCCACTAGTCCATAATAAAGGACGCATGCATGATGATAAGAGATAGCCCTGCTCTGCCCTAGATCTCAAAGGGCTTTAAAATAGTGACTAAACCTTACCAGCCCATCTCACAGCTGGGGGGAAACTGAGGCACAGCGAGGCAGCTAGACTTGCCCCAAGTCACAGCAAATCAGTGTCAGAGCTAGGAATAGAGGTCCAGGTCTCTTGAACACTCACTCCACTCAAGACCATCTGCTTCATAGGGGATCATTACGTTTTATCCTACGTAACATCTAGGATCCATTGCGGTGGGCACTGCACAGACCCCAGCTGAGTTCAGGGACGCTCTATGCCGGATGCTGCACAGACCCACGCTGAGACTGGGGAACCCTTCTGCCGGGCACTGCATGGACCCCAGCTCCAATCAGGGCCCTCTCATGCCAGTCACGGAACAGACTCCATTTGAGATTGGGCTGGGGGCTGCATGGACCACAGCTGAGACTGGGGCCCAACTGTGCTGGGTGCTGCACAGATACAGAGCTGGAGACCCAAAGAATTCACAGTTTAAACAGACAAAGGAAAGATGATTCTCCCTCATTTTACAAGGCGATAGACATTGAGGTTTAGAGAGATTAAAGCTGTGATGCCCTGCAGATTACATTTCCCATGAAATATAAATTGTGTTGGACTTTTAACGAATACATTAAAAATAATTCTACTGATCGCAATGGGAACCGGCTGTTGAAATGCCATCAGTGGTTCTGAAAACCTCAGCCTAAGACACCTACTGAGCCAGAAATCGAACCCAGCTCTTCTGACCCCCAGTCTGGCACCTTAAACAGAAGGTCACCTCCTGGAACCGAGCTTTGTTTTCTCTTCCCCTTACAGTGGGACCTGGTGTGTGACTCCCGGCAGCTGAAGCAGATGGCTCAGTCGATCTACATGGCTGGGATCCTGGCGGGAGGCATCGTCTTTGGAGGCCTGTCAGACAGGTGAGGGCAAGGTCATTATGAATCCAAGCAAGGCTGATTCCTGAAGGAATCAGAAATCTCAAGCAGGAGGAGAGAAGTTATGTCATCTCTGTATTTGGCACTGGAGCAACTGCTTCTGGAATGCTGTGTCCAGTTCCAGTGTCCACATCTCCAGAAGGATGTTGGTAGGTTGGAGAGGAGTCAGAGAAGAGCCACGAGAATGATTAAAGGCTTGGAAAATGCATCTTACACTGAGAGACTCCAGGAGCTCGATCTACAAAGCAAAGGTTAAGGGATAACTTGATCACAGTTTATAAACAGAGCCCCGTGAATTCTTACTCTAATTATTTGTTCTATATTTTGGGCATTTCTTGTTATTTTTGTTTTGTTCATTTTATACATGCCGAGGGATTAGGTCCTGCCCGTGGAGTGGGGTAGGTGGCCCTGGCAGCGGTTTGAGTCCTGCCACCAGGTGTTAGGAGGCTCTGGGGAAGGCGAGTCTTGCCGTAGGGTGCAGGACACCCTGAGGTGGTTGCAGACCTGAGGTCCTGTCCTGTGGAGTTGGGCCTGGCTCTCCACACTGAGTGTTGCGACTGGAACATGGGGTCACAGTGCTGCGCAGGATTGGCCAGTTGCACCCCTGTTCAGAGCGGGGAGCCAGGCTGAGCCCCACCAGACAGGAGCTGCCACTGCAGGGTGAATTTTTGTTTTTGTTTTATTTCATATTTCACATTTGCAAAAAACACGGGGCTCTCTATATAGGTACCTACAAAGGGAACAGAAATCCAGTGACAGAGAACTCTTCAATCTAGCAGACAAAGATCTAACAAGATCCAGTGGCTGGAAATTGAAGCTAGACAAATTCAGACTGGAAATAAAGTGCAAATTTGTAACAACGAAAGGAATTAATCATTGGAACAAAGGCCCAAGGGCTGTGGTGGATTCTCCATCGCTGGAGATTTTAAAAAGAAGATTGGATATTTTTCTAACAGATCTGCTCTAGTTCACGCAGGAATTAAATCAGGGCCATTGCTATACAGAGGTCAGTCTAGAAGAACATAGTGGTTCCTTCTGGCCTTGTAATCTATGAATCAGAGCACTATTTGTCCTCTCACATTTCTATGGGGCACTATCTCCAAAACTCACTTGCTCAGGGGCAGCAGGAGTGAGAGGAGCCTATCTACCCCTGCCAAGAAGATAGGTACGCCTTATCTGTGGGGACCTCTCTGCTGCCAAGTAGGGCTATCACCTTTGAAATGCAAAAAAACCCAGCAAACCGCTCGCACCCCGGCAAGCTCTCCATAAACCTGACCCCCAAGTACAACGCAACTCTACAAACGTTCCCCTCTTCAATAGAGCGATAACACATATAGACAAGATTGATAACATCGCTCACCTCCTCACTGTCCTGTGACTCAAACCCTCTCACACACAGATGCGGGGGACGCTTGCACATTGGTGGGCAGACAGCTGCTGTATTTTAATGGTTTTGATCGTTATTGCTTAAACTGCAGAAGTGGGAACGCTGCAGCATCTTTGGCTGG
>VOCS01074943.1:0-10225 GCA_007922155.1 Mesoclemmys tuberculata | reverse complement strand
GAAGGTGAGCTGGAGGGGTGGGGAGGAGACGGGGCCTGCTCTGCCCCTGAGTCCTGCTACCTTCCCTTGGGTCAGTCTGTGGTCCGCTCCCTGCTTCCCCAGATGGGTCCTCTGCCTCTGGTGTTGTGGCACCAACCGTGGGAACTCCAAGCTTCTGCAGATTGCAGGCTGCAAACTGCAGACCGCCAACTCCAAACTGCCAGCTCCAATCTGCAGGTTTTCAAACTGCAAACTCTAATCAATAAACTGTAAACTCCAAACTCTACTCTCCAAACTCCACACCTCCTTACTCCAGACTCCTCACTCCACAACTGACTGCTTGCCCTGCAGGCTTTTGAGTGTTTGGGGCGGGGCTTCCTGATTGGCCTCAGCTGGCCTGATTGGTTAAGCAGCCCCAGCTGGCCTAACTGCCTAATCAGGCCCCCTGCTGAGTCACCCGGGGAACAAGGCTTTGCTGAGCCTGGGGCTGATATACATGCCCTCCAGTACTCTGGCATAGCCGTCAGGCCTGACCCTGTCACATATCCTCCCCCCCTGCTCAATCCCACCGGGTTGGGCAACTTGGGACGCCAAGCAATGGACCCGGGACAACCCATCCGCATTCCCATGGCGGCAGCCCGCCCTGTGCTGAATGGTGAACTGGAACAGTTGTAGGGACAGGAACCATCGGGTCACCCTCGCGTTCTTTTCTTTGTTTCGCTGCATCCACTGTAGTGGGGCATGGTCAGTCACCAGGGTGAAGCGCCGTCCCAGCAGGTAGTACCGGAGGGCCTCCATTGCCCATTTGACTGCTAGACACTCCCTCTCCACCACTGCATATCTTTGTTCTCTCGGGAGGAGCTTGCGGCTGAGGTACATCACGGGGTGCTCCTCGTCTCCTACCATCTGCGACAATACCGCGCCCAGCCCCACTTCGGAGGCATCGGTTTGCAGAATAAAGTCTTTGGTGAAATCAGGGGCGAGGAGTATGGGGTTGCTGCAAAGGGCTGTACGTAGGTCCGCGAAGGCTTCTTCGGCTGCTGGGGTCCATCGTATCATATCCGGGCCGCGCGCCTTTATTAAGTCAGTTAGGGGGCTGGCCCTGGTAGCAAAATGGGGGATGAATCGCCGGTAGTACCCCACTACCCCCAAGAATGCCCGGACCTGTTTCTTCCGGTTGGGTCGGGGCCAGTCCTGGATGGCCCCCAGCTTGTTTAGTTGGGGTTTTACCGTCCCTCTCCCCACGATGTATCCAAGGTACCTGGCCTCTGCCAGACCAATAGCACATTTGGCTGGGTTCGCGGTAAGACCCGCCCGCCTTAGAGTATCCAGCACCTTCTCCACCTTCCCTAGGTGGGTCTCCCAGTCCGGGGAATAAATGACTATATCATCAAGGTACGCCGCGGCATAGTCAATATGGGGGCGCAACAGTTTGTCCATCAGCCGCTGGAAGGTGGCCGGGGCCCCGTGGAGGCCGAAAGGGAGGACAGTATATTGGAAAAGTCCGTCTGGGGTAGAGAACGCTGTCTTCTCTTTCGCCTCTTCTGTTAGGGGAATTTGCCAGTACCCCTTGGTCAGGTCGAGGGTCGTCAAGAAGCGGGCCCTGCCCACTCGGTCCACCAGTTCGTCTATGCGGGGCATGGGGTAGGCATCGAACTTGGATACCTCGTTCAGGCGGCGAAAGTCATTGCAAAATCGGGTAGTCCCGTCAGGCTTTGGCACCAGCACTATCGGGCTACACCATTGGCTGTGAGACTCCTCAATGACGCCCATCTCCAACATCCTCTGCACCTCTTTTCTAATCTCTTGTCTTTTGGCCTCAGGTACCCGGTAGGGCCTCATCGTGACCCTGGCCCCAGGGTTGGTGATGATGTCGTGGGCTACCTCCTTTGTCCGTCCGGGGCGGGTTGTGAAGACGTCCGGGTAGCGGCTTATCACCTCCGCTGCCTCGGCCGCTTGGTTTGGCGTCAGGTCGGGGGATATTTTCACCTGCTCCAGTGGTACCCCCTCCTGGGCTACCATACATGCTTCTCGGGCCCTCCATGGCTTTAACAAGTTCACATGATATATCTGTTCCTGTTTCCGGCGTTCTGGTTGCCGGATTTTGTAGTTGGTTTCCCCCACGGGCCCGATCACTTCGTAGGGCCCTTGCCACTGGGCCAGCAGCTTGCTCTCGGCAGTCGGTACCAGAACCATCACCCGGTCACCGGGCTGGAATCGCCGAATTGTGGCTTGACGGTTATAGTAAGTCCGCTGGGTTTCTTGGGCCTTCTCAAGGTGCTCCCGCACGATGGGGGTAACCCGGGCAATTCGGTCCTGCATCTGGAGTACATGGTCAATGACGTTCCTCCCCGGGGCGGGCCCCTCTTCCCATGTCTCCTTGGCTATGTCCAGGATGCCCCGGGGGTGGCGCCCGTACAGCAGCTCGAAGGGG
Organism: Mesoclemmys tuberculata; assembly: GCA_007922155.1. NCBI lineage: Eukaryota > Metazoa > Chordata > Testudines > Chelidae > Mesoclemmys > Mesoclemmys tuberculata. The sequence goes on along the minus strand of VOCS01074943.1, from coordinate 7,812 downwards.
GAGAACCCTGTGGAGGCCTGCGGGACCTCCCGGATGGCGAACATCAGGTAGGGTAACAGGGTGTCCCAGTCTTTCCCATCCCGGCTCACCACTTTCCTTATCATGGCCTTGAGGGTCCGGTTGAACCTCTCCACGAGACCATCCGTCTGGGGGTGGTAGACAGAGGTCCGTAAGGCTCGTACCCGCAGCAGGGTGCATAAGTCCTTCATTAATTTTGACGTAAATGGAGTCCCTTGATCCGTAAGTATTTCTTTTGGTAGTCCCACTCGGGCAAAGATCTTTACCAGTTCTGTGGCGATTACCTTAGACGTGGCACTCCGCAAGGGGATGGCTTCGGGGTACCGGGTGGCATAATCGAGTACAACGAGGATGTGCTGGTGTCCCCTGGCTGTTTTCTCCAGCGGCCCCACTAGGTCCATCGCGATTCTTTCAAATGGGACCTCTATGATGGGTAGCGGCACTAGGGGGGCCCGCAAACGTGGCGGGGGGCTATGCAGCTGGCACTCAGGGCAGGTGGAGCAATAGCGACGCACGTCCTCGTACACGCCCGGCCAGAAGAACCTCCGTAGAACTCGTGCCAGGGTTTTCTCTACGCCTAAATGCCCTCCAAAGAGGTGGCTGTGAGCCAAGTTGAGCACGGCGTTCTGGTGCTTTTGGGGTACCAGCAGCTGGAGCACCTCCTCTCCATCCGTCTCGGTGGCTCGGTATAACAGGTCCCCTTTCAACATGAAGTATGGCCCCGGGCCTGGGGTCCTCCCTTCCACCGGGACTCCATTGACTACTGCTACCTCCTTCCGGGCCGTGACATACCTTGGGTCATCGGCCTGGTCTCGGGCGAAGCTTTCTCTCCCCGCTCCTGATTGCTCTATTCCTGGGAGGGCGCTCCCCTCAACGGCTTCTGGCTCGGGGTGGCTCGGCTCGGGGTCTACTATGGGCTCCCCTCCCTGGGCCGCCTCCCTAGCCGCCGCCCGGGTCCGCCTCCCCACCATAGCTGGTTTCAGCCCCTGGGCCAGGATTCTGGTACCCAGGGCCTTAGCGGCCCTCCTCTCCGCTTTAGTTTTCCGTCCCTTCCCTGGGGCCGGCATTAAATCTGGGGCCATCTCAGAGAACATTGGGGGGTGGATGTCTGAGGGAACGGTTACCCCAGCAGCCTCCTGTTCCTCCCCATCCCCTGAGACCTCTGGAGGTAGAAGGGTCCCAAATCCCGGGAAGTCCCTTCCGATGAGGGCGGGGTAGGGGAGTCTGGGCACCACCCCTGCAGTCACCCGAGTGACAACCCCTTGTATTGTGATGTCTACGGGGATGGTGGGGTAGTAACTTACGGCCCCATGGACGCACGTTACCCCCATGCGCTTAGCCTGGGCCAGTTGACTGCGCTTCACGAATTTCCCTGAGATAAGCGTAATGGCGCTCCCGGAGTCAACTAATGCTAGGGTTTCCTCCCCATTTACTTTCACCGGTCTGGTATATCTATGGGGTGCTAGGGCCACTCCCACGAGGTGGATCAGGCCACAGGGTTCGGACCAGCTCCCCACGTTACATTGCATGGGTTCCTCAGCATGGGGGCACTGGGCAGCTATGTGTCCCCACTCTCCACAGGCATAGCACCGGTAGGGGGCCCTAGGCAACCCTTTGGCCTTAGGGCTAGAGGGCCTGTCTCCATCCCTTCTGCCCGCGTCTCCCTGCCCTTTGGTGGCCTCTAGGGGACCCTTATTTTCATTAGACCTCCACCTGGCCTTCTCTGGGTTCTCGGGGGGTCGGGCCCCAGGGACCGGGGCAGATGGTCTGGCCCGGCTAAGGCCTTCCCTGGTAGCCTGGGAGAGGCCTCTGGCTGTCACCCGCCGTTCCACCAGGGCAATCAAGTCATCGTAGGACGAGGGGTCATTCTGCCCTACCCACGCCCGGAGGTCAGCCGGTAGTCCCCGCATGAACCGGTCGATAACCAAAGTCCCCAGCATCTCTTCTGGCTGGTGGGTCTCTGGCTGCAGCCACTTCTGGGCCAGGTGAATAAGGTCGAACAGCTGCGACCGTGGGGCCTTGCCCTCCCGGTACTTCCAATCGTGGTACCTCTGGGCCCGTACGGCCGTCGTCACCCCCAACCGAGCCAGAATCTCCGCCTTTAACTGGGGATAGTCCGCGGCAGCAACGCTGGGCAGGTCGAAATAGGCCTTCTGGGCCTCCCCACACAGAAAAGGGGCCAGGATCCCAGCCCACTGAGGTAATGGCCAAGCTTCCCGGGTAGCAATCCTCTCAAAGGCAAGGAGATACGCCTCCACATCGTCCTCTGCAGTCATCTTCTGCAAGAAGTGGCCGGCTCGTAGGGATTGCGCCCCGCCTGACACTGTCCCCGGGGTGTGGGAAGACATGGCCCTTAGCTGGGCTACCACCTCACGCAGGAGGGCACGGTCCTGGTTGGCCTGGCTGATCAACAATTGGTTAGTCTCTTGTTGGAGCCTCACCGCCTCCTGTTGGGTGGCCAGCTGGACCCTGATGGCCTCTTGCTGGGATGCCGTGGCCTGTACGAGGGCCTTGACCACGTCTTCCATCTTGGTGGAGGAAAAGGGAAGGCCCCCCCTCCTTTATTGTCTTGCCTTGCCTTTCCCCCTTTTAACTGCTGCGCACGCCGATCCCACTTCTGACACCAGTGTAGCAGGGTGGGGGGGGGGAAGGTAGATGTACTCCGCCCCCCGTGGGTCCTGTGCTCTTCCGGCCTGGCCGGTGGTGCAGCTGGGAGAAGGTGAGCTGGAGGGGTGGGGAGGAGACGGGGCCTGCTCTGCCCCTGAGTCCTGCTACCTTCCCTTGGGTCAGTCTGTGGTCCGCTCCCTGCTTCCCCAGATGGGTCCTCTGCCTCTGGTGTTGTGGCACCAACCGTGGGAACTCCAAGCTTCTGCAGATTGCAGGCTGCAAACTGCAGACCGCCAACTCCAAACTGCCAGCTCCAATCTGCAGGTTTTCAAACTGCAAACTCTAATCAATAAACTGTAAACTCCAAACTCTACTCTCCAAACTCCACACCTCCTTACTCCAGACTCCTCACTCCACAACTGACTGCTTGCCCTGCAGGCTTTTGAGTGTTTGGGGCGGGGCTTCCTGATTGGCCTCAGCTGGCCTGATTGGTTAAGCAGCCCCAGCTGGCCTAACTGCCTAATCAGGCCCCCTGCTGAGTCACCCGGGGAACAAGGCTTTGCTGAGCCTGGGGCTGATATACATGCCCTCCAGTACTCTGGCATAGCCGTCAGGCCTGACCCTGTCACATATCCTCCCCCCCTGCTCAATCCCACCGGGTTGGGCAACTTGGGACGCCAAGCAATGGACCCGGGACAACCCATCCGCATTCCCATGGCGGCAGCCCGCCCTGTGCTGAATGGTGAACTGGAACAGTTGTAGGGACAGGAACCATCGGGTCACCCTCGCGTTCTTTTCTTTGTTTCGCTGCATCCACTGTAGTGGGGCATGGTCAGTCACCAGGGTGAAGCGCCGTCCCAGCAGGTAGTACCGGAGGGCCTCCATTGCCCATTTGACTGCTAGACACTCCCTCTCCACCACTGCATATCTTTGTTCTCTCGGGAGGAGCTTGCGGCTGAGGTACATCACGGGGTGCTCCTCGTCTCCTACCATCTGCGACAATACCGCGCCCAGCCCCACTTCGGAGGCATCGGTTTGCAGAATAAAGTCTTTGGTGAAATCAGGGGCGAGGAGTATGGGGTTGCTGCAAAGGGCTGTACGTAGGTCCGCGAAGGCTTCTTCGGCTGCTGGGGTCCATCGTATCATATCCGGGCCGCGCGCCTTTATTAAGTCAGTTAGGGGGCTGGCCCTGGTAGCAAAATGGGGGATGAATCGCCGGTAGTACCCCACTACCCCCAAGAATGCCCGGACCTGTTTCTTCCGGTTGGGTCGGGGCCAGTCCTGGATGGCCCCCAGCTTGTTTAGTTGGGGTTTTACCGTCCCTCTCCCCACGATGTATCCAAGGTACCTGGCCTCTGCCAGACCAATAGCACATTTGGCTGGGTTCGCGGTAAGACCCGCCCGCCTTAGAGTATCCAGCACCTTCTCCACCTTCCCTAGGTGGGTCTCCCAGTCCGGGGAATAAATGACTATATCATCAAGGTACGCCGCGGCATAGTCAATATGGGGGCGCAACAGTTTGTCCATCAGCCGCTGGAAGGTGGCCGGGGCCCCGTGGAGGCCGAAAGGGAGGACAGTATATTGGAAAAGTCCGTCTGGGGTAGAGAACGCTGTCTTCTCTTTCGCCTCTTCTGTTAGGGGAATTTGCCAGTACCCCTTGGTCAGGTCGAGGGTCGTCAAGAAGCGGGCCCTGCCCACTCGGTCCACCAGTTCGTCTATGCGGGGCATGGGGTAGGCATCGAACTTGGATACCTCGTTCAGGCGGCGAAAGTCATTGCAAAATCGGGTAGTCCCGTCAGGCTTTGGCACCAGCACTATCGGGCTACACCATTGGCTGTGAGACTCCTCAATGACGCCCATCTCCAACATCCTCTGCACCTCTTTTCTAATCTCTTGTCTTTTGGCCTCAGGTACCCGGTAGGGCCTCATCGTGACCCTGGCCCCAGGGTTGGTGATGATGTCGTGGGCTACCTCCTTTGTCCGTCCGGGGCGGGTTGTGAAGACGTCCGGGTAGCGGCTTATCACCTCCGCTGCCTCGGCCGCTTGGTTTGGCGTCAGGTCGGGGGATATTTTCACCTGCTCCAGTGGTACCCCCTCCTGGGCTACCATACATGCTTCTCGGGCCCTCCATGGCTTTAACAAGTTCACATGATATATCTGTTCCTGTTTCCGGCGTTCTGGTTGCCGGATTTTGTAGTTGGTTTCCCCCACGGGCCCGATCACTTCGTAGGGCCCTTGCCACTGGGCCAGCAGCTTGCTCTCGGCAGTCGGTACCAGAACCATCACCCGGTCACCGGGCTGGAATCGCCGAATTGTGGCTTGACGGTTATAGTAAGTCCGCTGGGTTTCTTGGGCCTTCTCAAGGTGCTCCCGCACGATGGGGGTAACCCGGGCAATTCGGTCCTGCATCTGGAGTACATGGTCAATGACGTTCCTCCCCGGGGCGGGCCCCTCTTCCCATGTCTCCTTGGCTATGTCCAGGATGCCCCGGGGGTGGCGCCCGTACAGCAGCTCGAAGGGGGAGAACCCTGTGGAGGCCTGCGGGACCTCCCGGATGGCGAACATCAGGTAGGGTAACAGGGTGTCCCAGTCTTTCCCATCCCGGCTCACCACTTTCCTTATCATGGCCTTGAGGGTCCGGTTGAACCTCTCCACGAGACCATCCGTCTGGGGGTGGTAGACAGAGGTCCGTAAGGCTCGTACCCGCAGCAGGGTGCATAAGTCCTTCATTAATTTTGACGTAAATGGAGTCCCTTGATCCGTAAGTATTTCTTTTGGTAGTCCCACTCGGGCAAAGATCTTTACCAGTTCTGTGGCGATTACCTTAGACGTGGCACTCCGCAAGGGGATGGCTTCGGGGTACCGGGTGGCATAATCGAGTACAACGAGGATGTGCTGGTGTCCCCTGGCTGTTTTCTCCAGCGGCCCCACTAGGTCCATCGCGATTCTTTCAAATGGGACCTCTATGATGGGTAGCGGCACTAGGGGGGCCCGCAAACGTGGCGGGGGGCTATGCAGCTGGCACTCAGGGCAGGTGGAGCAATAGCGACGCACGTCCTCGTACACGCCCGGCCAGAAGAACCTCCGTAGAACTCGTGCCAGGGTTTTCTCTACGCCTAAATGCCCTCCAAAGAGGTGGCTGTGAGCCAAGTTGAGCACGGCGTTCTGGTGCTTTTGGGGTACCAGCAGCTGGAGCACCTCCTCTCCATCCGTCTCGGTGGCTCGGTATAACAGGTCCCCTTTCAACATGAAGTATGGCCCCGGGCCTGGGGTCCTCCCTTCCACCGGGACTCCATTGACTACTGCTACCTCCTTCCGGGCCGTGACATACCTTGGGTCATCGGCCTGGTCTCGGGCGAAGCTTTCTCTCCCCGCTCCTGATTGCTCTATTCCTGGGAGGGCGCTCCCCTCAACGGCTTCTGGCTCGGGGTGGCTCGGCTCGGGGTCTACTATGGGCTCCCCTCCCTGGGCCGCCTCCCTAGCCGCCGCCCGGGTCCGCCTCCCCACCATAGCTGGTTTCAGCCCCTGGGCCAGGATTCTGGTACCCAGGGCCTTAGCGGCCCTCCTCTCCGCTTTAGTTTTCCGTCCCTTCCCTGGGGCCGGCATTAAATCTGGGGCCATCTCAGAGAACATTGGGGGGTGGATGTCTGAGGGAACGGTTACCCCAGCAGCCTCCTGTTCCTCCCCATCCCCTGAGACCTCTGGAGGTAGAAGGGTCCCAAATCCCGGGAAGTCCCTTCCGATGAGGGCGGGGTAGGGGAGTCTGGGCACCACCCCTGCAGTCACCCGAGTGACAACCCCTTGTATTGTGATGTCTACGGGGATGGTGGGGTAGTAACTTACGGCCCCATGGACGCACGTTACCCCCATGCGCTTAGCCTGGGCCAGTTGACTGCGCTTCACGAATTTCCCTGAGATAAGCGTAATGGCGCTCCCGGAGTCAACTAATGCTAGGGTTTCCTCCCCATTTACTTTCACCGGTCTGGTATATCTATGGGGTGCTAGGGCCACTCCCACGAGGTGGATCAGGCCACAGGGTTCGGACCAGCTCCCCACGTTACATTGCATGGGTTCCTCAGCATGGGGGCACTGGGCAGCTATGTGTCCCCACTCTCCACAGGCATAGCACCGGTAGGGGGCCCTAGGCAACCCTTTGGCCTTAGGGCTAGAGGGCCTGTCTCCATCCCTTCTGCCCGCGTCTCCCTGCCCTTTGGTGGCCTCTAGGGGACCCTTATTTTCATTAGACCTCCACCTGGCCTTCTCTGGGTTCTCGGGGGGTCGGGCCCCAGGGACCGGGGCAGATGGTCTGGCCCGGCTAAGGCCTTCCCTGGTAGCCTGGGAGAGGCCTCTGGCTGTCACCCGCCGTTCCACCAGGGCAATCAAGTCATCGTAGGACGAGGGGTCATTCTGCCCTACCCACGCCCGGAGGTCAGCCGGTAGTCCCCGCATGAACCGGTCGATAACCAAAGTCCCCAGCATCTCTTCTGGCTGGTGGGTCTCTGGCTGCAGCCACTTCTGGGCCAGGTGAATAAGGTCGAACAGCTGCGACCGTGGGGCCTTGCCCTCCCGGTACTTCCAATCGTGGTACCTCTGGGCCCGTACGGCCGTCGTCACCCCCAACCGAGCCAGAATCTCCGCCTTTAACTGGGGATAGTCCGCGGCAGCAACGCTGGGCAGGTCGAAATAGGCCTTCTGGGCCTCCCCACACAGAAAAGGGGCCAGGATCCCAGCCCACTGAGGTAATGGCCAAGCTTCCCGGGTAGCAATCCTCTCAAAGGCAAGGAGATACGCCTCCACATCGTCCTCTGCAGTCATCTTCTGCAAGAAGTGGCCGGCTCGTAGGGATTGCGCCCCGCCTGACACTGTCCCCGGGGTGTGGGAAGACATGGCCCTTAGCTGGGCTACCACCTCACGCAGGAGGGCACGGTCCTGGTTGGCCTGGCTGATCAACAATTGGTTAGTCTCTTGTTGGAGCCTCACCGCCTCCTGTTGGGTGGCCAGCTGGACCCTGATGGCCTCTTGCTGGGATGCCGTGGCCTGTACGAGGGCCTTGACCACGTCTTCCATCTTGGTGGAGGAAAAGGGAAGGCCCCCCCTCCTTTATTGTCTTGCCTTGCCTTTCCCCCTTTTAACTGCTGCGCACGCCGATCCCACTTCTGACACCAGTGTAGCAGGGTGGGGGGGGGG
>VOCS01074781.1:0-11411 GCA_007922155.1 Mesoclemmys tuberculata | reverse complement strand
TCCCATTCCTACTGACCATAATGTCCTACATCTACATTATCGCCACCATCCTGAGAATCCCTTCCTCCACCAGGAAGCAGAAAGCATTTTCCACCTGCTCAGCCCACCTCATAGTAGTGTCCGTTTATTATGGGACTCTGCTAATTACCTACATGTTCCCAACAGACAACACACTAAGAAACTTCAAGAAAGTTCTCTCTGTCGTGTACACAGTGCTGACTCCCCTGGTTAATCCCCTTGTCTACAGCCTGAGAAACAGAGAGGTGAAGGAGGCAATGAGGAAAACTTGCAGAAAATTCATGTTAGGGTAACGGTAGCTGACCAGGTGCCTTAGCTTCAAATGATATAGATATGCCAGAGGCTTGTTAAGGCTTGAACTGAAGCTTCACTGGGCTGTGTGTCATGCACTTAGAAGCACAGACAGGGGAGAAAGTGGAGACGGACAGACCTCTTGGAACCTGTGACCCCTTCTTATTAGGGCCTTTATCAGATGCCATAGCTGAGTGTAACTAGGCTGGTGGGAGATTTGAACTAACGGCTGCCCGGAGATCAGCTAACCATGGGGGATTGTGCTCAGTAAGACAGTGCTGGAAAAACAGACTGAGCTTAGAAGCTGAGCATCCCTTCCTTGTCGCATGAGAGACTTAGATACACACACATATAAATCTATGATACTCATGTTAGTCAAATATATGGTGGCAACATCACCCTGGGACTCCAGCGAGAGGAAATTGGGTAATTTCAAAGGGACAAGAATCAGAAGGAAACTGTATAACCTATGCATCTGGGCACATTGCCTGCCAGATCTGGCCCTGCGGGTGAGTCCTGCAGAGTAATGTCTCCCTTCCCCAGGTCTGTGCATCACTCTGGGGCCCTGAGGCCCAACTACCTGGTGGCCATGGCTAGAGCCAGATAGAAAGGGCCCTGTGGCCCTTTAATTGCAGACACTTAGGTATTGTGGTAAAGTCAAGCCAGATGGCTACGGCAGTGTACTTCAGCTGATATGTGAGCCCTAGAATGCTCAAAGCCGTCTACCCTGCAGGCTGGAGAGAGGTTACAGCAGGTCAATCAGGGGCATCTGGAACTAATTGAGAGCCTACCCAGGTGTATTTAAACTTTGCCTGCCCTAAAGACTGGGAGGAGGAGAGGAAGGAGCTGCTAGATCCCCCTGGATTGGAGATAGTGCTTTCCACGGCTGGGGAAGCGGAGCAAGAGAGACCCTGTTCTTGGCTCCAGCCTGCAGGAAGAACCAGGTACCTCCTTGGGCCACTGGCACCAACAGATTAACTGCCCTCCACAGTGAGGTTGGGGGACAGCCCCTCAGGCCTACAGTAAGGGCTGCACCTGGTTGCCCTGTGGGAGAGGTGCCGAAGAGAGGGGAAGACCCAGAGATTTCTCTAGATTGGGGTGGGATTATCTCAGGCCCGCACTGCCAGCAGAGACTGTCGCCAGAAAGTGAGTGCCGGCAGCAGGGGCTGACATACCACAGTGGTGTCAGGAGTGGGATTGCCCATGCAAGAGGAGGGAACCCCTCTGGGGCCTAGGTAAACCACCCCTGCCCCAAAATGGACAACGTTGTGCAAGCCCGGGTGCAAGCCACTGCGGCACAACAGGAGGCTATGCGTGTCCAGATGGCTGCCAAGCGAGAGTTCGTGCGGCTACAACAGGAGACAAATCAGCTATTGATCAGTCAGGCAGCTCAGGACCGAGCCACCCTACAGGAGATCATGGGCCAGCTGAAAGCCCTGGCCTGTAGCTATGAAGGGTCACATTCCCTGCGGGCCAGCAGCTACCTACAGAAGATGACCCCAGAGGATGATGTGGAGGCGTACCTGCTCGCCTTCGAGAGGACAGCCCTGCGGGAAGCCTGGCCCCAAGACAAATGGGCCAGACTTCTTCCCCCGTTCCTGGCGGGGGAGGCCCAGAAGGCCTACTATGAACTGAGAGCTGAGGCCGCTTCGAACTACTCTCAGTTGAAGGCGGAGATCCTTTCCCGGTCTGGAGTGACGGCAGCCACCAGGGCCCAGAGGTTCCACAAGTGGAGGTACCAGGAGGACAAGGCACCGAGGTCCCAGCTCTTTGACCTGATTCACTTAGCATGGAGATGGCAGCGCCCAGAGATCCACAGTGCGGACCGGATTGCCGAGATCCTTGTCTTGGACAGGTTCATGAGGGGGCTCCCACCAAACCTGCGGGATTGGGTTAGTCGGAATGACCATACCTCCTATGACGACTTGGTTGTCCTCATTAAGAGGCAGTTGGTGGCCAAGGAGCTGTCACGGACTGCTGGGGAAGAGAGGTATCAGAACAAGAGGCTAGTCCCCGCCCCAAAATCTCACCCCCCCGAGACAGCAGGCAAGCCCATACTGGGGAGGAGGGGGACTAGAGAGTGATTTGAATCCATGAGGGGGTTTGGGGATTCCATAAAGGAGGGTCCTGACCTGAAGCCTGGCAATCCTGCAGCATGGGGCATGAGTCGCTTGCTGGTGGATTCCCTGCAGCTTGAGGTCTTCAAATCTCACTTTTGAGGATTTCAATAACTCAGTCATGGGTTCGGGGTTGTTATAAATGTGTATGGGTAGGGTTTTGTGGCCTGCCTTGTGCGGGAGGTCAGACTAGATGATCATATTGGTCCCTTCTGACCTATGAGTCTATGAGTCTATGAGTCTATAATCCAAAGGATAGGGGGCTGACCCGATTGGGATACAGGTGCTACGCCTGAGGGGAACTGGTACACATAGCCGCTCAATGCCCAAAGGCTGGGGAACCCATGGAGTGTGGGCTAGCTGAGTTTGCTGGTCCCTGTGGCCTGGTCTACCTTGTGGGGGTGGCAGAAACCGCCCAAAGGTACACACGGCCAGTGGAGCTAAATGGCATAGGGACCACAGCTCTAGTGGACTCCGGGAGTGCTGTCACTCTGGTATCCGGAAAGCTTATAGGCTATGACCAGCTGACCCGGACCAGCTGTACCGGCAAAACCTGTGTGCATGGAACAGTTAATTTTTACCCGACCATTCCAGTCTGCATTGGGATTCAGGGGCGGACCATGAAGATAAGAGTGGACATCATCCCAAAACTCCTCTACCCCGTTCTCATAGGCCGAGACTTCCCTGGGTTTGAGTGCCTGCTCCCCGTGGGGGACACCCAGGGGGGTAGGGGTCCCGAAATTAACGAGGAGGCCTCCATAGATTGTCCTCCCCCCATGTTCGCTGAGTTTGCCCAGGACTTGTTTTCTGCCCCGAGGAAAAGACATGGTGGGAGAGGTGAGCGGACAACAGGCTGGGTACCCGGATCTTGGCCCAGAACCAGAAGGTCGTCCTAGCGGGGAAGCGATCTCACCTTGCCAAGCGGGGAACCAACCCGATAGTTGAAGGGCCTGAGGCTGGACCGAGTACTGATGGGGCCAAGCCAAGCGAGGAGCTGGAATTTGGACCTCTTGAACTTGAGGACATTGGACCCTTGGGAACTTTGCCCAAGACCAGGCCAATGACCCACTGTACGCCAACATTTGGAAAGACATGGTGGAAGTAAATGGTGTCCCTTTGAAAGGGAAGACCAAAGGCCCGGGGCCATACTTTGTGATCAGAAGGGACTTGTTGTACCAGGTGATCCAAGTACAGGAGGAAGAGATAGAGCAACTTCTGGTGCCACGACGACACCAGAGGACAGTGCTGGACCTAGCACATAGTCATTTGTTTGGGGCACACCTGGGAAGAGATAAGACACCTGATCGGATCCTGCGGAGGTTCTTCTGGCCAGGAATCTATGCAGGAGTCAACCAGTACTGTGCCTCCTGCCCAGAGTGCCAACTCCACGCTCCACGACCACACTTATGGGCCCCGCTTGTGCCCCTGCCGATTATTGAGGTCCCATTTGAGAGGGTCACCATGGACTTAATAGGCCCTCTAGAAAGGTCAGCCCGGGGCCACCAGTTCGTGCTCATGGTCCTGGACTATTCTACCCGGTACTCCAAAGCCGTGCCACTCCACAACACAACCTCCAAGACAATAGCAAGAGAATTGTTTCAGATCTTCTCTAGGGTAGGAATACCAAAGGAGATCCTGACGGACCAGGGGACCCCCTTTGTATACCGACTGATGAAGGAGATGTGCACCCTGCTCCACATCCATACCCAACGAACATCCGTCTATCATCCCCAAATGGACGGTCTTGTTGAGTGATTCAACAGAACCCTGAAATGTATGGTGAGGAAGGTGATGAGCCGGGACGGGAAGGATTGGAACAACCTACTCCCCTATTCGATGTTCGCAGTCAGGGAGGTCCCCCAGGCATCCACCGGGTTCTCCCCCTTCGAATTGTTATATGGTCGCCATCCCCGTGGCATATTGAACATTGCCAAGGAAGTTTGGGAAGAACAGCCCCTTCAGGGGCGGAACATCATTGAACACGTAATCCAGATGCGGGACCAAATTGCCCGGGTTACCCCCATCATGCAGGAACACCTCAAGAAGGCCCAGGAAATCCAGCAGGCTACTACAATCACCACGCAAGAATCCGGTGGTTCCAGGCGGGTGACCGGGTGATGGTGTTGGTACCCACTGCAGAAAGCAAGCTCTTAGCCAGGTGGCAAGGGCCGTATGAGGTAATAGAGGCCATCGGGGATGTCAACTATAAGGTGTGACAACCTGACTGCAAAAAACCGGAGCAGATTTACCACCTGAACTTGCTAAAGCCCTGGCGTGACAAGGACACCTGTGCCATTTCCCTAGATACTGTGCCCCAGGAAGAAAAAACCCAGGGGCAGGTGAGGATATCCCCCGATTTGACCCCGGTACAACGAGCCGAAGTCATGAGAATGATTGAGAGAAACCGGGATGTGTTTTCAGTGGAGCCTGGCCGGACCACTCAGGCGGTTCACCACATTATCCCTGACTCTGGGGTTAAGGTAAATGTTAAGCCATACCAAATCCCGGAGGCAAAAAGAAAGGAAATTAAGGCCGAAGTCAGCAGAATGCTGGAGCTGGGAGTCATCGAGGAGTCGCACAGCCGGTGGTGCATCCCAACTGTGTTGGTGCCCTAACCGGATGGCAGCGTGCGGTTTTGTAATGACTTCCTGAAGCTGAACGAGGTGTCCTGGTTCAACGCGTATCCGATACCTCGAATCAATGAGCTGATTGACTGTTTGGGAAAAGCAAGGTTTTTGTCCACCCTAGACCTGACCAAAGGGTATTGGCAGATCCCTCTGGCCAAGGAAGCCAAGGAGAAGACTGCCTTTGCTACACCAGAAAAGCTCTACCAATAAACCATCATCCCCTTTGGGCTGAATGGAGTGCCCGTCACCTTCCAGCGACTCATGGGCAGGTTGTTACGCCCACACGCTAAGTATGCAGCCTATCTTGATGATGTGGTAATACACAGCCCAGACTGGGATACCCACCTAGGAAAGGTGGAGGCGGTGTTAAATACCTTGAGGAAAGCAGGCCTCACTGCAAATCTGGAAGCTCTGTGACTCCAGCCCTAAGCCCCACATCCTTCTCCTTATGTTACTGCTGGGGAACTAAAGCAGATTAATGCAATTTTACGTGCCCAGAGTCGCTAAGAGGGAGAGGGGCAGAGAATAGCCTAGAAATCAACCATCCAGAGTCATAGTGCAATGCAATGTTTGCTCCACCATCTCCACTTGTAACTGACAATGTCACCTAAGGGAGTTGCATGCCCAGCTCCCTTTCACTGGATGTATGATTTACCTGTTTAACATCACCTCTAACAGGAAAACCCAGCCTGTACATTTATAGCCAAACCAGTATGCTGAGAATTCCCCCCTCTCCCAGAGGATGTTTTCCACCAGCTCCTTCTCATCTTTTTCCATTGTCTAAGAGACCTGCACAACTCTGTGAGTGTTATCAAAAGCCTAGCGCAACAAAAGAGCTAAACTGAGTCTTCTCTTTGTCGTCTTTGTTTTCAGAGCTCCCATTATCTGCTCCCTTCATGTCCGGTGTGAGGAATACATGTGTCACGGTTGCTCTACACCTCAATGTTGCACTATTTTAACTATACTGGCCAACACCCCCCTGTGCCAGGGCTGCATGCCCTTGGGCTGGAGAGCCTGTGGCCACTCCAGCCCTGATTAGAGAAGGAGCCGGAGCTGAGGTCATCAGGCACTTTCCAGTCAAGGACAGATGAAGCCAGGGTGAGAGGGAAACGCGGGAGGCTGAAGTGAAACTTGGGAGAGTGAGAGAGGCTCCTGCAGAGAAAACTCGCAGATGGGGAGATTCCTTCCTTACATGGGGAATGAAGGAGGGAAACTGAGGTGAGCGGCTCCCATGAGTGCCCCAAGTGGCTGAAATTTTACTGTGGTAAAGGTGCTTCAGGCAGGGTAGTTTGTTCCCACAGAAGAAGCGGAACAAGTGATATATTGGTCATCTGTATCTACCCTAGAACATAGAGGGATGCCTGGTAGAGACCTCAGTAGGTCAAACTTGTCCATGCCCTGCACTCAAGGCAGGACTAAGTGATAACTAGACCATCCCTGACTGGTGTTTGTCTAACCTTTTCTTAACGACTGCCAATTGTGGAGATTCCCCAGTCTCCCTAGGCAATTTATTCCAGTGCTTCACTGCCCAGAGAGTCAGGAAGCTTTCCCTAACATCCCACCCAAACTTCCCTTGCTGCAGTTTAGACCCATTGTTACTTGTCCTGACAACAGAAGCGAAGGAGAAGAGCTTGTCACCCTCCTCCTAATAGCAACCCTTTATGTTCTTGAAACCTCACACCATGTCCCCCCTCAGTCTTCTTTCCTCCAGACTAAATAACCCCTAAATATTCAGTCTCCCCAAATAGCTCATGTTTTCTAGACCTTTAATCGTATGTGTCATTCTCCTTTAGACTTTCCCAAATCCGTCCACTTCTCTCCTCAAATGGGGCACGCAGAACTGGGCACACAGGCCTATCATTGCAGTTAAGAGAGAAAGAATTGCTTCCCATGTCCTGCTCAGAACGCTCCTGCTAACATAGCCCACAGTGATGTTTTGGGGTTTGGTTTTTCTAACCATGTTTGCTTGGCTTTTTTTTTTTTTTTTTTGCACAGTGCCAGCTGCACAGGCAAGAATGTACCCAGGGTGAAGGGACACTCGGGGGGGTGGAGGAGGAGGCAGCACAGAGTCAGTAATGGGGAAGGGGTGGCTATACTATAAATGGGGATTGAGGTAGCAAAGCTTAATGTGGCCAATGTTTCATGTATCTTCCTCGTGATCGTTAGACAGCAGCTGATCACAGGTTGTGGTAAATAGACAGAAATAATAATTAAACCAGTGATTTCAGTTACAAACATTCCTTAAGCGATTAAGAGTCAATAATCCTGGAGTTAAAAATTTAAACTCCAGTATGATAAAATTGAGGTCTATCCCTTTATTACAGCCAGTGTTCAGATTAGATAGTTATCCCGCAAAGCGTTGAGCAATGCAATTACCTCCCTGTCTCCCATGATTTTGCAGAAAAATAAAAAAAATAATAAAAAAATTATTCACACTGATGCTAAATTGGAAGGAGACCTTATGAAACGCTATGGGAACAAGTCATGCTAGGAGAGAACTTGGAAGAACAATCTTCTAGATAGTTTTGCCTTTGGAAATATGTGGATATATTTATTCTTCCCAAAAGGCTGGAACTTTCCTAGGATGTGGCAAGAAATGTTGACTTTATCATCACAGATCTCTGAGCTCCATACTTCCATGGTCCGGGCCTCTCCAAACAGCCTGCCCTGACTCGTTTCCCTGTGCAGGGGGCACTGAGCTAAAGGTAACATTGTAAAAAAAAATAATTAAATACAACTTCCAAAGTGAAAGAGTAGCCTAAATCTCTTTTGGTGAGACTCAGGTTGCTGAGCTTTAGCGACAAGGTCACTTTTGAAAATGGGACTTAGGCTCCTAAATCACTTGCTCTTTAAAATTGTGACCTAGAGTGACGAGTGAGCTTATTGAAGGGGGACTGGGTACACGTGTGCTTGCTACGGAGGGCTGGAGGATTTTTGGTTGAAGAAAAGGTAAGATTTTCTAAGTGTGATTTTCAAAACCTGCTTTGGGAATTGGATGGGAATTCAGTGTCTAAATCACTTAGGTTTCTCTGAAAATCTCAGCTGTAATATCTAACATTCGTACATTATTTTTGGACAGACAATGTGATGTGCATCCAATACAGAGAGAGATTTGTATCAGGAACAGACGCTTCTTTCCTCTCCAGGTCTTTCCCTTTCAAAGTAGAAGTTTGACTCTGCTTTATTTTTACAAAACTGTTCATTAAATCCCAGTTTTCTCTTGCCTGTTACATTCCCCACAGCAGACGTGTCTCAGGAGACTGCACCTTACCACAGAAGGATATAAAATGAACCAGAAAAGATGTTCCCCATTTAACTGATGGTATGAGGGACGGGTCACGTTACCAGACAAGGAAGCTTTTCTGGGTTGTCATTCTATTTACTGGGGACATGAATGTACGTGAACTCAGTGGGGAGAGAAGATGTACAGACTAGTCTGGATTCTTGGCCCTGAATGGCTGAGAAAGGAGGTGACAACTGAGACTCCATCTGCTGGCAGTGCTACCTCAGAGGTACATCAGCCTTTTCCTCTCTACTCCTGAAGCTTGAGGAGTTTGAAGCAATGTCCGTGTGTCAGGTAACTTATCCCACAGCAATCCAAGGGGAAGGGGGCAATGATCTCTCTCAAACTCCCAACCCAAAGCAATATGACTGAATTTGGAACAGGACAACACCTGCCAGGTCACTGCCATCTTAGCTCTTTATCCGGCTCCATCACCAGGGTATCTAGGCACCTCCCTGTCTTCCATGGTTCTATCCTCCCAGCACCCTGGTGCAGTGCTCTTCTGCCTCTTTTCAGATGGGGGATTGGCACTCAGAGAGGCAGGTGGGTGGAGGTATTTCAGCTCCTGAAGACACTGACACACCTTCTGGGATGTAAAATCTATGGCCATTAATCTCTCACCCTACTCAGGCACCCCTGCACATTTTTAGGTACCTAAAAGACCTTGAAAATCTTGTCTGAAAGTCACACAAGGAACATTGAGAGGGTCAGGGAGATGATGTGGGTAAAGTAGAGCTGATGTTTGCTTCTGTTGTGAGTGTGAAGGGAGGAGACCTTGGCTATGAGGAGGCTTAGCCAAACTGAAGCTGCAATTTTGACAACTAATATTAATTTTGGGGGATTTCAATTAAAATCTCTTTTAATTTTTACTCTCTGAAGAACAGCTAGGCCGGGGAGACCGTCCCTGCAGGCACAAGGCACGGGGCAAGGCTACACTAACGCCCACTGTTACCGATATTTTTTGTTGGCGGTTTTGATCTTTCAGCTGATATCAACATTTACTGACGTCTTTTGACTAATATCAAATACTGTCGAGCTGAGCTGTAAGTTTCAAAGAAGGCTCCAGCCATTAGCTGCCCAAATACCATTGAAACCAGATGGTCCGATCTCAGAAGGTAGTGGAATTTTTATCTTAGAGCTTTAAAGGATAAAATTTTAATATATCATCTGGGAGAAGGCTCAGACTGAGCAAAATTATTCACCGAGTGTAAAATTATCTCTGTGCCTAATTTTGTTCAGGATCAGGTCCTTATACAGTAGTTAATAAGTATGAGTTGTGGCAGATAAGACACTCACAAAGGGAACATTAATATTTTTCAATCAAAGATAAAGAAGAAATTATAGGGCTGATAAAAATATGAGAGACATTTTTGAGGGAGAAATGTTTTGTTAATCGAAATCAAAATGTCCCATGGGAACATATCAATTTTGACAATTTTCTTTAGGAAAAGATTTATTAGATATGATATTATGAAATAGAAGAAAACAAAATAGAAATTGTAACTATCAAATACAATGTAACAAAATACAAATAATCCAGAATTAAAATTAAAATAGATAAATATATTTTAAATGTCAAAATTGGAATGAAAATCAACATTTGAAATCTTGGAATTGCCGATTCAATGGAAATTTGGGTCCCTCCCCACTCATGATATGAAATAGTACAGTTCGTACAAAATTCTAATTCGAGACACACATTTTTATTGCAAGAGAGGAGACATTTCTAGGCATGATGGTGCTTTCCAGTTTTTTTTATTAATTTTTATGTAAGTCCGTGTCCATATATCGAGTGTAGCACTGCAGGACAAGGAATATTGTCCCAAGGAGGCACAGGTATTTCGCTGATACAAATTTTCAAATGGCTTCAAAAGGATTAGATGGCCCATGTCCACTAGAATGCACTTGGAGTTGGCTGCCCAACCATTGCATATCTGAGCCTTAGTTGCTTGGTTTCTTTCTTTGTTGCACCTTCCTCTAAAATATCAAATCCTGACCCATTTCACCAGTGGAACTCTGATCTACGAAGGACATGGTTCTCCTTTGATACACCAGAACGTTAAAGGTGTGACAATTTGAACCGATCTCTGTGTTTCTGTACCCTTTTACCCAAGCTCCATCATGTTATATTTGAATGCATTGGTTCCCTCCGTCAGGTTACTACTCATGTTTGTAGAGAGATTAACATTTTGTGGAACCTGCAGCTTGCCCAGATATGAAATCTGTCCCAGAGATCAAGAGATGGCATTTCCCCTCCCCTGGCCTCCATAATTCACACAGCTATTGTTCTGGTAGCCAGTAGAGACAAACAATGAAAAAAAAGCTGACGTATTGTAGAATGAATGTAGTTTTTTATGTCACAGAGTAAATGTCTTTCCTGTAGAGACAACCTGGGACATCACCAGAACAGGGAAATCAAACGTCCGTCACAGAATTTGTCTTTCTGGGATTCGGGACACTTCCTGAACTGCAAGTCCTTCTCTTCCTGCTGTTTCTCGTGATCTACATTGCAACCATGGCCGGGAACATCCTCATCATGGTGCTAGTTGTGACCGATCAGCATCTTCACACCCCCATGTACTTCTTCCTCGGGAACTTGTCCTTCTTGGAGTCCTGCTACTCCTCCACCACCCTGCCCAGGCTGATGGCCAGTCTCCTGACTGGAGATAGAACCATTTCTGTTACTGGCTGCTTTGTACAATATTATGTTTTTGGTTCTCTGGTATCTACAGAATGCCTTCTCCTATCGGTGATGTCTTACGATCGCTATTTAGCCATAGTCAAACCACTTCGCTATGCAGCCCGTATGAGTGGCAGCTTTTGCCTCCATCTCGCAGGCAGCTCTTGGGCAGGTGGCTCCCTAGGTAACAGCATAGCAGCGTTCTTGATATCACAGTTAAATTTCTGTGGCCCCAATAGTATTGAAAATTTCTTTTGTGATTTTATCGCCCTTGTAAAACTCTCTTGCAATGATCCTCAACAGATGGAAATATTGGCCTTCACACTCTCCTTTATTTTATTATTGGTCCCATTCCTACTGACCATAATGTCCTACATCTACATTATCGCCACCAT
>VOCS01074752.1:0-14948 GCA_007922155.1 Mesoclemmys tuberculata | reverse complement strand
AAGTGCAGCCCCGAGCACCTCCCTCTTCTCCTCCAGTCCGAGAGCAGCAGCTTCACAGCCCTCCCTTCTCCCTTAGTCACTTCCCTCTGCCCCTCCTCCCTCAGCCCCTTCTTGCATTCTGGGAAATTAAGTCTTTTCCTACTCTGGGTGTGCCAGAGGCAATGTCAGAGACTCCCTGAGTCTATGCAGCCACGTAGCCTGAGCAACGTGAATCTGTGCAGAATGGGGCATTATTGCAGCCACCCTTACTTTCAAGAGAGGTGGCCAGGTCCCAGCTTGTAGCACTTGAGCTTAAATCGAGCAGCGTGTAGCCCTGCCAGCCGCACCGCTCTATGCACTGTCACCAGCCCTGCGCTAGGGAGCCACATTGTCATGCATCAGTGCTATCCGTCCAGCCACTCCATGCACAACAACTGCAGTGGTGGCCCGGCAGATTGAGCAGCAGTATTTCTATTGCTTACCTCTAAAACTAGCTTTGCAGGTCCACGCTTTACTTCACCAAGGAAATAAATTCTCTCATTGCAGGTTGTGGCTTTTAGGAACCATTTTCACAAAAAGAGTCAAAATATTAAGAGTGTTGCGGTGTGGAGAGACCCATTAGACAAGGATGTGCTCCAGTGGTTATTAGTGGAAGCATCTGCCTTTCTGGTCTGAATTGGTGGCGTATCACAACACCTGTCTCCATGGATATCAAAGCACTGGACATATCTTTACTTCAATCTCTACTAGGAATGTGTATTTAAAATCCCAAACGACCTCTCCTTTCTAACTAGAACGCTTGTCCTCTGTTCCTTCCGGTTTAGTCTTCACTGATCACATCACGTCTCACAGGTAGTCCCTGCCCTAATCATCATCTGCCATACTTAGGGTGCATTGTAAGTAATAACAAACGCATTTTTAAAACTTCCTACTTCAGGATGCCAGCTGACTGTATGCAGAGTTCAAAAGCATCCCTTACAAAACTAGCTATGTGCCCTATGGGGTTTTCTTCACTTTCCACTGAAGCATAAGGTCACATTGAAAAGCAGGATACTGGACAGGATGTATCAGTGCTCTGATCTGATTTGCAAATGCTACGTTCCTAGGTCTGCTGCCTTCTGTTCTAGGGACGGGAGCTTCTTAGAGATGGGAGGGATGTTCACGTGTGCAAAGCGATCTGGCTTCTGACAATAGCTCTTAATCCAAATCAGTGTAGATGCGGTCTCAGTTCTCCAGTTAGAATGAAAATGAATCGGAGCTGTGTTGCATGTCCCAATTAACCCCTCTTCATAAAAGAGAAGCTGAGACCTCACTGCGGGCTGGATAACAATGAGGAGTTGAAAGCTATCAGAAAAGTGACAGTTTACTTCTCCCTGCAAGCTGAAACCTCAGCATCAACCAGAGATTTCAAATCAGCAGCTGTTATGCAACTGATCTGAGGTTCACGTGAGGTTGCTAGCTCTCAGATCTTCTACAGGGTGTTACACACTACAGAGCAGATGCATGTGTGTGTGGGGGAAGGATCATATCCAGGGTTACATTCAGGAATCTGAGTTACTGTTTCACTACCCACATGCATCATGGAAACATTGATAAGCTTTGTCCAGTTCCCTGGTGTTATCTGGCAGATTGTCAGAGCTTCTGGGAGATGCGGGCAACCCACCCCTGGAGAGTACAGAATGGGATGTTTCAGGAAGCACCTCCTGCTTGGAACAACAAGCTGTACTTTGAAGCACAAAATACATGGGGAAAAAAAAGGCTAAGAGCCTCAAAAGCCACACTGCAAAGAAACTCAGACCTATCGCAGCTGTGGTAACTGGCCAAGGGCGTGGCTAGAAACATCCTCTCGACACGGACAGCGTGCTGTGGAAGCAGAGCCCTGCCCGGCGACACACACGACAGAATCCGTAGTAAGCAGCCATGGCCTACTGAACTGTGCAGTGATGTTCCATTCGGGCTTCCTTCTTCATTCCTAGTGTGTTGAAGTATTTGCGTGGCAAGGCTGTGAATATTAAACTCATCTTGGCAAAGAGCTAGTGGTAGTGACTTTATTTGCCCTGCAAGTGTTTAAATTGTTTTCACTTGCGGGAGTGCACACAACATTTCAAACAGCAGATTTGCTCCCAGGAGGGCTGTGTTACCTACAAACAAAGAAAAAACCATGAGTATCCAATTGTTTCCAATTAAAGGGTCAATCAGTAAAATCGCCTTGTTAGTACAGGAATAAGGAGTTCTTTTCCAACGCTTCCTCCAGCACTGGTTAATTATATCAAGGCCCTTGACTCCATGTTGGCAGAGCCCCATTCAAGTCCATGGTGTGCTCCTGCACAAACTCCCTTGGAGGACTGAGACCGGAGGTTTAAAAGCCAAACACTAGTGAAAAGCTATCTGTGCTGGTAAACTACAAATGTCTTCATGCTGACGGCTTTAGTTCCACCAAACTGACCTGTCTTTAAATGGAATCTCTACCACAACCCCCAGGAAATAATTGAAACAATATACAAGTCAATTCTTAGTCACACCAGTTTCATTTGCTCAGAATGCTAAGGCTGTATGTACACTGCCAAAAACCAGAGCCCTAATTGACAGTCACTGCTCCTTCCCGAAGGAGTGCCTCAGCGGAAAGCTGTAGTCGTTACCATCGTACAAGGGGAGATAACACACTCGGTCCCACTGTTACTACGCTGTTGGAGCTACACCAGTGGTGAATGCACATCCAACTTTAGCAAGCACATATGCAACCTAAGGCTCCAAGTCTGCCCCTTTATGGGGATAGCTCACATTGAAATCAATCCAAAGGCAGAGTCTGGCCAGAGAGCGAGAGCCTCCAATGCTCTTATAGTCTCTCAGATCTCCAGGAACCAGATGCAGTGTGTTTTTTTTTTTTTTAAAGCAAGCACTTCTCTCCCTACAGGCGCCAGGCTGTGTGTACATAGCTATGACAAAGTCACTATTAGCGGTGCAGAGCGTTCTGCTAAAAAGTGCCAGATGTGCCTTCGGCAGTACATGAGCCTAATGCAGGCATCTGCTATGGGATGCGCTTTGCCTACCGCTGTTTCTACACGTAATTGGTTCAAATATTGGTTTTTCCCTTCCTATTGCTGTTCAATGGCTGTTCGATTTGTAAAGCATGCTGATGTGCTTGCACCGAAGGCGCTAGGGAAGTGCAGAACGGAATGACAGATTTACACAAACACAGCAGCTCATTCATAAGTGCTTCTTAACTGCCAGCTGTGGCGATCGTGAGCTGAGTTTTGACTCATGCTGAGGAATCCCCATCTTGGTTATACAAGAGCTGTGGCCTCTCTCGTTTACACAGCACGGTTTGACCCTGGCAGCCTGGTGATAACACACTCCAGCATACCCTCAAATAGCTGTTGCTAGATTTCTAAGGACTACTCTGCGTTTTCTTAAACATGCTCCTGCAACAAGCTGTCTGAACTGTCTGTACTACGCACCCAGGGGTAGCTGGCTGTAGATATTTCCGTCAGCCATCACTATGCTATCTGCGGATGCCCAATCTGTCCAGGATGGAATCTTTCTCATTTTGTTTTGAACTCTAGACAGTGTCTGGTGCCCACAGCTAAACAGGACCCAATCTACTACTGACAAACATTGGATGCAGCAGTTCTCTAAGTCTGTTTTCTGCTTCCAAATATTATTTCCTTTGACTCACCAGAAACATCATATATTGGTGCAACTTCAACAAGGTCGCATCCCACTATATTCAGTCCTTGGCAACCACGAATGATCTCCAAAGCCTATGGAAGGTAATCAAAGGCTAGTTACTATGTACCCGAATTGTTAACTTTTGGAAACATACTATGTATTTGAATGGCTGAGGTGGGGGGTTTGTTTTTAAACACAGCTGAAATGAAATCTGTGACGATACAGTCCATTTATTTCCCATCCAAGATCCTTTTTGCGCCTTTTGTTTGTTAGATGCTGAATGGGAGTGAGCGGAAAGCAGAGGGTTAGAGGTATAAATACCCCTAGGCCCCATCAAACGGGGTATCAGCTCAGTCTCCCTTAGCAGTGACTTTTCCTATAACAGACTGGTAAATGTAAATGTCAATCCCTAGACCAGTGGTTCCCAACCTGTGGGGCCCGCTCCAGCAGAGAGCAAAGCACTCTGCCTGGGTCCTTGCTGGAGCCAGAGGAAGGAAAGCACTGATCTCCCAACCCCCTGGCTGCAGAAGGGAGACAGTGTCTAAGGACCCAGGTGGAGCACATGGGGCTACACGATGTGTACGGTTTCCCTGCTGCAGCCAGGCGGTCCTCGCTGAACTCCTTTTGTCTGGCTGCAGGGACTGCTGGCCCTTCAGGGTTGTAAAAATGATATCTGTGGCCCTCGAGCCAAAAAGGTTGGGAACCACTAGACAGGGCACAACAGGAGTCCTCAATGATTTCAGTTCCTGATACGCCAGTTTGTTTTTCCCCTTTAGATTTCTAAATTCCGTTTGGATCCTTGACCCAGACATTTCAAAGGGGCGGGAGGTGTAAGCTCTGGGACTTCCTTTAAAGGGAGACAGGTTTTCCCTGCATCCACTCTGAACATTCAGAAATAAAGTCCGAGCATCTCCTTACCTGAGCAGGTGTGAGACCAGCAATTTCAGGTGCCCCTGTGCCAGGGGCATATGCAGGGTCTATTCCATCAATATCAAAGCTGATGTAAATGGGCTTGGCTCCCATCTGCTGTCTCACCTCCCCCATCAGTGGTACCAATGACTTCATCCAACAGTCTTCAGCCAGGACTACACGGAAACCCTGTTAGAGGAAGGAGAAAAATGTTAGGCTTCTACTGCCTGAAAGACGCTGCTGGGGAAAGGAAACTGGTGGAGAGAGCCGTGATCCTGTGTAATGTTTATGCAAACAGTTCTCCCCATAGGGATTTCCCTACACACTCCTCTGTGTGTTGCCAATGTAGTCATTTTCCAACTAGATCTAGCTGTTTAAAAAATTTTTGAGTTGGAAAAAAAAGTCCATTTAATTGTTGGTTGGAAATCTGAGTTGAAATTGAAACATTAATACACACTTTAAAAGCATACATTTGATAAAATACTTGTACTGAAAAAGGAGAATAGGTTTGAAAAGTACGGACATAGACTAGCTTCCTCGCACAGCTGTGTTTGTTGTTACAATGTCCACGATGTTGCAAACAACAATAAAGCATCATTAATTCAAAACTGATGTTTATTGGTGTGTCATGATGTTTAAAAGGTGAGGCTGAGCCTTAGCGCTGAATCGACTTGCCGATGAAATCATACAGCCCACTTTTGCCCTTTCGGTTTCATCCCTCAACCCACTGTAAATTGAGAAACCCCCTCATTTTAATTCCTGGGAAAGCACTGCTGCCCAAGGGGAGGGGCCTTTATCAGTGGGCGGGCTCGCACCTGCCCTCTTCCCAGGTTACAAATAGTACCGGCTTATAATTTGCTTTCAGTTTTGTGAAACTGGCCCTATTAAAGTACCAAGTACATATCTTAAAAAAAAAAGGAGGGGTGGAGGGGGGGCACACGGGGTTCTCAGTGGTGCAATGAGTCCGCGTGTTCAGCTGTTAACTGCAAGGATGGTGGTTCAAGCCCACCCAGGGACGCAGGTCAGGAGGCGTGCTTCTGCTCCGTTTCACCAACTGGCCAAAGCAAGTGTCTTTTACGGATCATCACTGGTGCTCCCAGCCAGTCTGTGGTCTCGTATTTGCTTCCCCTTCCATCATGCACGCCCCCCCACACTGTAGGCGAGACCATGGTCTCAACCTGCTCTGGCAAGCAGTGCTTTTTCAACAGGAGAAGCTATTCCGGGTCACGCACTGCTGGGAACAGCACGGACAAGGGAGCCATGAGAGGGCAGTGGTGCATTGCCATCGCCCAATGATGCTGCAGGAGGAGAGGCCTGCTGATAAATGAAAAGTTCGGCAGTGGGTGCTTTTTTCCTGCCCTACAGTGTCTTGATTGCAGGGGTTGGACTGAGATAAGTGTTAGCAACATCAGTTAATGAACAATATCACCAGGCACCTTGTGTCTGAGGATTTCAAAGCACTTTACACACAGTGAGCAAGCCTCATGACACCCCACTCAGAGAGAAGAGGGACATAATTGTTTTTCCCAGCACTGAAATCAATGGCCTTTTTGGCACTGACTGCAGAGGCTGGGCCCTGCGTGCCGGCAGGGACTAGAGAAGGTTTTGGCAGCAGTACCTGGTCCCGGCAGTATTTGTAGGGATCCCTGGTGTAGGAGGAGCCTCTGATTCCAATCTGAACCACGCGTTTGCAGTCTAGGAGCCCCTCGTCCACGCAGCGGCGGAATGGCGTCCCGTGCTGGATCTTCTCCCCCAGCGCTTTATCGTTTGTGTCAGTGTGAGCATCCACGTGCACCAGTCCCACAGGACCATGCCTAATTGGGACAGGGCAAGAATAAACATGGCCTGTGCACCAGCCGTGTGCTCACACGTACCTGTGTGCGTGCTTCGGTTAACACTGGCGTTTATGGTATTTCTGACCTTGTTCAACGCTTCAACATAAAATCTTGAGTTCTTTCCAGTGACAGAGATCTGAACTCCAAACAGACCATACAACTGACTTCTCAAGCTTTTTCCCATTCTGAATTCATATGGCCTAGGACGTCTCTACGGGCATCTTACCATTCAGCAGACTCAGGAAGGCAATACGCACATGATAGGTCACCAATTAGCTCAAAGGCAAAGATAACCAGAGACAGAATGGGGACACAAGTTGCAAGCCAGGATCAGCACAAACGGGCTGTGGATAAGTGAGAGGTGCAAACAGGAAGATTGCCAGCATCTAGCTATTGACTGACAGATACTGCTGCAGGCTGACTTTATCACTCGCATGACTCTCCGGCCCTGTCTGATGACGTGAACCCTGGAATCCCAAATGTACACGGAGCCATTTTAAAGACCCGAAGAACAGTGGGAAGCTAAGATGGCTCCATGAGGAGCTCTTTAATGACCTGAAAATTAAAAAGGAATCCTACGAAAAAGTGGAAACATGGACAAAGAGCTGCTGATGAGTACAAAAGAATAGCACAAGCTGAAAAGTTTACTTGCAAAATGAGTTACACCTATCCAGGGAAATGAAAAGCAGTAAGAAGAGGTTCTATGAATATATTAGTGGCAAGAGGAAGACGAAGGAAAGTGTGGGTTCTCCACTTCCCAGGGAAGGAGAGCTAATAATGGATGGTATTGTAAAGCATTAAGGATTCTTTCTCCAAGAATCAGACAGCACAGACAATACTGAAGAGGTTTATTCGCAATACCGGGAAGTCTGATAAATCAGCTTCAACTTTGTGTGTTACAGTGGTCAATTATATACTTTCTTATCCACTACATAGTACGTTTTACATTCTTTATCTATTCATTTACAAATGCAGACACTGTCCCAGCCAGAGAACAACAGTGATAATGGTCGTTACATACATGCAAAGATACTTGTAATCACTTTACTTACATCAAGGATGCTAGGGTTAAACTCGGTTGGGGGTAAGGAGGAGGAAGAAAGGGGAGGGAGCCCTTACAGATAGGTGGCAGACAGAAAAGAGATTCTAAAAGCAAATGTGCTGTTCTCATTGGAATTAGAATCACTAAGAGGACATCTGGCTTCCTGAGCCATTGGATGCTTACACTAGCCATTGTCCCTGAGGGTCAGGTATGCTCGTTAGCCATTTACATGAGTTTCGACTTACAACTTGATAGCTGAAAACACTCTCAAGCCTTGCAGCATAAAGGGTGATCTGTTTTAATGCCTGTTTTGCTTCAGTCTTCACTAAAAAGAAGTATTTGGTCACAATTTACAACACAATTAATATTATGAAAAGGGGGGAAGGAACGCAAGCAAGAATATTTATATAAGTTAGGTGTATTCAAGTCAGATGGGCCTGATGACATTCATTCCTGGGTATTTAAGCAACTAGCTGGAGCAATCTCAAACCTGTCTGAAATTATGTTTGAGAACACATGGAGGACAGGTGAGGCCCCAGAAGACTGGAGAAGGGCAAACATAGTACTGATCTTTAAAAGAGAAACAAAGAGGACCTGGGGAATTATAGAGCAGTCAACCTGACTTCAATATGTGAAAGAATCTGGAACATATTAATAAGTAATACATTTCTAAGCACCCAGAAAATAATAGTGTTATAAAGAATACTCAACAGGGATTTGTCAAGAAGAAATCATGTCAGGCCAAACAAATTTCTTTCTTGGACAGGATTGCTGGTCTAGTTGATTAAGGGGGCGAGCTGTTGATGTGATATATCTAAATTTCAGCAAGGTTTTGGACACAGTCCCACATAACATTGTCATAAGCAAACTAGGGAAATGTGTCTAGATGAAATTACAAAATAGTGGGTGCAAATCTGGTTGAAGACTGAACTCAAAGACTCGTTATCAATGGTATGCTGTCAAATTGGGGGAACATATGTGGTGGTGTTCCACAGAGCTCTGTCCTGAGTCCAGTACTATTCAACATTTTCATTACTGATTTGGATAAGGGACTGGAAAGAGTGTTATAATAATTGCAGATGACACCAACCCGGGAGGGGTTGCTCGCACGTTGGAGGACGGTATTAGAATTCAAAACAAATTTTAATAAATTGGAGAACTGGCGTGAAATCAACAAGATGAAATACAATCAGGACACGTGGAAAGTAGTACACTAGGAAGGAAAACATCAAAGGTACAACTACAAAATGGGGAATAACTGGCCAGGTGGTAGTACTGATGAAAAGAATCTGGGGTCATAGTGGATCACAAATGGATTATGAGCCAACAATGTGATGCTGTGGTAAGAAAGGCTAACCACATTCCGGGGTGTATTAACAGAAAGGTTGCAGGTAAAATAAGCGAGGTAATTGCCCCACTGCACTTGGTCCTGGTGAGGCTTCAGCTAGAGTACTGGGTCCAGGTTTGGACACTTTAAGGAAGATGTGGAAAAATTGGCGAGTCCAGAGGAGAACCACCAAAATGATCAAAGGTTTAGAAAACCTTACTTGTGAGGAAAAGTTACAAAAAGGTGTTGGCTGGTGAGTCTTGCCCACATGCTCGGGGTTTAGCTGAGGTCTTCAAATCTCACTTTTGAGGATTTCAATAACTCAGTCATGGATTCGGGGTTGTTATAAATGTGTATGGGTAGGGTTTTGTGGCCTGCCTTGTGCAGGAGGTCAGACTAGATGATCATATTGGTCCCTTCTGACCTATGAGTCTATGAGTCTAAAAGTGGGCATGTTTAGTGATGAGAAAAGAAGACAGAGAGGACCTGATGCTAGTCTTCAAATCTATTAAGGGCTGTTATAAACAGGATGATCAATTGTTCTCCATGTTTACTGAAGGTAGGACAAGAAGCAATGGGCTTAATCTGCAATGAAGGGGATTTAGCTTACATTTTGGGAAATAGCTTTCTAACTATAGAATAGCTAAGCACTGGAACAGGCTTTCAAGGGACGTTGTGGAATCTTAGCCATTGGAGGGTTGTAAGAACATGTTAGACAAACACCTGTCAGGGATGGTCTAAGTATGCTTGGTCTTGTCCTGTGGTGATAGAAGTGACTTCCCCCTTGAGCGTCAGCTTTTTAAACATGCGACATTTTCAGATTTTAAACTTACTTTTCTGCCACCGCCTGCAGGATTGGATATGTTATTGTGTGATCTCCGCCTACAATGGGACAAGGCACAGAGAACACACTATGTAATAAAAACAGGTCAGTATTGGTCAAATATATTTTATATATTTATATTGTGGCAAACGGCCAGCTTCTCTCTAGTGGGTCTCGCACGTTTGCCTCTCGTAGTGGGCCAGGGCGTTGCTGGTTACCCCATCTCCCCAGGGAGAGGGGTAGGGACCCGAGCTTGCCTGCTCTTCCAGGTCCCAGTCCAGGGGCCCTATGAGTAACAGCTATGTGCTGCTGGCACCGTACTTGCAGCTGCAGACTTTTCCCCGGGGCTATTTTCCCCCCTCTGTCCTTCTGGCTTCTTGAGCCCAGTACCTTCCTCAGGACTCCACCTCTCTTCCACACACCACAGTACTCCGTTCTGCTCCTCATCACAACTCCACACACTGATCTACTCAGTAGCATAGCACACCTACTCCTCCAGCTCATGCACACTCTCTCAGGAGCAGAGGGTTTTTATCAGACACCTGGCTGGGCCTTAATTGGCCTCAGCTGCCCCTAATTGCTCTCTAATGACTCTGGCTACCCTACAGGAAATAAAGCCCAGATCATTCTAGAACTTACATACCACCC
This sequence comes from Mesoclemmys tuberculata, assembly GCA_007922155.1. Taxonomy (NCBI): domain Eukaryota; kingdom Metazoa; phylum Chordata; order Testudines; family Chelidae; genus Mesoclemmys; species Mesoclemmys tuberculata. The sequence goes on along the minus strand of VOCS01074752.1, from coordinate 4,716 downwards.
TTCCAGAACTTTCCTACTGCCCTCTGCCCTTGCTATACCATAATATATATTGCAAACATTCGTATTGGATCTATCCTCCCATAGGGAAACGCAGAACTTTATGAAGAGAGAGATCATCCTTTAGAAGTAACAGCCTTTATTCATCTAGTTAATTCCTGTCCTGCAGCTTGAAATTGGTGGCAGACTGTATTAAAAGGGGTGGCTTCTCTTATTAAAAGCTCTCAAAATCCAGGCAGCTGTAGTTCTCTTATTGCAGCTGGTACTCAAGGCCAGCTTCTAAATGCTGATACCAGTATACTAATGTATATTCAGGAGTCACTTCATCCTCAACTTGCAGCTGTGTCTGGGGTGTGTCACAGCTGAGATTTAACCATCCACAGCATTGCATAACAGTTGAGGAGAGGACTAACACCATATGCTATTGAAACTTCAATGGGAACCTAGGAAGGCAGAATGTCATTATCCAAACGGAAATCGAGTCAGGACACAGACACTTATCTCTTGCAAAAAGTGGCATGGCATCTTTGATGAGCCCAAGCAGTCAGGAACTCCGGTGTAAGTTTTAACTGAAAGATGGCACCTCCAGGACCATGCAGGGGCATTTGGCTCCATACTGACTCAGAGGGAAAAGCACCATCTATTGAGTCACCAGCACCATATTTAGGCTATTTGAGCAGACTGAAAGTGGCTTGCAATTCATCCCCTTACTATATATATTCTCGACAGCTAAGTGAGTTTCAGATTGCAAAGTCATGGGTGCCCTAGGGCTAAACAGTAGGTGCATATGTGTACACACATTCATATCACTGTCTGTCATGAAACTAATGCACTACATAAGGTCTGATTCAATTGATGATCCTAAACACTTCTGTTCTTTCTCTCTCTTCTCTCATTTCAGATCCCACTGAATAGGTTAACAAAATACATTTATGATCATATTCGGCTGTTTAGTTTTAATTTTTGTTCAGTGGACAACAATGTAACAGCATCTCCTCTAACCTCTGTTATTCATTTTTGACACAGCATAAAAGCATCGTCTAGTCCAGGCATCCTGGATGATATGTCAGTCACAATCACTGATTTAAAATGGCGTCCTGCACAAAGATTAGATTTATTTTGCATCTTTTACAATGCTCTGTTATTTCTGATTAAATTATGATAGCTGAAGAGGCAGTAGATGAATGTAAATACTTTGTCTCCATTAAAGGGACATTGCTGACTGGCGTGTGCGAAGTATATTACAGCTAACCCATGCCAGCTAGAAGAGGAGTCCAACACTTGCCTGCAAATTACTATTAAAACACATAAAAGGTAGATGAATTTCCAAAACCCCCAATATCTTATATAGCAGCTCAGAACAAAAACCAACTTTTCTTCTCACTTTTGAAGATTATTCCTTTATTCCTTATTTGGATTTTTTTTTTTTTTTTTAAGAAAAGAAAAAATCCGTGAATTCAGATTCTGTTATGTCCAGAGGGAGTCTCTGAATTCGCTGCCTTAGAAGACGTGGCTGCAAGCTGTAGGTTCGGACCCTAAATCAGGTAAACATACCTGGGAAAGCAGTCATCCTGCCGATACACGGACAGCCACTCTCTCAGCACAGGTAAATTCTGGGGCACTGTTGGGGCACCTGGACATCTGATAAGCAATGAGACACCACCACCAAGTAACATCAGCTCCCACCATTAAGAGATCGTTTGCTGATGAGTGATGTGCAAAGCAGAGTAATATTTTGGCTCACTAATGCCTCAAGGTTGTTTTTTTCTCATCCATTTGCAAAGATCTGAATGATTTAGAAAGAACCAGCAGCAGCAACGGTCTGGGAGCAGCTGATGGAGACTAAGTCATCTCAATGGGGGGTGAGAGATCAGGTCTGCTGTACACACAGCACCCTGTTAATGAATTAGTCCATATCCATTGCAGTATATGGGTCTGTGGGAGAGAGATGGCTTTACTGGATCCTGCTGATCTTCCAGGTGCCCATTAATAACCAGTGTTTTAACAACAAAGCATGAGAATAGGCCCAGCTCTGGGTTCCTTACCCATTGTGAGGGGAACGCATCCTGCTGCCACAATCTTCTGATAGGCTTCTCGGATTTGCCTGCAGCAGTCTTGCAGGTTGTAGAGGTTCACATTCACATCACCAATGTCAGCAACCATGAGGGAATGGAAAGGTGCTGCCCCAGTGCTCGGGTTACATGTTCTCAGCATGCTCGACTCCGCTCTAATATGGCGAGGGCCGAACCTGGAAGGGAAAGTATCCCACGCTTCGTTATCTGGGACGCTTTGAGGTGGAAACTGGCAGGGAACCAGGGGATTCTGAACACATGACTGGCTGGGCACAAACTCCTCCTAGACACTTAGGAATTGAAATTTGGGTCACATCTCATTTGAAAGACCATTGGGGCAAAGGTTTCAGGAGGAACTGTTATATTGGGGCTGTGATAGTCTGTGTTAGATGCACAATGAGCATGGCCTAACGGTTTCAACAGATGGACCATCTGTAGGTCCAGGCAGAGAGCTTACTGGAAATCTAGAATGGATGCAAAGATTTTCCAATGTGACTATGATTCTGGGTGGCTAACTTGAGAAGACTTACAGGGGCCGGCTTTTCAGAAATGCTGATTGTCCCACTATTTAAACTCAGCTCCTTTCTAGGTGTCTCAATTAGGGCATCCTAAATGATTGGGTGTTTTTGACACTCTTTGCCAGTCACACAAGATTTACAATAAGGTCTCTGACCCCAGCCACACACAATCCATCTGTGGAAGTGCTTAGGCCATGTTCTTTCCTGGAAAGCCTGACTTGGGCGTCTCCCTGCCGTATCCGGTCCCAGCCCGTGGACACTCACAGAAGCTATTAGGCTTGCTGCCTCCACAGAGACGTGTACACATTAACCTGGAAGGTTAGCTGACGTCTCCAATTTACTTCAATATAACAACACTGATATTAGGATGATCAGACAGCCTGATAAGCTGAGTTTTCACACGTGCTATCTTGTCACCCTGACTGAGATGGTTTGTAGGAAAACTAAGAATACGTTTATTAATCAAGAACCTAAATGGAAGAGGAAAAGAGACAGGTACTGTTACAACAAAACACCACCAAAGGCTACCCCCACAAATACAAACTTCCTAGAGACTGAAGCTTAATTTTAGCAAGCTACAAACTTTGCCTAAGCAGGTTACTCGCTCACATCAAGTTCCCACAGGGGCATACATGGGGGGGGGAGGAGAGGGAGCGGGGGGGGCAGGCAAGAGCCCGGGCCCCCCAGTAATCATCATGGGCACAGAACTCCTCCAGCCTCGGGACTGCAGTGGTCGGGAGAGTGAAGTCCTGCTGGAGCTGGGATAGGGGGGAGAAGGGGAAGAGAAGTAAAAACCTCCCAGGGCTGGTGGGGGCAGAAGGAGGGCACAGAAAAAAGGGGTGGAAAAAGGATCAAAGTTAAATTTCTGCACACACCTCTGAATTCCCAGCAACTCCAGCCGTTTATCAACTCTCCCACAACATAGAATAGGAACATATTCCCAGCACTTACACATAACTCTGTGCACCACCCATAGATGCATTACGCTGATATGCATGACCAGCATGTCACCAGTTTCCATAAAAGACCTTACTCGATGCGCTTTTATAGCACAATCATTTTGTATTTAATCAGAGGATTCGACTGCTTCTTCTTTGGGGTTCAGACCCCCTCATCTCCCTTCAGGGTGTTTGGACCCTGATTGTCACAATATTACAAAGCCATTCTGACCACTGGCAACTTTGCAGCAGCTCAAGCAGGACTGAATGGGTACCAAGAGCAAATCATTCTCTCCTGCTTATGCTTGGTCCCTGTAGGACGGAGCTGGGGCAGATTGGCAGGGCAATAGAGGGAGACCTTGCATTCTGCCAGACCTGTTCCACGGAATAAAAACAGGGCTCCACTCGACAGGGCTGTCAGTCCCACATCTCTCACCAGCACTGACTTCCCTGGGATTTTCTTTTCCGCTAGACAGCAGCAGGGGTTGATTTCTCCCTGCAGGGTATGTGCCCATCACTAGACAGCAAGTGCCCGGATCCCATGGAGTTGGTATCCTGCCAACTCAGCTCTTGGCGTCGCATCTGCCCTTTACCTTGCGCCAGGGCGGTTGGAGGTTCCTGTGTCGAGGGGGACCCCAACAAAAGCAGCGTCTAGTCCCTCTGGCGAAGTCTGAACGGGGAGCTTTAGCATGGAGCAGACCCCCACGGGCCTGGCCACGAATTCAGCACTGGGAGGCATATTGAAGCTCGAATCAGCGAGACAGCGGCGAGGGGCACCCTGCCCGGGGAGCAGGCTGTTCACGCCCCCAGGATGGAAGCCAGGCAGGGAGCCAGCTGCAGCAGGGTGAGCTGTGGTCCCAACACACAGGCTGGGTCTGGGGCTGCTCAGCAAAGGCGGCCTGAGCTTGGCTGCCAGGAAAGTTCCCGAGAACTTGCGAAGGCCGAGTCCCTCCTGGCAGAGTGTTCTCCGGAGCAGCTTGCTGCCACCCAGGAGGAAATGCTCCATCCTGCACTGACTGCTTCACCTTCCCCTAGCTCCGCAGGCAGTCACAGCTGGCTGTTCACCTGCTAACCCCCAGAGTGGCTGGGAGAGCAGAGACATGCCCCACTCATCCCATCCTCCTCGCCCCCCTCTGCAGGGTCAAAGTGCAGCCCCGAGCACCTCCCTCTTCTCCTCCAGTCCGAGAGCAG
>VOCS01074461.1:0-23671 GCA_007922155.1 Mesoclemmys tuberculata | reverse complement strand
GAATTTTCCACTCTGATGTCGCTAATTCAACTAGAATTTTAAGTGTAGACCTGGTCTCAGCTAGCTCCGTGCCTTTTGCCAACTTTAAACCATATAGCTATCCTCATCTTCACTCTTGGCGTCCTCTTGAACACCTGGTCTCAGAGATAAGCAAAGCCTACTTGTCCTTTGATCTAGTGTCCTCCAGGTTCTCTGCGCATTGCCCAGTTATTAAGAGATTTTCAGAAAACAAACACCAGTAAACTCCTGCTTTAGACATACAAAGCCCTGGTAGATTCCTACACCCCATTACTCCCAGCCTCCTAAATATTTTGTATACCCTATTCTCCTGTGACATGGCTCTGCAGTTCAGATTGTTCGAGGGAGATGCCCCAGCCATATATGAGGCCTCCCCTCTATGGGTTCAGGCAATGGGTAGGCAGCATGCTTGTCAGACAGCCTCATGACCACTGAGGTCTCTGGGTCAGGTTCTGGAGTCTCCAGCAGTGGCTGAGCCAGAAGGCCCCCCTCAACCTCCATCTCCTCCTCACAAATATCACTGGCATAGCGCTTTATTTGCAGTGCCTGAGCACCAGCAGAGCTCAAACAAATTCTATAGCTCTCAGATGGGTGGTGAAGGAGTCCGTGTTTCCGCAATTTCTGAAAATGTGCTGTTGAAATAAGATGCCTCTTTCATACCTTGTAGATTTGAGATCACCCAGGGCAGTGCTACCAAACAACCAGTGCTAAGCGCTAAAGGCCAAATTCCCAGCCTAGATACCCTCTCTGGTTGCTGGAGGTCCTGGAGGTCCCACCGATTGGCTCATGCTCCAGATAGGGTCTACACCGTGCCTAGATTGAGATCAACTGGCAGAGGCGAGCATGGGCAGGCCACACAAGGGATCATGGAAATAAAATCAAACACATGTGGTATGTGGCCCAATGGGGCCGGGTCTTGGGAGACGCAGGGAGGGGGTGATTTTTGGACCCATCTCAGAGCTGATTGTCATTTGAATGATAACAGGGTCCAGAGGTTATGGCTGTTTCTTACAAGCAGAGCTTTATGTAAGCCAGCTTCAGGTTGGATAGTTAAGAGTGCACAGTGGTTCCACAGCTTTCAGGCTGCACCGTTGCATTCCGTGACAGTGGGATAATTCGTTCTTGAACTCAGTAGTTCCCAGTTTCTTAGGCAATTAAGAGAGACTCACGACATTGAGTACCAGTCCCAGATCTGAGGGAGATCTCTCTGTAGCTTTTTCATCACCAGAAGTTGATCCAGTAATAGATATTACATTATCTACCTTGTTTCTCTATTATCCTGGGACTGACACAACTACAACAACACAGCATAGGCAATTAAGTACAATCCTTCTCCACGAGGCCTTTTCTGGAAGAGCTAATTAACACTTAAGTGATCAGAGTGCTGGATCAGCTACTGGCTCTCAGCAGTCTGTCAACATTTCATTGAAATGATGTTAGAGCAGACATATCCTATCTGTTTTATTATTATTCATAATAACATTACAGTCGTCTCTGGAGTCTCCAACCCAGAGTTTGGGCCCATTTCTTAAAAATAGATAGTAAAACATTATCCCTACCCTAAAGAGCTTACAATCTAAATAAACAAAACAGATAAAGGATGCTATTATTATCATCATCTCCATTTTAGAGATGATGGGTGGATGAAGATGAGATTGTGGGGTAAGCAAAGGGGACCCAGCTGGTCCATATAATCCGTTTCCTCCTTTGGGGTGTTGTAACAGACTTCTGTAAAGCCTGTAAGGTATATGTGCCCCGAGGTCATTTTTGACTAATTGTATACCAGCATGGAGAATGCTAAGGCAACAAAGACAGTTATTACCCAAACCAAGCTGTTCCTGAAAGTTTAGCTATCTGAAATGAAAGCTTATCAGCAGACATGTTGACCGTTAAGATAACAGAATCTGCTGAATCAGAGAATCTGCCCAGCAACAGCAAGTCACTCCAAGGCGTGTAACTTGCCACAGGCGGGCATAAGTCCCTTCACAGGCGTGGGACTTGCTGGTTGGACAGTAGCCAAAACGTCACAATTGGTTTAAGCACGCAATATGCTGGGGTAGAGAGATATATAAGGTTGTCAGGAGAGAGGCAAATGGGACGAGCGACACATCAAAAGGGGTGCACCAGAAGAAAGATGGCCTGATCAACCATCATTGCCTCTCCCCAGTTCGCTGGTCAAGAAAGTATAGGGCATTAGAGCTGGTAACCAGGGTGTGAATGCGATAGAGGTTCCACCTGGAAGAAAACCAGTAACCAGAGTGTGAATGCGATAGAGGTTCCACCTGGAGGAAAACCCGGGAACGTAACATAAAGAGTAAGGAAATTTGGCCATAAACTTTTATTGTTTTTGTTGCAACTGAGTTCATCCATCTGTGTGGTAAGTATAAATGAAATGTTGTTTAGTTGTAAGTAAGTCTTTAAGTATGTGTTTAGTGTATTTGTGTTAGTATGATTAGTTGTCTAAATCCTAAGTTTTAAGTGTTAAGTGTTAAGTTTAAGGAATTGTAAAAGGATAAGGGGAGTCAACTTGTGATAGAGTGAAAAACCCTCAATAAATAGTGAATTTGAATTGAACAGAAAATGTGTGTCATTGAAAGATGAATGATAGATTTATGAACCGTTGACCAAGTCTTGGACTAAGACAGGTTTCAGCCGCTCTCATCCGTCCACAAGTTGGTTGAGTGAATAGCAAGGGGGGCCTGTCTGAGCCTGGTGACTCAACGGACAGGCGGAGTGACTGCAGCCACAAGGCTACCCTTTCCCCTTCCCTAACTCATGAGCCTTTGTAGCTCCGTTACTCAATAGGGCTCCTGTGACTTCAAAGGATTCCCTCTGTGCCTGTCTGCCTTTCCTCCCCCCTCCCACTAAATAAGCGTTCCGTTATCGGATTCATTCACCCCATCAGTATCATGGGTTGAATAGAAAAGGTGCGGACCCCTCAGTCAGTCAAACCTGAGTAAGTTGTATGACTGTATGTGTAAGTGTGTTTTGAGAAATTTATCCCTTTAGAAAAATCCAACTGTCTCAAGCAAGGGATAAAAAGAAAAAGAAAAAAAACTCCACAGTAAGCCATAAAACTGTCACCGGGCCATAAATGGAAGTGGACCTGATAAAAAATCCTTTCTCCCTCCTTCGCCCTCTCTTCTCCAGGCCCCCCCCCCTCTGATCTGAAGCGAGGAATACAAACGAACCAAGACAGGAGTTTTTTAACCCCTTGTCACCACATGGGGAACTAGGTACTCACATCTAAATACAAATGAAAGGATTCAAATCTGAAAATACTGAGCAATCTCTCTTTTCTAGGCTCTTTTATATGTCCAGTCACAGATACAATGCATACTTTTTCTATCTAAATATCATCATTTCTTAAATGAGACCCCCTGAGAAATCCAGAAAAGGGCCACCATTAAGTTAATTGGAGAACAAAAGGAATATGACAACAGTCAGGGGAGTGCCCTGTCTATGAAGAGACCAAAAAGTGTTTTAGTAATAACACAGAATGAGGAAAGGCACTCTGGATCCATTCACTGAGGAGACAAGTTGTGCAGTAGTGGTGTTTTTCATGGAAATTTGGATCCTGGTTCCTGTGAAACCAACCAGCTGTCCCAACAGACTGACCTTCAGGGTGGGGGTTGGAGAAACTATTTTTTGAATGGGAAAGGTAACTACTAAGTGTATCCTGTAGGTCACATTTAATGATTTTGTTTTATATTGTAACCATTTGTTTCCAACACTCTCTCCCCTTTTTAGTTGAATCTCTATTCTTTCTTAATTAAAGAAGAGAAAGGATCGTTACAAGTGTTGTGTGGTTTACAGGAGTGGTGATTTAAAGTAAAACTAGTAAATTGGAATACACTGTTGCTTTCGGAGCAGATGATCGGGATCACTGTGAGTAGCCAGTGCGAGGGGCTGGATTTCACAGGGGAATGTTTCAAAGGGACACAGGGACTGGGATTCGCCTAGTGTGAACCTGTAAGGTGAAGACAGGCCTGGCATAGCCGAGAGGAGAGTGCGTGAGTGGCTGAAAGGCTGGTAGTGTTAGGGCATCCAGTTACCACAAACATCCAGTTACCACAAACAAGCCTCTTTCTCACTAAGGTAGGAGGTTACAAGGTGATTAACAGTCCTGGGTAACCCAAAAACCAGCACAAGTATGTACACCACTGCGCTACAAGCAGGTTCCACAATTGGAGCATCAGACCCACAGTCTTGTCCTAATTGTGGAACTTCCTTTGCTTCAAAAAAGTTACATCACTCATGGATTTGAATTTCAGGACTAGATTAATCAAACAATTAATGAAAACATACAATACACATAATCCACATTTCTCAAACAACCCAATCTTTCCGAGAATCTCAGCTCAACCTGAGTTTATAGCCTTTCACACAGGCTCAGAATCACACACTCCTTCCTTATTGCATATGTGTCAATGGCAAATTAGGGGACAGCTCCCGCAAGGCCTCTAGGCCTCAGTGAACTCTGACAGATACGTAGCAGGCACCCATCTGACTCATCTCTGTGTCAATATTGTTAAAATAGCTATTAGAGTTATAAAAATATGTCTTTAGTATTTAGACTTTATGGAATGCTTTTAATTTGCTGCATGCATTAATCTCACTTATAATATCTGTGTTCCATGTTATAGGGTAACATTTAATTGCTCTGTAACTGTAGATCATCAGCCAGGAGCGAAGCATTAACAAATGTGAAATACTCATTTTGGAACCGCTTTTTGAGGTTTCCTGTAGGAAGAAAACCTTGGAATAGATGAGCTTGACGTAGAGTTTAGACTGGGGTTCATATTTTGTAGGAATTGTTTAAAGAAACAGTAAAAATGAACCTTGGGAAAGGTTATGTTTGGACTCACATGCTTTATAGTGTGATTACACACAGTTTGGAAAAGTGTGGAAACTCAACCAGCTTACACAGTTCAGCATGCAAACCACATCATGCAGGATCTTGGATACTAGTCTCAAAGCAGCAGCTGCTTGTGCAATATAATAGATACCCCATACGCTCACAGACCCACACACACTCTATACTTGAATGAAAATTAGAGATTTTCTGTTGCCTCATTTTCTGTTACAAATTGTCTGTTGCCTGATTTCTGAGTGTTTAGTAATTTGAATAGGGTTATAGGCTCACCAATCGATCTGATCTTCTGATAATGAGGTTCTAGTCCCAGAATCAGGCTCCAGAAGAGTTTTATAGAGAACCCCGGGGGGCATGACAGGAATGCTCACACAGATAACCGAATCTGCATAATTTTATAAACTTTTGTTAAGATAACCTAAAATGGTAGACATATGGCTGATTAAAAGTAAATGAATAAGCAAATGGATAATGGATAGGATTAGTCTTATTCTAAAGACATGTGATATATAAATATATATATTTGGTATGCTTTGGATTAATATGACTTGGCTGAGAGAGATGTCTGGTTCCTCAACTCTTGAGTAGAGGGGTGGAGAGCGAGGCAATGCTGAAGAGCTAAGAGCTATAAGGCTAAGACTAACACTACAAATAAGACTAAGTATAAACAAAGAACAAAAGATCTTAACACAGTAACTAAAAGAAGTTTCAAGGAGTAGCTGACAGTTATGCCAAGTAACATGGTTTTCCCCTTCTTATACCCTGAACTCCTTCTAAGTCCAAACTTGAATTCTTCACCCCCAAAGTATTAGAGAACTCTTATTCTATAGGCTACCAGGCTTTTGCATATTAATGCCATATCCATATCCTTTGCAGATGGCTCCAGACACTTTGCTTTTATCACCTTTGTTTTTTCTGGCCCTTTTGGGGGTTTTGTGGTGTATCTGTGATGTTTACTCGGGGCATAACCTGAGACATCACCCTAGCCCTCCCCCCCATCCCTTGTCTTGATGCCGCCTGACTTCTCCAGGGTAAAGTTTATAATCATATACGTCTTATCCTTTAACTCATCATTACTTATCCGAACAAATGTATGCTAACTGCCTTCGCTTTCATACAGGATGTGGCCTGTAAGGTACCTTGCATTACAGCTCTAATACTTGAATATTAATCTATGATTTTATTCTAATAAAACAACAATACTTAAAGCTATAACGACAGGTATATATATGCAAGCAAGCAAGCTAGTCCTATAGGCTACAGTAGCGAATGATAAAGCATTACCAAGAGACACTTGGATTCTGCAATAATAGGCCCCTTACAAACAGACAGAGAGTCTGTGAGATGCAGGTTTCCTCTTGGCATGGCTGAACTCTCTCAGCTCAGCTTAAAGTTCAGTGGGAGTTGAGGGCAATCATTATTTTGAAGGAGCTGCTCAGCACCTCACTGAGTTGTTGCGACGTACGTAGGGGGAACTGAAGGTCCTTGCGATTTATCATGTACCAATGACTACCTCAGCTGCCTCTGCCCACTAGTTAATCTCCCTGGAAGTAAATCTAATGTCAAAACCTCAAGTAAATTCAATCAGCTTTCACTTTATAATAATAATAATTCACTTTCATCTAATGGTTATTTGTCCTTAAAGCCTCAAAGAGCAGTACAAAAGTGGATAAGTATGATCGTCCGCATTTTACATATGGAGAAAAAGGCACACAAGTGTGAAAAGGACTTTTCCAACATCTCACAGAAATGAGCTATGTGCTAGGCTGGAATAAAAATCCTGAGGTATCAATTCCCAGGCTCCGAGGGCTGAGAATAGAAGACTCCCGACTCCTTGTTAGTCCCCGTACTCTAACCACTCCAACACACTTCCAATCAAGAGTTAGGAGTAATGTCTAGAAATTTGGACTCCCAGCTCTTTGCTCTAACCAGCAGACCACATCTACCTCACAGCCGGCTACAGCAGTGATCCCCAAACTTTTTTGATTGTGCCCCCTGGGGAGCTACAGTCAGGAGCGGGACCATGGCCATGGTTGGGGGCTGGGAATGGGGCTGCGGCAGGTGTGGGGCCATGGCTGGAGCCAGAGCTGCAGCACGAGGATCAGGGTTCAGTCTGTGAGGCAGAGCAGTGCTGGGTGGCACTTCCTCCCCACCCCCTGCAAGGACTGGCCCAGACCCCGCCATGGCCCCTGAAAGTTCATCTGCAACCTCTTGGGGGGGCATGCCCCACACATTGGGAGAAACATTCTCTGGCAGAAATGTTTCCTTCTTTCACTCAAAATACAGCAGCCTTAGGTGCAGGTTGGCAAGAGTGAAAGTTGGACTGGTGCCAGTTCTCCAGGGTGGTGTTTCCTTTGCACTCATTGCTAGGGTCAATGGACTGAAATTGAACAACGCAAAATGCCAAGTCATGAAAAAAGACACTTGAGTATATGAGGGACATTCTATCTGAAAATGGTGTCATGTCAGATCCTGCCGAAAATCTTAGGCCATGGCTCATTACTGAATTCTGGTGGCATAGATATGTGAACCAGGTGAAGAGGTGTGATTCCGAAGTGCCATCGCTGTGCTGGCAAAAGTTCCAGTTATACAGGCCAAACTGCACTTTTACTGGTATAGCTTATTTTGCTAAACTTTGCCAACATAGCTGCTTCCAGAATAGGAGCACTCTGCTGGTGTAGTATATCCGTATCTCTATGTTGGTAAAGTGCTTCTAGTGTAGGAATAGCCCCTGACCTGCTGACTTCCTTGGGAAAACTCAGAGATAATCTGAATGGTGAAATAAAGTATACAAGAAGATTGCTGTGAAGACAACCCGCTCAATCAATCCCGCTGCACTCTCCCCTAGGAGCCAGCAGTGTAGATGTATCCTAGATAGAAGTGCAATATCAAGTAAAATATATGATCGGTCTTATGTTTGGAAATCTATAATTTGTAGCTTGCCTTCTGCGTGAATTAAGATTTCTGTTTTTCTTTCTACAGTAGCCTGCTTCCACAAGCAAAGCTCTGGATAGCCAGTTAATGAGTTTCTTCTCTAGAAATAGATACCATGCTGCGGTTCATATTTTATTTTAAAATTGTTATCTATTTTCCAGTTAAATCAGATGAAGGCATCAATATACAAAAATGAAGACCAAGGCAGCATAAATGTGTTACTTTGCCCATGTGTTCTTATGTTGCATAATTCCTTAATATAAACAAGCTGGGAGTGAATCATTAAAACTGCTTAGATGGTTTTTTGTGGAAATGCAACATAGCTTTTGAACTGAAAAGCTCTTCAACTGAATTTAGTAACCTGTAATTTCCAGACCTTGATTTCCGTCTGGTTTTATCTGAACCTCCTCTCCTTTCCATAAGGAATTTTACACAAAAGCTCCAGATGTTGTCACCACCAGCATGAACGCTTAGTATAGACATGACCTCAGTGGCTTACAGCATTTTCAACCACCATGCAATATAACACATTAAAAATGTCAGAAGCCACCAGATTCTTCTATACACTAAGGCCCACACTAATATCACCACTGTAGATTTTTAGGTAAAATTCTGTAATTTAGACACAGCCTTAGATAGGGGAGTAAATGAAGGCCCCATTTCTCAGAAGAGGGATCTAATAAACTCTACAACCCTGAGCTAAAGTAACTTAACCTTTTATTCTTCCTCAACATTTTCCATAGACAATCATAATGTAAGTTTAAAACCTGTGATTTATCTTTCACAGCAATAAGGCAGTTGTAAGGATTGTTATCATACTGTGTTTTCTTGATTTACCACAGTGAGAAAATGTAGCACTATGAATGTTTATCAGGAATTGTTAAACCTTGATCATAGCCTCTGTGGAAGTTTTTCTCAGACTATAAATTTTACTGTTGTAAGATTTAGCATCAACTATGCTTGGCACGTTCAATTTAGCTCAGAAATTGGGTTCTAGTTGTACAGACTCTTAAGAGGGAGAAAAAACCACTCTAGCTATGAACATCAAAGGAGTTTTCAACAGAAGACTAATATACACTAAGGCACCTTTATATTACATTGAAGGGAAATGTTTTAGCACATACAAATTAAAAGGGACAAAAGTCAAAATCAGGGAATGACAGCCTGCTCAATTCATTTAAGGAGAACTTGAAGTCTAAAAGCCATTTGACCCTTCTGCAGATGAATCTAGTAACTAAAGCTATAAAAAAATCTAGTTTGCATGAGAAAGCCCAGGAAAGGTGCCAGCCAGTTGTGTCAGAGGTATGTTTTGCATCTGTCAAGCACGTCTACCTTGTGGGCAGGACACTGAGTGCAAGGAAGGTGCATAAAAGATAGAGGCACAGAAAGTCAAGTCACTGCTCTTCATCTGAAGAATCTCTTCGTCACTTTCACAACCAGTGACCTGGACAGGCTATCGCAGAACAGATTCAGGCTGATAATCGTCAACAAGCTGACTTCCAGCTTCTCCTGAATAGGAGGAGACTCCATCTCTCAAAAGCCATCACGGGGCTACTGGGTTGTTCCAAATACAGTTTCCATAAGGCAAGGAAAATCTTTTGAAGACACTCGGATCAATTTACATATCCACTGCTGGTAAGTCTGAACATGGGGAGCATTGCATACAATCATAGATTAAGCTTAGAAAACTTCCTAGTACCAGAGAGTTACAGCTGAGCTGCAAAGATCAGTTACCTGTATCTAATCAGTAACAGACACTGCTAATACTGAACAATGATTTGGGAATTATTCTCCTTGTAACAACTTGACTCCTAGGAAGAAATTAATCTTGAGACTGTATATCTGTGAACTAAAGCACAGGCTATTGAATAACTTCTACTCATCAGTCTTTGGCCAACATCTTATATGGCAGAGAGTTTGAAAGAAGCCTAAAGGAATTAGGCACCCAACACCCATTGATATTCAGTGGAAACTGTGCACTTCCTGAATTTGACTTGAAATTGAACATTGCCTTTAAAATCCCACCATGTGCGCCTAAAGCTCAGCCCCTAAATTCACATCCAAGCACCTAACTGAGCAGCCTGATTTTCAAAAGCACTGAGTACTTAGCAGCTCCTGTCGATACCCTCTCCTTGCGTACCATAGGCCGCTGCAAAAGGATGTCTGTGTGCAGCCAGCATAGCAACCTGGAGATCCTCCTACATGGCAGGTGAATATGCATGACTGGTTAAACCAGCAGTGCAGTCACTTTGCCTTGCAGGAGCAGCACAAATTGGCCATAGGTGGCATCAGGGTCTGGTTTCTGTCTCTTAATCCATGCCAGAATGTTACCTCTTACACTATGATAACTGAAAGTTTCATTATGGTCCTTTACAAGAACATTTTCTGAAAGGCCTTTTGAAAGTAAGAAGAGATGAATCTCCGTTATACACTATTTTACTGACAACCTCAGAGAATTCTACCAGATTGGACAGTCACAATTTCCCTTTACAGACACCAGTGCTCATTCAGGTATTTCATAACTCTATCTTTAATTGTGTTAACCAAAATTACCTAGTACAGAAGTCAGGCTCTCTTCTCATTAATTCGCGGTATCACTTTTGTCTTAGGCTGGGTCTACACTGATACATCGATTGCTGATTTCCCAGACATTCTGAGGAATGTACAGTGGGCTAGAACCAGCTCCCAGACAGCATAGCTTCAACCAAGCCTGCCTACCTGGATGCCCCCCCTTTTTGCCCCTAGGATATCCCAAAAGAAGAGTTCCATGACAGAAATGTCAGACCCAGAAAAGGCAACATAAGTGGATCTCCTTTCAGACTGACCTACTAGGGTATTATGTGGAAAAACATGGCCTCACTGAAATCAATAGCAAAAGTCCCATTGATTTTGATGCGTTCAAGATTTCATCCTAGGTTATTGGGCTGGGCATTACCCCGGATTGCTCACCGAATACACCTCACTTCCTGACCTGCAGCTTCCCTTAAGGTTCCAATCTCATATATTCTTCCTACTCCTGCAGCCCAACAAGCAAAGAAGGTCTTGTGGCCTCAGGAAGACAGGAGTCTGAGACTGAAGAAAGTCTTTGGGTATTTTGGTTTGAAGGAGTAGAAAAGGGATGGGGAAGGATGTGGGAAACCACAAGAAAAAGAAATAGCTAATGGAATATCATGTCCAGTAGAGGCAAAGAAGGATAAATAAATCCTCTTCTGAATGTCTTTGCCGTAAGAAAAACTATTGTTTGTCTTTCCTGTAGACAAGACAAAGTTGGACATGGATCCTTCAGCTGCCTATAATTTCCTGGTGGATGGCGTCCAAGGCTGGGATCTTACTGGTGACTCTGTTCCGTGTGAGCTGCTGCTCATTGGTGAGACTGCCTTCCCAGTGCTGGTGAACCCCAAGGGGCAGGTTCTGATCGCTGCCTCACAGTATGGGAAGGGCCGGATGGTGGTCATCTCTCATGAGAGCTACCTGGGGAATCCTAAGATGGCACGGTTCCTTCACAATGCTGTGGAGTGGCTCAGTGCCTCCCCAAGAGCGGTGGTTGGTGTCCATAAGAGAGTGAGCTACCAGGTGGACATTCTCAGTAGTTTGGGCACCAGAGTGCAGCCCAATGCGGAGCTCATTTCCTCATTTGGAGTTTACTGTACGGATGCCTATGATGCTGCACAGGGAAGGGAGCTGATCCAGTTTGTGAAGACAGGAGGTGGTCTTCTCATTGGCGGTCAGGCTTGGCACTGGGCCTATGGACACAAGGCGGAGAGAGTGCTGTTTGATTTCCCTGGGAACCACATAACCAGCATATCTGGTGTGTATTTCACGGATATATATGGTGAGACAGGGATCTTCAGCATCTCAGAAAAAGTGCCTGCAATTCCCTTGATGACTCTGTGAGTATCTGAAATCATTTCATATGTATTTAAATTTGTAGCTAAAGCTGTAAGAAAATATTCTTAAAGAATGAAATGTTGGAAAAAGGATTATATTCCAACACTTTGGGGGATTCGGGAGAAAAGTGAGTCCTTATCCCGCGGGGAAGAAAAAGGAATGAACAGGAAAAAATAAAAGCAGATGCCTGCCAAAGAAGTTTGGGAAAACACTTCACTTCTGGGCCTATGACATTCTGAATGAGTTCAGGTGAATCATGTAGTTCTAAGCATGAGACAAGGCAAATAAGTGATTCCTTTAACTTCTTCTCTGTGTGTTCTAATAAACAGGGATCTTTCCACTTATTTGTGATCTGAAATATGGATTTAGTACAAAAACTCAAGCAATAATTAACGTTTAAGTAGTTGTGCTCCACAAATGTCTGTTTACTTATAAAGTATGGAAGATCATGTCACAAAATACTGTTACATACTTTTCTGAAATATAATAAACCCTTTTCAGCTGAGGAAAGGAAATTCTCTAAGTGCTGATTATATTAATTTAATTTATGATCAGGATGAATTAATGCAAAACATCCCTCATACCTTGTCCTCTGCTCTGTCCATCTGGTATTTCATTCATCTCTCTTCATTCATTCCTTTACTCTGTGCTCTTTTTTATTTCTCATTCTCATCTCCTTACCCTCTACTGCACTGTGTATGCCATGTCATATCACAGAGGATAAAAGGATTAAGAAAAAGTGACATGAAATTGCCACACAACCGTGCAGGGTGAGGAGATAAGAGGATCACTTTGCTTTGTAATGATTACTCAGAGTAACTGCAAGTAAAGGCAGAGCACTGTCTTTCAGAAGAAGGCAGCTAATAATAATGCCTAGAAGTTTTCATCAGTAGATCTCAAAGGGCAGCCCTAAGAAACAGAGATGATTTAAGGATATTGGGATACTGCTGTAGGATAGAGCAGATGTACTACACCATCTTCCTCTTCCATCTCATGATGCTGTGACAATGCTGGCATGTTCCCTGATAGGAACATCTCTTGGCTTTGCAGGAATAGACAAGATTTCAGCAGAGACTTAAACCTTCTCCTAAGAGGCGTGTCAGAGCTAGATATAGTGACGGATGGTTCACCCTCTCACCTGCTGGTCCATGGCACTCTGGCCTTCCCCCTTGGCTTGAATGACTCCTATCAATGCTTTCTTGCAGCAGCTCACTATGGCCTGGGCCGTGTGGTGGTGGCTACACATGAAAGCCATCTAAGCACTCCGAAGCTCACAGACTTCTTTCTCAATGCCATTCACTGGCTGGGTGCTGAGAAGGACGGAAGAATTGGCATTAATCCCAAACTAAAGAAACTTCATGATCTGCTGAGTCAAAGGCAGATGGTGTGCGAGATCTCAGAGCTTACCGACAATCTCAGCATCTACTGCTGTGAGTCCTACAGTGCCAAGGAGGCCGCGAAGATCCATGAGTTTGTAGCAGAAGGAGGGGGCCTGCTGATTGGAGGTCATGCTTGGTGGTGGGCTTCTCAGAACGAGGGCCAAAACGTTCTGGCTGAATATCCTGGCAATAAAATCCTCAATAGGTTCGGGATCAGCATCCTGGGGGAAACCATTGAGGTAGGCAGGTACCCAGCGTTACGGCCTGAAGAACAGCAGGGAAACTACCACTTCCTCAGGGCACTCTCGCAGTTCCAGGAACACCTAGACAAGAACGAGGAACTCCAGCCCCCAGTGGCAGGCTGGCTTCAGAAACTGAGACAGGATTGTGCCAAAGTCCTTCAGATCCCAGTCAAAAATGGCCACATCTACACCTCATTTTACCAAATCCTGTACAAGATGGTGCAGAGCAATGGGATCCCACCAGTGAGCAAAGAATACCCAGTCAAGGGGAACTCCAAGGAGGCCCTGCTTCTTCATCTGGCTTCAGCATTATCTCAAACCATGTCCGACTGTGCTAGGCTAGCACTCCATGAATTCCCCACAGTCTCTATCACCACAGTGGAAATCAACTGCACAAACACAGGTGAGAGAATCTGTCCTTCCTCGTTAACCTCCCCACTTCTTGTTTCAGGATAGAGTGGCCTGTAGAACACAGGGTATAACAGTGTATAACTCTCCACAGCCTCGATTAGATCACACCTGTCACATTGTATGCAGAACATAGCTGCTAGAGATGGAAACTCTCCTGCTAATTTAGATTTAGTTTCTGCTTCAGAACCGAGTTTTGGCTCTCTCCCGAATTCTCTTGTCCATTTTTTCCAGGCCAGTATTAAATTTGAACATTAGGACTTCAGAAATGTCATATTTTTCACCCACCTATGATCTTTTGTGGGAGAGAACCCATCCTCATGCAGACTGGCCATTCTATTGTCCTCTTCCTTACATACTATAAAACAGAGAGAGGTTTTTAAGAATAGCTCTGTGTTTAAACCTGTCCTTTGTTCTTTATTCCAGGTGATGCTGCATGGAGGAGCACAGGACTTTATCTTCCTCGTGGGAACACAATGACCTTTATGTTTCCTAGCAATGTGACTGGAGTTGGCCTGCAGGTGAAGTAATCATTGTTTCTGATCCCTATTACTGCCCTTGAACTGCTGTTCTTCTCAGAAATGGGACTAAATAAAAAATGACACTTTATTCTACAGCTTTGCTCCCTGGATGCATTCAGTTCTGTGTAAACATCACGTCTTACTTGCTTTTTACAAGCATTCACCTACTGGAACTCAAACGTAAACTTGACACAGTGAAACTGGGTCTGAATAGGGACTTGGAATGGTTATCTCATTACAAGAAGTAATTGTCACTGCTCACACGTTCTCACCGTCTAATCAATGGTTGTGAATAGGCCTCATCTACTCCAACTGAATGGACTTTGCTAATACCTACCCTACCCATTGTTGTTCCAAACCCTTGGATGAATGTATATACCTCCTATCTGATTTCTATTCCTTGCATCTGACAGAGTGGGTTGCAGCCCATGAAAGCTTATGCCTGCAGAAATTAAATTTAAAGTGCTACAGGAGTCTCGTTTTCAAAAGAATTGTTTACTAAGTTCTAATGAATTGCCCATGAATGTTCAACTATTTGGTTTAGGATCCAAATCATCTTACATGTGTATATATGCTCAGATCCCAAAATCTATTTAGGCCCTAATCCCAGTGAAATTAATAGAAGTTAGGAGCCTAAATATCTTCCGGGATGTGGGTCATGGGGCCTGTCACAGAGTGGCCCCATGTTTGGAGCCCTCAGGTATCTGCATCATCAATAAGTGTTAATAACAACAACGAGGTAGGGCAGCTGAGTGGTTAGGGTGCTTGACTACAACCCTGAACTTAATGGGGTCCACAGTCACTAAAACTCACACTGAAAGGCTTCCATGAATGGTCCATGTTTCAGAGGCTTAGGGCAGTCAAAGGAAGCCAGAGGTGTTGCTAGCCACATCACTCCCTGGTGTACTTTGGCTGTGGAAACGAACACACCTTAAACTGCATCAACCTGACTTGCCATCTGTGGCTGGAGGCAGATTTTGAAGAACAATAATCCTGCAGACCTACTGTGGCAAAGGCTACAAGCCAGGACTAGTACCCTGTTTCCCCGAAAATAAGACCTACCCCGAAAATAAGCCCTAGCATGATTTTTCAGGATTTTTGGAGTATGCTTGAAATATAAGCCCTACTCCAAAAATAAGCCCTAGTTACAGTTTACAAGCAGTTCACAAGTAAAGGTCCCCATACACTTTGTTGTTCATGGAAAAAAATAAGACATCCCCTGAAAATAAGCCCTAACCCATCTTTCAGAGCAAAAAATAATATAAGACCCTGTCTTATTTTCGGAGAAACACGGTACTTAGGCAAATCACTTAGGAGTTTCCATTGATTTCACTGGAGTTATGAGTGCTCGGCCCCTCTGAAAAGCCAAACTTTCCTTTGTCTGCATGGAAGTTTCCTCCTCTGTAAAACGGAGATCAAGCTCCCTCCCCCCACGGGTTTGTGAAATTTAAGTCATTGATGCCTGTGAAGTATGATAAGAGCTTCATCTGGAAAGTGCTACAAAACACAAAGATTAAGAAATTGTTTATCAAATGGCACACTGGAGATGTAATAATATGCCAATACATGTACGCTTTTACCACTGTGATTTGTGAAGCCACTTTAAATACAAACTCTAAAGCGGAAAGACAGGACAGCAGGGCCTATAAAGCTGACGTATCAGATTATTGCTCCATTGATTCCATTTGATTATAACTAGCTTATCTTGGCCTAGACCCTGAAAAGCACCTAACTCCCATTGCAAGCCAAGACAGCCAGGGCCCAACTCCACAATGGGATTTAGCTGTCTAAACCCAAGATTCTGACACCTTAATCCCAGCTTTAGATAACACTGCAATCCAGAAAACTCCTGCTTGGCTGCCACCTCACACTGTTATGTGCCAAAACTCATTTTGGTGCTTAAATTTTCAAGGTTCAGATTCGCCGGCTGCTGAGTGCACACTGCCACCTCCCTCAAACTGTCCAGATTCCTATCTCCCTCTTAAAGCCCAGCATGGGACGCAAAGCAGGGGAAAATAGGCATTGAACCTCCTCACTTGCCTATAGGGCACAAGCTGCTAGGTATGCTTAGGAGGAAAAGTAGTACCCCCTTTATAACTTGTAGCTCACTGACTCGAGCACTAACCCAGGAGGTGGGAAATCCAGGTTTCTCTTCTCTGCCTGATGGCGTGAAAAGATTTGAACAGTGATCTAGCACCTCTCAGTGCGGTCCTCTAACCTGTGGACTATGGGATAGTCTGGTGTGGGGCTTGTGATGCTGTCCGAGAAGCTGTTCCACTTTGGATAAATGTTTACAGAAAGGTCTATTAAGTTCATTTCTCTGTTGCTCTTATTTGTATATACCTACGACTTTCCCTATAGATAAGCCTTTGCCTGTAAACAAGCCACCTTTTCATTTCCAGGTGCAGATCGGGTGTCACTCCGACAATCTCAGCAGAGCAGAGCAGCTGAAACGACCCCCTGTGGTAATACACAGATGTGACATCAAAGATCAGAAGATGTCAGTCTCCTCTCTCTGGGGGGGCCTCATTTACATCATAGTGCCAAAGGGCAGCCAGCTGGGGGGAGTGTCTATCACTGTAAAAGGGGCTGTGCGGGCTCCTTTCTTCAGGCTTGGTAAGTGTGCTGCTAAATGGTCTGCACATCTTTTCTTAGCCAGTTTTGCTACTGCTGCTGATTTTGAAGAGGTGCACACAAAAGTGCACCTCTAATAATATCTGATTTGAACTTGATCAGTTCTCAGTCTGTTCTTATAAGGTGTCATTGCTCCTTTCTCTTTCATTCGTTGCAGTCACCAACTGCCTTTTTCATGGTGCTTGTTTCAAGTCTAGTGCCACCCCAAGTGAGCAAGATCTTCTTTAGCCTTCTTCTTCCTGCTGATTTGTTCATTTACTAAATCATGTTCTCATCTATCAAAGAGAATAGTGACCCTATCCCCATTTGATATTTTCATGTTTCTCACCAAATATGAGAGCAAGAACAAAGATTATTTTGATAGCATCTTAAAACACTCCCCGTAAGTCTTTATAACAGAGAAGAGACTAAAGGTAGAAGACGAAACCATTATGGCACATCTTACTCTCATACATTTTTCAAGCCTCCTGTGTAAATATCTTTGGGGCACGTGGATCCTGTAGACATGGACAGCAGCAACATTGACAAGGAGAGGAGATCATAGTTTCATGCTTTTAGTCAATATAGTTAGATGAATCCAGCAAAATCTCAGGCTGTTTTAAGGTATTTTAGAGATGCACAGGGCAAAATTTAGAATTGCTATATGTGCACATGGCTGCACTGAAGTCAATGGAGTGTTACCAGAACACATAGTCTAAATTTGGCTCAAGAATTAATATCACTAATCATTTTTGGATAGGTAATATTTTGAACATATTGTTCTCATCTAGTCAAGTGATTTTCTTCATGTATGAATGTGCTTAAACCTGACAGTTAAATTCTCTTTTCAAAAAAAAAAAAAAAAAAAAAGGAAAAATAATGACCAGTAGTGCTTCTTATTTATACTTAGGAGAAAGACAGCTGTGGTGAAAAAAAATTCCATCGAAAAGAGTGGATTTACATCATGGCTGAGTTCATCCTCATGTTAAACTGAAAAAATACACTTATTTTATCATTTTTTTCTGTTAACTATGACAATAATTAGAGAAGGGAAAAGTCTAAGATGATTTTTGTACAGTAGCAGCTCTTGACGGTCCCAAGTAGGATCGAAGTCCCATTCTGATTGGCAGTGTACAAATGCAGAACAAGGGGTAGTTTCTGACTCAAAGAGCATTGAGGAAAGGTGCAACATTGAGGAACAATGAGGAAAGGTGCAATAAGGGACCAGTCCGTAACCCACTGAATCAGGAGGAGGGCTTCCTTTCACTACAAAGAGCCTTGGATCAGTCTTTGATAGAGTGCAACTAAAAAAAGGAGGGGAGGAGGACCAAAGCTAACAAATCAAATCAGGAGGTTATTTAGGTGGCTGTTGCTCATCTTAAGGGCATCTAAAGGCCCAAGTATTTTAATTGATATCAAAATATAAAATGAAATCAGATATACTGAACCGATACAGAACCAAAGTGCAGGGATTTGTGAACTTAATCTCTCTCTTCCATACTGGTGCAGGGAAGACATCTCAGAGCGAGTGGCTGAACTCCATCCGTCACTATCCAGCTCCATGGGCAGAATTAGCTGCCAAGAACATCATCCTGACGGTGCCAGCTGACAGCATCCGTCCTATAGAAGATCCAGAGCCTTTGCTGACTCTCTGGGAACAGATTATGGCTGCTATAGCTGAGCTGGCAGCTACACCGGCCACGTTCCCTCGGCCAGAAAGGATTGTAGCGGATGTTCAGATCTCAGCTGGTGAGTATGGTGTATTGTCATTGAAGGGAACAGAGTGACACCATGGTATAAAGGATTGTGTCGTAGGTTTGGAGCCAGGAAGTCTTTAATTGCAATCCTGGCTCTTCCACTGACTCTCACTATGACACCTTAGAAAATCCCTAAACCTCTATAGATATTTTTACCAAGACGTAACATTTGGATATCACAGTGGGACCCGCGAACAGTGTAACCCTATTTATAGTGAAGCTTCACTGCCAAATGCACACTTATTCAAGCTGTCAGCTGTTGCCTCAGTTTATTCTAGGAGCTGGGGAAAAGGAATTGGTCCCATTGAACTCACAGTTCAGCAGCCCTCCCTTCCAGCGCAGACTTATTCTATATAGCGAGAGCCGGTCGAAATACTGAGAGGGAAAATATATTCTATTAATACGAGGATTTTAGTTCAGTTGGAAACTGGTCTGCATGAAGACGTATTCATTTATTCAATCCACCGGTGAGCTGCCTGGTCCTTTCTGAAGCTTGAATGCCCACATTGATATTTGGCAAATGCTCTGTAAAAATACCATTTGTTTGCTTTTGATATCTGCCAAATATTTTAAATAGCTACCATATTAGCAAATAATGTGACTGTGTTTGTTAGCATTAGTGACCTGAACTTCAGGAGATTTCTAACTCAGCAAATGTTATTCAGCCCCTCCACCTACAATCTACATAGTCTAGTCCTTTGCTCATTCCTAGTTTTAAATGACTCTAACCATGGAGGGTTCTCTGGAGAAGACTATTCCATGGTCTACGGTAGTAGATCTCCCCACTATAAATGTCTCTTGGTGTTTACCTTAAGTTTCCTTTTGTTCAGTTTCACCGCACTACTTATAAACCCTGGTCCAACTGCACAATTAAGTCAATGGGGTATTCTCCTGATGATCGTTCAGTGCATTGCTGGACTGGAGCCAGAGCATGGAGTATTTTACAAGATTGAGTGCATCTGAGGATGACCCACTGAAATTACTTGGTGGAATATTCCTTGGTCAGTCCCTTTCCTTATAGGTTAATGTCCACATCATTGGACAACCATCATAATTATAATTAATTGTGCCCTGGGTTACAAATCAGATGCCAAGAAGAGACTGGATCATGAAGACTGAACTAACTTCTCATAATAAGGGGTGGTATCTACAAGCAAGAGAGATCAGTTGAGAGGAAGTGGTGTGTAATTAAGAAGCTTGTTTGGCCACTGACCAGGCTGGATCTCTTTTGTGCATTCACTGCATATTCATTATCCAATCACACTTGTCAATCCAGCATCATTTACCATGCTGAGAATGACTGTAACAAAGCAATTAAATATCAATACTAAATCATGCTGTCCCCTCTCCTTTTTCTCCCCCACCTCGCTCTGCAACTCAAAGGTATCAACATCTCTGAAACTCAGACCATTTATTTCTAAAAAGCCTTATAATGAACACGGTAATAAAAAATGCTAGTATACAATACAATAGAACGTTAGATCTAGGGACAAGAAATGATCACACACCTCTGCTCTGTTGCTCTAATGCATTCTTCTTGGTGGTGTTTGTGCCTTTCCTGGCTGTGATTTCCACCTGCATTTGAGTTTCACTGTCACAAAAGTTCACAGGAAGTGAATTTCAGAGAGTCATATGTGAAGCTTTGCAGAAGCTGACATTTTCATTTACACAGGGGAGTATTCTCAGCAGAAGTGCCTGCACATACACTCCCAAACGGGAATGGAAACTATAACAAGAATACCTACCGGACCAATGACAACACAGATCAAGGTTTGATGATCAGATTCTCAGACTGACCTGTTAACAGTATTGATCCAGTAAAGCTGACTAAGGAATTAACTTGAGGGAATGTCGAGAGGATAATCCAGGACCACAACAAGGGGTTTAAATTGGTCGGATTTATTGTTCCTTATGAATTATTTGCCTACTTCTAAAGAAATACAAAACCACTTTCTTTAGCTGAGATCCCACCTTCACTGTTGGCTCGGTCTCCTCCCTCCAGGCTGGATGCACTCTGGCTACCCAGTCATGTGCCATTTGGATTCAGTAAAGGAGTTGGTGAACATAAAGTACATGCAAGCGAATGGCCTTTGGGGTCCCATCCATGAGCTGGGACACAACCAACAGAGGAGTGGCTGGGAATTCCACCCTCACACTACTGAGGCCACCTGCAACCTGTGGTCCGTCTATGTTCATGAGAAGGTGCTGGGTATCCGCAGGGACAGGGCCCATGACGATCTACAGTTGCAGCGCCGCAAGAAAAGAATCAGCGATTACCTTGACAGAGGAGCCCAGCTAAATGACTGGAATGTCTGGACTGCACTGGAGACCTACCTGCAGGTAACAAAAAGAGAGGCATCAGAATTTGTCTGAAGGCAAATGATTCTCTGAAGGATGCTGGATCCTTTCTGTTTGAAATAAACATAGAAGCAGACAGCAGAGGATGAGAACTCAGAATCTCGTCCCTCAAATCTCAGGCCCCTCCCACTTGGGCTAACTGAGGTTCTCCTTTGACTGCCGGGCTTATTTATTCCAGTGGCCTCAGGTCAGTGGATGGTAACATACTGACATAGCAACATACAGTGCGTCTAGTAGACAGGCAGTGGTGACACATACACATAAGGTAGCACATTCAATAATGCAGGTTAAAGTGTTTCTGAAAAGTAACAGTGTAAACAATGACACCTACAAACTTTAAGATGCACTTCCTGTGTGCAGGCAGAGCTAGAGGCCCTCACTTTAGTGCCTAAGGGATAGTTTTTAAGGGTATTTAGATGCCTAAAAATGCAGTGGGAATTTCCAAAGGCACCAATCTTTAGAGGAATAAATAATTTTTAATACCTCCCCCAAAAAACTAAATTTTTACAGTCTCTCAGAGATAGACAGGTAAATTATGCATCATTTGAGGTGTTTATGTTCCAATAGATAACACTTGTACAAATCTATTAAAGACAATTAATGATAATACATGAAGAGGAAAGATCCTAGCTCTGGTGTGAGAGAGCTGGGAAACAGACAAAACATCTCTTTATTTGTGAACTGAGCATACTGGATATTGAAACTATGCTTATCTTTATAAGCAAGGAGTCCCAAACCACCACTTTAAAAAAACCAAAACAAGTCTCTTTTGAGAGTAGAAATATACTGTAACATTTCCCCCTCCCAGCTTTCACACCTAACTCTGATCACTGACATATAATTTCAGTAGCTTTACCCCACAATGATATTGTGATCAGAAAACCATTTAATTTTTATGAGGTGTGATTAGCAGTAACTGTAGGTTTGGTCACTAATACTCATTAGATGGGATCAGGAACAATGTCATGTTTTAACCTTAAGGGACTCTCGTGGACTTTTAACACTGGTTTTTTTTATGCTCTTCAGCTGCAGGAAGCCTTTGGCTGGGAACCCTTCATCCAGCTCTTCTCTGACTACCAGACCATTTCCAACATCCCCAGCGACAACCCTTCCAAGATGAATCTGTGGGCAGAGAAGTTCTCGCGGCAGGTGAAGAAGAATCTGTCCCCTTTCTTTGTAGCTTGGGGCTGGCCTATCAAGGGGGAAGTCTCCAAGAAATTGGCATCTCTGCCCACCTGGGACAAGAACCCAATGAAAAAAATGTGATGGCTTATTCACATGGAATGGTGGCTGAAATTACTAGAGATAATTCAATGAGTCTCTTGTCTTTCCTATTAAGTTAGATTCAAATGTAGATGGTGCAACAAGCTTATCATCTGTTTCACACTTGTTGGTATTGCTGAAGGAATTTGCCTGTGCCACGTGAGGCAAAAGTCTGCTGTGATCTGAATTTCTCTGGGCCT
This sequence comes from Mesoclemmys tuberculata, assembly GCA_007922155.1. NCBI lineage: Eukaryota > Metazoa > Chordata > Testudines > Chelidae > Mesoclemmys > Mesoclemmys tuberculata. The sequence goes on along the minus strand of VOCS01074461.1, from coordinate 1,217 downwards.
GCTTCTGCTAGCTTTGTTCTCAGGGAGTAGCATTTTACACTGAGAAGCCCCTTGATATTAGCAGGGCTACTTGTGGATCAATAGGAGTACTTATAGAGTAAGGTATTATTCCACATGAGTAGGGAAACAGACCAAAGATAGCTACAGCTCTGATTACCTTCCTGGCTTCTAGTAGTTTCATAACACATTTTATATTTTGGTGTGTTGCTCAGTCACTCCTATCTATAATCTGTAGAGAACTCTCAGGAGAATAGCATCTTGCCCTGAGTTATTGCATTTCATCAGTTTGGTTCAATCTTTTTTTTTGTTGTTGTTGGGGTAGAGCGGGGACACCTCAGCATCTGACAATGCCTCATCTTGATACCTACTCTATGGTGTTTTCTGCCAGCATGACCTCTGGTGAAAAGAAGTTTCTGAGCTTCTCCTACAACCTTCCTTTTCATAGGTACCACTAAGATATTTCTAATAATCTCTAGTAATGGACTTTTGAGTGACCATTCCACACTCAAAAACAACTCTTCTTCAGTCAGAGAGTTTTCCTGATATTCAGTTTAAATTTTTGCTCAATTGTACATTCGTTATGAGCTTAACCTGGAACATCCATGTTATTCCACTTCTGGGTCCATAAACAGATCTCCCGCTGCACTTCACTCCTGTTCATCAGTGACAGAAGCCTGAGTTCCTCTGGAAGTCCCCAATGCTTCTCTCAGCCATCCAACCCTGCAGCTTCTTGTATTTGAATTACCTGAGTCCTCACAGGTGGGGTTCAGCTTGTAATTAGGGCAGCCTTAGCTTCAGGCTCTCAAACCCAAGAGCCAGCCAGCCACCATCACCCACCTCAAAGCCACCTCTTGCTCCTGAAAACTGCCTCTGCACCACACCTTTGTGAAGACTTCAGAGAGAGGAAATTAATGGCATATAAGACCCTAAATAGAGTCGTTGCCACTCTCTTAGCTTTTCTCCAGAGTCCACTACTCCCATGTGCCAGACTGTGGTTTTGGTCAGGGTGACTGTTTACACCAGGCACATTTGATATTGTTCCCTAGCCCTTTCATTAGCCAACATGCATAATAGCTATTGTATTGGTATCGCACTTCATTCTTCTATCAACCTTGACCAGTCTACACGGGGGGAGGAGACCGGGGGCTTAACTACACTGCTCAGGAGAGTGAATTTTCCACTCTGATGTCGCTAATTCAACTAGAATTTTAAGTGTA
>VOCS01074460.1:0-10523 GCA_007922155.1 Mesoclemmys tuberculata | reverse complement strand
GATAAAGAAATTGGTAAGTGTCATTATCCTTCCTCTAACAAGAAATTATTTGTAAGAAATCAGATCATTTTGGGGGACTTTGTTTAATTGTGGTAGAGCTGTTCGCTTTTAAATTTAACTTTTGCAATTTTGTTGCAATATAAAACTTCTTTTAGCCTGTTTACTTGCTTCTTATTATTATTATTCTTTTTTGGGTGGGTTGGTGTAATTTTATAAAATGTGGGGAAACAAATCAAACCAAAAGCTAATTTGAAAGACTGATAAGTAATAGAGTCATAGAGTCACAGATTTTAAGACAAGAAGGGACCATTGGTCTCTCTCGTTTGACATCCTGAAGAGGAGTTTGATTTCTCTCAGACTTCATTGTTGTCTTGATGGTAAAGAGAAATAAAACATAAGAAAGGGGAAACACTTACCAAAAATGTGTATTTATTTCTCTTTAAATTTTAGACAAACGAGATCAAGAAATAAGTAAGTGGCATTATCCTTTCTCCGACAAGATACTTTTAGTACCAATTTGGATCCTCGTGTGGGAGTTTGTTTAATTGTGGTGGAGGTATTTGTTTTAAAATTGAACATTTAAAATATTTGCAGTATGAAAACTTTTATTGTTGGTTTTCTTGTTTTACTAGTAGTAATAGTAGTATTTTGGCAGATTGAGGGGGCTCGTTTTTAAATATATTTTTATATAATGTGAGGAAAGATGAAACTGGAAGAACTTCAGTTCACACCAAAAGCTTTTTTGAAAAATTGTTAAGCAGTAGAGGTAGAGGCTAAGACTAGAAGGGATGACCAGATCCTCTAGTTTGACCTCCTTAGGAGGAGATTGAAGAGAAATAATCTGTCAGTCTTTACTGTTGTACTGATGATAAAGAGAAATTAAACATAAGAAAAGGAAAACACCTAACAAACAATATGTGTATTTCTGTTTAATGTTTAGGCAAACGAGATAAAGAAATTGGTAAGTGTCATTATCCTTCCTCTAACAAGAAATTGTTTGTATCAAGTTGGATCCTCATGGGGAACTTTATTTAATTGTTGCGGAGTTGTTTGCTTTTAAAGTTAACTTTTACAATTTTTTTGCAATATGTAACCTTTTTTTGTTTGTTTGTTTACTTTTTAATCATTATTATTCCTTTTTGTTGGGGTTGGTGTAATTGTATAAAATGTGAGGAAACAATAATTGGATAGATTTCACACCAAAAACTGATTAGAAAAACTGATAAGAAATAGAGTCACAGAGTTTAAGACCAGAAGGGGTCATGGGTCCCTCTCTCATCTGACGTCCTGAAGAGGAGTTTGATTTCTCTCAGCCTTCAATGTTGTATTGATGGTAAAGAGAAATAAAACATAAGGAAAGATAAATGCCTAACAAACATATATATTTATTTCTCTTTACATTTTAGGCAAACAGGATCAAGAAATAAGTAAGCATCTTTATCCTTCCTCTGACAAGATACTTTTTTACCAATTTGGATCCTCATGTGGGAGTTTGTTTAATTGTGGTGGAGGTGTTTGGTTTTAATGGAACTTTGAAAATAGTTGCAATATAAAACCTTTTATTGCTTTTTTGTTTGCTTGCTTTTTTATTATTATTATCATTCTTGTGGCGGGGTGTGGGTGTATGTTTTCTATTGTTACCTTATAAAATGTGGGGGAAAACTGAACTGGATGAATTTCAGTTCACACCAAAAGCTAATTTGAAAAATTGATAAGCAATAGAGTTGTAGGGTCACATAGTTTAAGACCAGAACAGGTGACCAGATCCTCTAGTTTGACCTTCTTAAAAGGAGATTGAATAGAAGTAATTTCTCAGCCTTCAATGTTGTACTGATGATAAAAAGAAATAAAAGGTTAAAAAAGGGAAATACCTGGTGATCCATCTGTGCCTAGGGTAGCCACCTGCAAATTCCAAGGTCAGGGCAGGCTGCAAAAGGAGAGCAGATTCTCCCAGACTGGTGGGTGACACTGCAGTTAGATTCCCCAACCAGTTATTAACAGTGCTTCTGATCCTCCACACTGATTATCATGAAGCTACAACAGGAAACACACATCCTCCTTTACTGCATTTCAGTCTCTGGCCCCCCAATTAGCAACTAGATCCAGTAAAGAGATAAATTATTAAAACTCTATTCCCTTTACCAAAAATGTTCTCATGACCCCCAAAGGGTCAGACACATTACAAATCAATATAAGTTTGGATCTTACCTGAAAAACCATGCTGCCAGCCAATCCTTCAGTCACTAAAACAAAAGGTTTATTTAAAAAGGAAAGAAATAATAAGACAGGTGTTAAATGGCCAAAGCAATCAGATACATAAAAATCAATAAAAAGTCCATATATATTAGATTCTGAGTAGAACTGTGGAATTGCAGACTCGTACAGTCCCTCTGTTATACCTCCAGTACCTGGATGGGTCTCAATCCTTTGTTTCACAGCTTCAGTTGTAGATGAGTTGATCCAGAGGTAGGAAGCAGGAATGAAGACAAAATGGGGATGGTGCAGCTGCCTTTTATGTTCCTTTCCCATGTGGCTTGTCCCAAACACAGCCACACAGCTCATGGCATGGAAAAGTTTCAGAGTCCCCTGTCCATAGGCACGTTCTTACATGTCCTGGTGACTTATAAGCTGTACCCCTTGGCTTCTTTCACTAGGTTCATTGTACCTGTGAGTTCCCTTGATGGGCCATTCAACAGGCTAAGTGCTGCTGCCATCCTGTCTGGGGTGCCACCCAGAAACCCAACACAAGTTTGATATACAAATATACCAGACATCTTTACAACTCATAATACAAACTGATGCATACATAGAAACGTGCTTATCAATCTCAGCGAATCATGACTTTCCCATTGGTATCTGACATGGCATATCTTGTACAAATTATTGTAATTTAGCAATATGGATATCAATAATATTATAAATGGTCACCCCAATCTAGACATCATCACACACCTACCAAACAATACATGTATTTCTGTTTAATTTTTAGGCAAACGAGATATAGAAATTGGTAAGTGTCATTAACCTTCCTCTGACAAGAATTTGTTTTGTACCAAATGGGATCCTCATGTGGGAGTTTGTTTAACTGGTGTGAAATTGTTTGCTTTTAAATTCCACTTTTAAAATATTGTTGCAATATTTAACCTGTTTTTAGACTCATAGACTCATAGGTCAGAAGGGACCAATATGATCATCTAGTCTGACCTCCTGCACAAGGCAGGCCACAAAACCCTACCCATACACATTTATAACAACCCCGAACCCATGACTGAGTTATTGAAATCCTCAAAAGTGAGATTTGAAGACCTCAAGCTGCAGGGAATCCATCAGCAAGCGACCCATGCCCCACGCTGCAGAGGAAGGCGAAAAACCTCCGGGGCCTCTGCCAATCCGCCCCGGAGGAAAATTCCTTCCCGACCCCAAATATGGCGATCAGCTAAACCCTGAGCATGTGGGCAAGACTCACCAGCCAACACCCAAAAAGGAATTCTCTGCAGTAACTCAGTTCCCATCCCATCCAACATTCCCACAGACCATTGAGCAGACTTATCTGCCGATAATCCAAATCAATTGCTCAAATTAAACTATTTTTGTTTGCTTGTGTGCTTGCTTTTCATTATTACTGTTTCTTTGGTTGGGGGGTTAGTGTAATTTGAAAAAAAATGTGGGGAGACTCAAAACTGGATAGAATTCACACCAAAATCTAATTTGAAAAGCTGATAGGCAAGAGTCACACAGTGTAAAATCAGAAGGGCTCATTGGCTTCTCTATCGTCTGATGTCCTGAAGAGGGGGTTGATTTCTCTCAACCTTCACTGGCATATTGATGATATCAGGTAATAAAACATAAGAAAAGGCAAACGCCTAACAAACAATATGTGTATTTCTGTTTAATTTTTAGGCAAACGAGATGTAGAAATTGATAAGTGTCATTAACCTTCCTCTGACAAGAAATTTTGTACCAAATCCTCATGTGGGAGCTTGTTTAATTATTGGAGAGTTGTTCGCTTTTAATTTTAACTTTTAGAATTGTGTTGCAATATGAAACCTCTTGTTATGTTTGCTTGCTTGCTTTTAATGATTGTTCTTTTCAGGGGAGTATTATTGTAACTTTATAAAACGTGGGGAAAGACCAAACTGGATACATTTCCCACCAAAAGCTACTTTGAGAAATTGATAAGCAACCGAGCCATAGAGTCACTGAGTTTAAGAGCAGAAGGAACCACTGGATCCTCTAATCTGGCATTTTGAGGACAAGTTTGAGATCTCTCAGCTTTTGCTGTCATATTGACAATAAAGATAAATAAATCATAAGAAAAGGGAAACGGGTAAAAAAAAATAATTTTTATGCAAAGGAGATATAGAAATTGGTAAGTGTCATTATCATTCCTCTAACAAGAAATATTTTGTACAAAACTGGATCCTGGTGAGGGAATTTGCTTCATTGTTGTGGAGTCATTTCCTTTTAAATTTTCCTTCTTTGTTCTTTTTTTTGAGCAGTTGGGCTTGTTTGTTTCATGTAATTTTATAAAATTTGGGAAAAGAATAAACTGGATGAATCTGACACCAAAAGGTCATTTGAAAAATTGATCATTTTGGTTCACAGCGTTTAATTGCTGAAGGGAACACTGGATTCTCTACTCTGACCTCCTGAAGAGAAGGTTTAATAAAAATCATCTCTCAACCTTAATGTCATATTGAAGATAAAATGAAATAAAGGGAAACTTCTAACAAATTTTTTTTCTTCTTTCTTTCTTTAATGGAAACACAATGCAGAAAATGGTAAGTCTGATTCTCTGCCCTCTGATGAGAACATTTTTATATAATGTTGTGATACCTCATATGGGTGATTTCTTTCTTTAATTTCTGGAGATGTGTCATCTTTAGAGTAACTTTTTAAAAGAAATTTGGGAAAGACAAAACCTGAGGGCTTTCAAACCAAAATGTAATCTGGAGTGTTTTAATGAACAAAAAATGAGTTTCGTATTGCAGCGATCTCTCTGAGTGTCAGGGTTGAACAAAAGTAAGCTCCCATCTTTACCTTAATACCAACAACTTAGTACAAAAGAACTTTAGCTTGTAAAATAAGAGTTTTATACCTGAGGTTTGACACTATGTGGATGAGCCCTATCAAAAGTGCCACTGTGGAAACACAGTTAATAAATGCTTTGTTTTTCCACAGACAGGAAAGAAATTCAGAGCTATTTTCCATCTTTCAAACTAAGCTTGTTTTGAGTCATTAGAGCCAAAAAATAATTGATTGTCAAATCTTTCTGCCCGACCTCACATAACTCAGACACAGCCCTCCACACCCCGTGAATTTCAGTCCTTTCCTGTGTATTAATGCAGAAGGAAGCTCTCAATAATAATTAATATTTATTTCCGTATTTTTAAAGGGAAACTTATGGCAGCATTTGGTAAGTCTCCTTTCCTCTCTTTCCACAACTACAGCTTTCTACATAACTGTATCTTGAACAGGGTGAGGGTTTTGATTTGTTTGTGTGCATGCACACGTCTTGATTTATTTCTTTAATGTGGGGTAAGGCTAAGATTGATAATTTTCACACCAAAAGATAATTTGGAAAATGCAATAAACCATTAAAAGAAAGAGGTTTAAATCGAAATGAGCTCTCAGTCCTAACTTTAGCACTGACAGTACTGAGAAATGAGACAGAAGAGATAAATGTCATATAAATAAAATAGGGATTTGGATAGAAATTATCACTCAATTTTTACCTTAATGACAACCTAATGTAGTAAAAACATGTAATGTATAAAAGAAGGGGAAATGAACCTCTTCACCTTTGTGGTAAGATATGAGTCTCTCTCAATAGATTTGTTTCTACTAACCAGCGAAACAGCAAATAACCAGATTGTTTTATCTAAATATACATATTTGTAATTTAATTTTTCTTCGTAATTGTAAATCTTTTCAAATAATGATTAAGTCTCTGACCCTGTAAAGATTCATGAACTTAAAGTAACATAGAAAACTAGGTTTGCAAAATATTTTAAAAGTTTTCAAATGCTTGAAAAGGACCTATTTGTGAGGTTGGGGATATTTTGAGTTTTTTAAAATTCTGATTAGCACTGTTTGTTTATTAAAATTAAAAACTTTATAAATTAATAAAAAGATATTTCACAGAATGTATTTGATTAAAAAAAGCCCCTCATAAAATATTTCAAAAAATTAAAAATGTTCATAATACTGACAGTCTTTTGCCAACAAACAAACAAAAAATCCACAAACCATATTTTTCTGAAAAAGGCCATTTTTTCAAAGAAAACTTATTATTTATTATTATTTTTTCTAGATTTCATGTGTTATTTTGTGTCTGAGTAGAACCCTTTGAATTCAATGGAACTACTCCTGTACATCGAAGCATACAAATAGAGGGTTAGAAGGGACTTTGAGAAGTCATCGACTCCAGCCCCCTGCACTGAGACAGGACCAAGTAAATCTAGACCATCCCTGTCAGCTGTTTGTCCAACTTGTTCTTAAAAACCTCCAGTACCAGGGATTCCACAACCTTCCTTGGAAGCCTGTTCCACTGCTTAATTACCCTTATAATAAGAAAGATTTTCCTAAAATCTAACCTAAATCACAGGAAACTATGATTGTAAGTGTTAATAGTTACATAGGTAATGGGACTTCTTATAATAAAAAAGTCTTTAAATGTGTAATCACTACATGAATGTCTTCACTGCAGAGTTAGTCCTGGTAATTTGCACTCGGGTCTAAACAACTGGGTTTGTGTTGCCCAGATATGATTGTCCCCAGTGCAAAGCCCTGCCCAAGTCATGCCGTGTTGCTTTGTCCACAGTGGTGCTGTACACACTTGTGTGAGGGGCTAGGACTTCTAGGGGGATATCCTATGGTACTTAGCACCACTCTGCGTTACGAAATCTTTCTCAGTGTATTGTGGGAGAACTTGTTTGTCCTTCCTGGGCTCTTGTGCAGAAGGGATCTTAGCCCATCAGCCCAGTTTAGTAACCACTTCTGGCCTGGCACACACCACACATCTGCCTGCAGCCCTGTTCCAGCCAGGGGCAAGGCATGGATACAACTCAGAATGAGGAGCTGCTCAAGCTGTTGGAGTTAATACAGCTCTCTGCAACCCCATCCGCCTTACAGCTGTGGCAGCTGGACACGCGATCTGGAATAGTGATAGACATTGCAAGTACTCTGGACTTTACACTGCCAAGGGCATTGCATGGGGCTTAATATCTAAGCTACCTCCAGAAATGTTGTAATTCCAGTGTCAGCGTGAGATCATAGACATGTAGGGCTGGAAGGGACCTCAGGAGATCATCTAGTTCAGCTTCTTGATCGGAGGCAGGATGAAATGGACTATCATATACGCACATATGCTTCTGCTGCCTGTTTCTCTACATTTCCAAGCATTGCTTGCTTGTACTGCTTTGCCTGTAGTAGAGTGTGCCAGAATACAGCACTGGTTTCATGTCCATTTCCCCTGCGTGCATACACACTTGGAATCCATGTGACCAGGGAGGAGTGGGCAAGAAAGGAGGAACAGGGAAAATGGAAGTTTTTCTGACCTCTGTTGAAGCTCTGTTATCAAAGCTGACCACCCCCACCCCCAGCACATAACACCCCTTTGTCAGTAATGAGGTTGGTTATAAACATTTTTAACATTCCCCATAACAGTAACTAATATGGCAGCTTGCATCTTACCCAGCTGCTGCAATGCTGGCCCCTCTTCTGCATCCGTCCTGGTCCATTCTCCCATCTGCTCCCCGAAGAGGTCCTGGGACTCAGGTTTCAGGTCATTCTGGCTATGCTACAAAGCACATAGCATTTGCTTTTGCTCCTGTGGTCCTGCTTTGCCTGAACAACCACCAGCAACATCCATACTCCAAAGCCCTTCCAGAGGGAAAGGGGGCTGTCTGCTTGGGGCAGTGCCAGGCACCTGGTCCAGCTCCTTGTAGAGAGGGCACATTCCCAGTGAGCTGTCGGACTGGGGGGATGCGATTCTTGCTTTTATGTAGTCTGGAGGGATTTGATTTTCTCCCTACACTGTGATTCCCTCTGGAAAATTCCCTTCTCTGACAGCTTCTTGGAGATATCCTTCTTCAACAGCTGATTTTGACTCCATCCCTCCCTAAATCATGGGTATTCCTGACCTTGCACCAGAAGTCCACCAGGATCTTCATATTAGTGCCTGACCAGCTGGCAGCATGCTGGGAGGATGCTCTCCCAGATGGCATCTCTGTAGAAGCGCTCTGGACATGCAGTAGAATTGTAGCAGACCACATGGAATGGTCCAATGTATAGACCACCAGGCTCTATACATTGGAAGGTGGCTTCTGTACAGAAGACGGGCGTAGGTAGTGACCAAGAAAACATGGCCCCAGAGGAACTGTGGGAAAGCACTGGAGGACTGTCGGCATCTGAGATGATTAGCCTCCATCCACACTGCAAAGTACCCACGTAACCAACCTGAATTAAAGTGGAACCTAGTCTATAACCAAAGTCTTGCCAGATAGCCTGAGCTTAAAGGACCAGCAAACTTGAGTCAGAGTTTTTGTGCTTGAGCAATAAACAGCTTAGGGGCAGCAGTCAAGTCAGATCCTGGGCTAACTGTGCAGTGAAGATACACCCTGGGAGAGAGACTCACCAGTTCAGTGGAGGTTCTGATGCTTTATATTACAAGATACTTCTGGAAAACTTATAACTTTATTTTTCCCTCAGTGTAATAGTTTGTACAATATTGAATCATGAAATACTTGTTGAGATCAGCTCTCAGCTCTAATGATGTGGTTGGTTTTAGGGTGGAGAAGACATGCAGTGCCTATAGAAGAAGGTAATTAAAGACAATATTTTATCAATGTCTATATGTCAGTTCCCATGAGACAATGTTCCTCTTTTTTCTTGACTGTGGAAGTGGATGCGTTAGTTCATTCCCCAGCATCCTGCATTTCACAGCACATCACGAAGTGAGGCAGGTGATTGTGTCCTAGCACACCACAGTGATCTATATCATATTGCATCCACTCTTCCTGCCTCTCCACTGCCTACATGGGCTCTGCACCCTATAGAGATTGGTGAGAGCAGCTTCCACTCATTGGACAGAGCCAGTGGGAAATGCAGCTCCAGAACCGCTTTCCCAGGGGTTTGTTTTCTCTCCGTGTTCTGAGGGCCTGTCTCCAATGCTGCTCTGTTTCTTCCTTCATCTTCTCTATGGAGGTAGCCAGTAGCTGTGCAGTGTCCTCATATTGACGTGGCGAGCAGGGAGTGTGTCTGTGGGTGATTCTTGCTCTATTCTCAAGCAGAGGGACAGAGCCTTGATCACAGACAGAGGCTCTCCTGGCTCCAATATACAGATCCAGGGAGCGCCAGTGATCAGGCTGCTAAACTAGGACGCAGCAGAATAAAACCAGCACAGAGGGGCTCTGCAGCCTGTGATCTTGTCTCTTTTTTCTTCTCTCCAACTACCATGACACCAGAATTCTCCTGTCCCTGTTAAACAGGACATCACTTTAGTCTCCCATCACTAGCATGGCCCTATCTTTCTTTCCACAGCTCCCCCCACACATAGCATCTTCCTCATTCAGCTGTGAGCCCTTCCCCTGTGTTAACCCCTCTCTCATGCTCATGTACTTTTGTGTGGCAACCCCTGCTGAGCAGTGCAATTCTGGGCATGTTCAATCCTGCTCCCGTTTGGCCCATTGCTGTCTGAGGTGTGACATTTTAAAGCAAGCAGGATACCATCGGGAGGGAGGCCCCAAACCAAATTCCAGCTCAGGGGCAGCAGGGACACAGTGCGATTCAAGCTGGGGAGGGGGAGTGGAGCTCTCTCAATGGTCACTGAGTTGTGCAATCTGCCAGGGCCCCCATCGTCTCCAGGCCCCTCTGTGGGGAGAGGTCGGGGCAGGGGGGGACAGATTCCAAGTGCCAGGCCTGGCCCAGCTGATTCTTTCACTCTGCGCCTGACTCGTCTCTGCCAGGCAGTGACTCTCCCCAGCACTTTGCTGAGATCTCAGAGCTGCCGGGTGAATCCTGGAGGAGGGAGATTTCCTGATTCACTCTCCAGGCGGGGCAGATTCTCTCCCTGACACCATCAAACCCTCCCCGGGGCTGAGCTCGGTCCCTAACGCTCTGATTCTCTCCCCCCAGCAAATGTGACTCTGGATCCAGACACGGCTCATGCCCAGCTCGTCCTGTCTGCGGATGGGAGAAGTGTGAGAAGGGCAGACACACGGCAGGATCTGCCCGACGGCCCTGAGAGATTTGACACTGAGCGCTGCGTGCTGGGCTGTGAGGGGTTCACCGCGGGGAGACATTGCTGGGAGGTGGAGGTGGGGGATGGGCGATGCTGGGCTGTGGGGGTGGCCAGAGAGTCAGTGGTGAGGAAGGGACGGATCAACCTCAGCCCTGCGGAGGGGATCTGGGCTGTGGAGCGTTGGCAGGGTCAGTTCCAGGCTCTCACGTCCCCTCAGACACCCCTGAGACGGGCCCCCCACAGGGTCCGGGTGTGTCTGGACTGTGACCGGGGGCAGGTG
>VOCS01074459.1:0-10525 GCA_007922155.1 Mesoclemmys tuberculata | reverse complement strand
GATAAAGAAATTGGTAAGTGTCATTATCCTTCCTCTAACAAGAAATTATTTGTAAGAAATCAGATCATTTTGGGGGACTTTGTTTAATTGTGGTAGAGCTGTTCGCTTTTAAATTTAACTTTTGCAATTTTGTTGCAATATAAAACTTCTTTTAGCCTGTTTACTTGCTTCTTATTATTATTATTCTTTTTTGGGTGGGTTGGTGTAATTTTATAAAATGTGGGGAAACAAATCAAACCAAAAGCTAATTTGAAAGACTGATAAGTAATAGAGTCATAGAGTCACAGATTTTAAGACAAGAAGGGACCATTGGTCTCTCTCGTTTGACATCCTGAAGAGGAGTTTGATTTCTCTCAGACTTCATTGTTGTCTTGATGGTAAAGAGAAATAAAACATAAGAAAGGGGAAACACTTACCAAAAATGTGTATTTATTTCTCTTTAAATTTTAGACAAACGAGATCAAGAAATAAGTAAGTGGCATTATCCTTTCTCCGACAAGATACTTTTAGTACCAATTTGGATCCTCGTGTGGGAGTTTGTTTAATTGTGGTGGAGGTATTTGTTTTAAAATTGAACATTTAAAATATTTGCAGTATGAAAACTTTTATTGTTGGTTTTCTTGTTTTACTAGTAGTAATAGTAGTATTTTGGCAGATTGAGGGGGCTCGTTTTTAAATATATTTTTATATAATGTGAGGAAAGATGAAACTGGAAGAACTTCAGTTCACACCAAAAGCTTTTTTGAAAAATTGTTAAGCAGTAGAGGTAGAGGCTAAGACTAGAAGGGATGACCAGATCCTCTAGTTTGACCTCCTTAGGAGGAGATTGAAGAGAAATAATCTGTCAGTCTTTACTGTTGTACTGATGATAAAGAGAAATTAAACATAAGAAAAGGAAAACACCTAACAAACAATATGTGTATTTCTGTTTAATGTTTAGGCAAACGAGATAAAGAAATTGGTAAGTGTCATTATCCTTCCTCTAACAAGAAATTGTTTGTATCAAGTTGGATCCTCATGGGGAACTTTATTTAATTGTTGCGGAGTTGTTTGCTTTTAAAGTTAACTTTTACAATTTTTTTGCAATATGTAACCTTTTTTTGTTTGTTTGTTTACTTTTTAATCATTATTATTCCTTTTTGTTGGGGTTGGTGTAATTGTATAAAATGTGAGGAAACAATAATTGGATAGATTTCACACCAAAAACTGATTAGAAAAACTGATAAGAAATAGAGTCACAGAGTTTAAGACCAGAAGGGGTCATGGGTCCCTCTCTCATCTGACGTCCTGAAGAGGAGTTTGATTTCTCTCAGCCTTCAATGTTGTATTGATGGTAAAGAGAAATAAAACATAAGGAAAGATAAATGCCTAACAAACATATATATTTATTTCTCTTTACATTTTAGGCAAACAGGATCAAGAAATAAGTAAGCATCTTTATCCTTCCTCTGACAAGATACTTTTTTACCAATTTGGATCCTCATGTGGGAGTTTGTTTAATTGTGGTGGAGGTGTTTGGTTTTAATGGAACTTTGAAAATAGTTGCAATATAAAACCTTTTATTGCTTTTTTGTTTGCTTGCTTTTTTATTATTATTATCATTCTTGTGGCGGGGTGTGGGTGTATGTTTTCTATTGTTACCTTATAAAATGTGGGGGAAAACTGAACTGGATGAATTTCAGTTCACACCAAAAGCTAATTTGAAAAATTGATAAGCAATAGAGTTGTAGGGTCACATAGTTTAAGACCAGAACAGGTGACCAGATCCTCTAGTTTGACCTTCTTAAAAGGAGATTGAATAGAAGTAATTTCTCAGCCTTCAATGTTGTACTGATGATAAAAAGAAATAAAAGGTTAAAAAAGGGAAATACCTGGTGATCCATCTGTGCCTAGGGTAGCCACCTGCAAATTCCAAGGTCAGGGCAGGCTGCAAAAGGAGAGCAGATTCTCCCAGACTGGTGGGTGACACTGCAGTTAGATTCCCCAACCAGTTATTAACAGTGCTTCTGATCCTCCACACTGATTATCATGAAGCTACAACAGGAAACACACATCCTCCTTTACTGCATTTCAGTCTCTGGCCCCCCAATTAGCAACTAGATCCAGTAAAGAGATAAATTATTAAAACTCTATTCCCTTTACCAAAAATGTTCTCATGACCCCCAAAGGGTCAGACACATTACAAATCAATATAAGTTTGGATCTTACCTGAAAAACCATGCTGCCAGCCAATCCTTCAGTCACTAAAACAAAAGGTTTATTTAAAAAGGAAAGAAATAATAAGACAGGTGTTAAATGGCCAAAGCAATCAGATACATAAAAATCAATAAAAAGTCCATATATATTAGATTCTGAGTAGAACTGTGGAATTGCAGACTCGTACAGTCCCTCTGTTATACCTCCAGTACCTGGATGGGTCTCAATCCTTTGTTTCACAGCTTCAGTTGTAGATGAGTTGATCCAGAGGTAGGAAGCAGGAATGAAGACAAAATGGGGATGGTGCAGCTGCCTTTTATGTTCCTTTCCCATGTGGCTTGTCCCAAACACAGCCACACAGCTCATGGCATGGAAAAGTTTCAGAGTCCCCTGTCCATAGGCACGTTCTTACATGTCCTGGTGACTTATAAGCTGTACCCCTTGGCTTCTTTCACTAGGTTCATTGTACCTGTGAGTTCCCTTGATGGGCCATTCAACAGGCTAAGTGCTGCTGCCATCCTGTCTGGGGTGCCACCCAGAAACCCAACACAAGTTTGATATACAAATATACCAGACATCTTTACAACTCATAATACAAACTGATGCATACATAGAAACGTGCTTATCAATCTCAGCGAATCATGACTTTCCCATTGGTATCTGACATGGCATATCTTGTACAAATTATTGTAATTTAGCAATATGGATATCAATAATATTATAAATGGTCACCCCAATCTAGACATCATCACACACCTACCAAACAATACATGTATTTCTGTTTAATTTTTAGGCAAACGAGATATAGAAATTGGTAAGTGTCATTAACCTTCCTCTGACAAGAATTTGTTTTGTACCAAATGGGATCCTCATGTGGGAGTTTGTTTAACTGGTGTGAAATTGTTTGCTTTTAAATTCCACTTTTAAAATATTGTTGCAATATTTAACCTGTTTTTAGACTCATAGACTCATAGGTCAGAAGGGACCAATATGATCATCTAGTCTGACCTCCTGCACAAGGCAGGCCACAAAACCCTACCCATACACATTTATAACAACCCCGAACCCATGACTGAGTTATTGAAATCCTCAAAAGTGAGATTTGAAGACCTCAAGCTGCAGGGAATCCATCAGCAAGCGACCCATGCCCCACGCTGCAGAGGAAGGCGAAAAACCTCCGGGGCCTCTGCCAATCCGCCCCGGAGGAAAATTCCTTCCCGACCCCAAATATGGCGATCAGCTAAACCCTGAGCATGTGGGCAAGACTCACCAGCCAACACCCAAAAAGGAATTCTCTGCAGTAACTCAGTTCCCATCCCATCCAACATTCCCACAGACCATTGAGCAGACTTATCTGCCGATAATCCAAATCAATTGCTCAAATTAAACTATTTTTGTTTGCTTGTGTGCTTGCTTTTCATTATTACTGTTTCTTTGGTTGGGGGGTTAGTGTAATTTGAAAAAAAATGTGGGGAGACTCAAAACTGGATAGAATTCACACCAAAATCTAATTTGAAAAGCTGATAGGCAAGAGTCACACAGTGTAAAATCAGAAGGGCTCATTGGCTTCTCTATCGTCTGATGTCCTGAAGAGGGGGTTGATTTCTCTCAACCTTCACTGGCATATTGATGATATCAGGTAATAAAACATAAGAAAAGGCAAACGCCTAACAAACAATATGTGTATTTCTGTTTAATTTTTAGGCAAACGAGATGTAGAAATTGATAAGTGTCATTAACCTTCCTCTGACAAGAAATTTTGTACCAAATCCTCATGTGGGAGCTTGTTTAATTATTGGAGAGTTGTTCGCTTTTAATTTTAACTTTTAGAATTGTGTTGCAATATGAAACCTCTTGTTATGTTTGCTTGCTTGCTTTTAATGATTGTTCTTTTCAGGGGAGTATTATTGTAACTTTATAAAACGTGGGGAAAGACCAAACTGGATACATTTCCCACCAAAAGCTACTTTGAGAAATTGATAAGCAACCGAGCCATAGAGTCACTGAGTTTAAGAGCAGAAGGAACCACTGGATCCTCTAATCTGGCATTTTGAGGACAAGTTTGAGATCTCTCAGCTTTTGCTGTCATATTGACAATAAAGATAAATAAATCATAAGAAAAGGGAAACGGGTAAAAAAAAATAATTTTTATGCAAAGGAGATATAGAAATTGGTAAGTGTCATTATCATTCCTCTAACAAGAAATATTTTGTACAAAACTGGATCCTGGTGAGGGAATTTGCTTCATTGTTGTGGAGTCATTTCCTTTTAAATTTTCCTTCTTTGTTCTTTTTTTTGAGCAGTTGGGCTTGTTTGTTTCATGTAATTTTATAAAATTTGGGAAAAGAATAAACTGGATGAATCTGACACCAAAAGGTCATTTGAAAAATTGATCATTTTGGTTCACAGCGTTTAATTGCTGAAGGGAACACTGGATTCTCTACTCTGACCTCCTGAAGAGAAGGTTTAATAAAAATCATCTCTCAACCTTAATGTCATATTGAAGATAAAATGAAATAAAGGGAAACTTCTAACAAATTTTTTTTCTTCTTTCTTTCTTTAATGGAAACACAATGCAGAAAATGGTAAGTCTGATTCTCTGCCCTCTGATGAGAACATTTTTATATAATGTTGTGATACCTCATATGGGTGATTTCTTTCTTTAATTTCTGGAGATGTGTCATCTTTAGAGTAACTTTTTAAAAGAAATTTGGGAAAGACAAAACCTGAGGGCTTTCAAACCAAAATGTAATCTGGAGTGTTTTAATGAACAAAAAATGAGTTTCGTATTGCAGCGATCTCTCTGAGTGTCAGGGTTGAACAAAAGTAAGCTCCCATCTTTACCTTAATACCAACAACTTAGTACAAAAGAACTTTAGCTTGTAAAATAAGAGTTTTATACCTGAGGTTTGACACTATGTGGATGAGCCCTATCAAAAGTGCCACTGTGGAAACACAGTTAATAAATGCTTTGTTTTTCCACAGACAGGAAAGAAATTCAGAGCTATTTTCCATCTTTCAAACTAAGCTTGTTTTGAGTCATTAGAGCCAAAAAATAATTGATTGTCAAATCTTTCTGCCCGACCTCACATAACTCAGACACAGCCCTCCACACCCCGTGAATTTCAGTCCTTTCCTGTGTATTAATGCAGAAGGAAGCTCTCAATAATAATTAATATTTATTTCCGTATTTTTAAAGGGAAACTTATGGCAGCATTTGGTAAGTCTCCTTTCCTCTCTTTCCACAACTACAGCTTTCTACATAACTGTATCTTGAACAGGGTGAGGGTTTTGATTTGTTTGTGTGCATGCACACGTCTTGATTTATTTCTTTAATGTGGGGTAAGGCTAAGATTGATAATTTTCACACCAAAAGATAATTTGGAAAATGCAATAAACCATTAAAAGAAAGAGGTTTAAATCGAAATGAGCTCTCAGTCCTAACTTTAGCACTGACAGTACTGAGAAATGAGACAGAAGAGATAAATGTCATATAAATAAAATAGGGATTTGGATAGAAATTATCACTCAATTTTTACCTTAATGACAACCTAATGTAGTAAAAACATGTAATGTATAAAAGAAGGGGAAATGAACCTCTTCACCTTTGTGGTAAGATATGAGTCTCTCTCAATAGATTTGTTTCTACTAACCAGCGAAACAGCAAATAACCAGATTGTTTTATCTAAATATACATATTTGTAATTTAATTTTTCTTCGTAATTGTAAATCTTTTCAAATAATGATTAAGTCTCTGACCCTGTAAAGATTCATGAACTTAAAGTAACATAGAAAACTAGGTTTGCAAAATATTTTAAAAGTTTTCAAATGCTTGAAAAGGACCTATTTGTGAGGTTGGGGATATTTTGAGTTTTTTAAAATTCTGATTAGCACTGTTTGTTTATTAAAATTAAAAACTTTATAAATTAATAAAAAGATATTTCACAGAATGTATTTGATTAAAAAAAGCCCCTCATAAAATATTTCAAAAAATTAAAAATGTTCATAATACTGACAGTCTTTTGCCAACAAACAAACAAAAAATCCACAAACCATATTTTTCTGAAAAAGGCCATTTTTTCAAAGAAAACTTATTATTTATTATTATTTTTTCTAGATTTCATGTGTTATTTTGTGTCTGAGTAGAACCCTTTGAATTCAATGGAACTACTCCTGTACATCGAAGCATACAAATAGAGGGTTAGAAGGGACTTTGAGAAGTCATCGACTCCAGCCCCCTGCACTGAGACAGGACCAAGTAAATCTAGACCATCCCTGTCAGCTGTTTGTCCAACTTGTTCTTAAAAACCTCCAGTACCAGGGATTCCACAACCTTCCTTGGAAGCCTGTTCCACTGCTTAATTACCCTTATAATAAGAAAGATTTTCCTAAAATCTAACCTAAATCACAGGAAACTATGATTGTAAGTGTTAATAGTTACATAGGTAATGGGACTTCTTATAATAAAAAAGTCTTTAAATGTGTAATCACTACATGAATGTCTTCACTGCAGAGTTAGTCCTGGTAATTTGCACTCGGGTCTAAACAACTGGGTTTGTGTTGCCCAGATATGATTGTCCCCAGTGCAAAGCCCTGCCCAAGTCATGCCGTGTTGCTTTGTCCACAGTGGTGCTGTACACACTTGTGTGAGGGGCTAGGACTTCTAGGGGGATATCCTATGGTACTTAGCACCACTCTGCGTTACGAAATCTTTCTCAGTGTATTGTGGGAGAACTTGTTTGTCCTTCCTGGGCTCTTGTGCAGAAGGGATCTTAGCCCATCAGCCCAGTTTAGTAACCACTTCTGGCCTGGCACACACCACACATCTGCCTGCAGCCCTGTTCCAGCCAGGGGCAAGGCATGGATACAACTCAGAATGAGGAGCTGCTCAAGCTGTTGGAGTTAATACAGCTCTCTGCAACCCCATCCGCCTTACAGCTGTGGCAGCTGGACACGCGATCTGGAATAGTGATAGACATTGCAAGTACTCTGGACTTTACACTGCCAAGGGCATTGCATGGGGCTTAATATCTAAGCTACCTCCAGAAATGTTGTAATTCCAGTGTCAGCGTGAGATCATAGACATGTAGGGCTGGAAGGGACCTCAGGAGATCATCTAGTTCAGCTTCTTGATCGGAGGCAGGATGAAATGGACTATCATATACGCACATATGCTTCTGCTGCCTGTTTCTCTACATTTCCAAGCATTGCTTGCTTGTACTGCTTTGCCTGTAGTAGAGTGTGCCAGAATACAGCACTGGTTTCATGTCCATTTCCCCTGCGTGCATACACACTTGGAATCCATGTGACCAGGGAGGAGTGGGCAAGAAAGGAGGAACAGGGAAAATGGAAGTTTTTCTGACCTCTGTTGAAGCTCTGTTATCAAAGCTGACCACCCCCACCCCCAGCACATAACACCCCTTTGTCAGTAATGAGGTTGGTTATAAACATTTTTAACATTCCCCATAACAGTAACTAATATGGCAGCTTGCATCTTACCCAGCTGCTGCAATGCTGGCCCCTCTTCTGCATCCGTCCTGGTCCATTCTCCCATCTGCTCCCCGAAGAGGTCCTGGGACTCAGGTTTCAGGTCATTCTGGCTATGCTACAAAGCACATAGCATTTGCTTTTGCTCCTGTGGTCCTGCTTTGCCTGAACAACCACCAGCAACATCCATACTCCAAAGCCCTTCCAGAGGGAAAGGGGGCTGTCTGCTTGGGGCAGTGCCAGGCACCTGGTCCAGCTCCTTGTAGAGAGGGCACATTCCCAGTGAGCTGTCGGACTGGGGGGATGCGATTCTTGCTTTTATGTAGTCTGGAGGGATTTGATTTTCTCCCTACACTGTGATTCCCTCTGGAAAATTCCCTTCTCTGACAGCTTCTTGGAGATATCCTTCTTCAACAGCTGATTTTGACTCCATCCCTCCCTAAATCATGGGTATTCCTGACCTTGCACCAGAAGTCCACCAGGATCTTCATATTAGTGCCTGACCAGCTGGCAGCATGCTGGGAGGATGCTCTCCCAGATGGCATCTCTGTAGAAGCGCTCTGGACATGCAGTAGAATTGTAGCAGACCACATGGAATGGTCCAATGTATAGACCACCAGGCTCTATACATTGGAAGGTGGCTTCTGTACAGAAGACGGGCGTAGGTAGTGACCAAGAAAACATGGCCCCAGAGGAACTGTGGGAAAGCACTGGAGGACTGTCGGCATCTGAGATGATTAGCCTCCATCCACACTGCAAAGTACCCACGTAACCAACCTGAATTAAAGTGGAACCTAGTCTATAACCAAAGTCTTGCCAGATAGCCTGAGCTTAAAGGACCAGCAAACTTGAGTCAGAGTTTTTGTGCTTGAGCAATAAACAGCTTAGGGGCAGCAGTCAAGTCAGATCCTGGGCTAACTGTGCAGTGAAGATACACCCTGGGAGAGAGACTCACCAGTTCAGTGGAGGTTCTGATGCTTTATATTACAAGATACTTCTGGAAAACTTATAACTTTATTTTTCCCTCAGTGTAATAGTTTGTACAATATTGAATCATGAAATACTTGTTGAGATCAGCTCTCAGCTCTAATGATGTGGTTGGTTTTAGGGTGGAGAAGACATGCAGTGCCTATAGAAGAAGGTAATTAAAGACAATATTTTATCAATGTCTATATGTCAGTTCCCATGAGACAATGTTCCTCTTTTTTCTTGACTGTGGAAGTGGATGCGTTAGTTCATTCCCCAGCATCCTGCATTTCACAGCACATCACGAAGTGAGGCAGGTGATTGTGTCCTAGCACACCACAGTGATCTATATCATATTGCATCCACTCTTCCTGCCTCTCCACTGCCTACATGGGCTCTGCACCCTATAGAGATTGGTGAGAGCAGCTTCCACTCATTGGACAGAGCCAGTGGGAAATGCAGCTCCAGAACCGCTTTCCCAGGGGTTTGTTTTCTCTCCGTGTTCTGAGGGCCTGTCTCCAATGCTGCTCTGTTTCTTCCTTCATCTTCTCTATGGAGGTAGCCAGTAGCTGTGCAGTGTCCTCATATTGACGTGGCGAGCAGGGAGTGTGTCTGTGGGTGATTCTTGCTCTATTCTCAAGCAGAGGGACAGAGCCTTGATCACAGACAGAGGCTCTCCTGGCTCCAATATACAGATCCAGGGAGCGCCAGTGATCAGGCTGCTAAACTAGGACGCAGCAGAATAAAACCAGCACAGAGGGGCTCTGCAGCCTGTGATCTTGTCTCTTTTTTCTTCTCTCCAACTACCATGACACCAGAATTCTCCTGTCCCTGTTAAACAGGACATCACTTTAGTCTCCCATCACTAGCATGGCCCTATCTTTCTTTCCACAGCTCCCCCCACACATAGCATCTTCCTCATTCAGCTGTGAGCCCTTCCCCTGTGTTAACCCCTCTCTCATGCTCATGTACTTTTGTGTGGCAACCCCTGCTGAGCAGTGCAATTCTGGGCATGTTCAATCCTGCTCCCGTTTGGCCCATTGCTGTCTGAGGTGTGACATTTTAAAGCAAGCAGGATACCATCGGGAGGGAGGCCCCAAACCAAATTCCAGCTCAGGGGCAGCAGGGACACAGTGCGATTCAAGCTGGGGAGGGGGAGTGGAGCTCTCTCAATGGTCACTGAGTTGTGCAATCTGCCAGGGCCCCCATCGTCTCCAGGCCCCTCTGTGGGGAGAGGTCGGGGCAGGGGGGGGACAGATTCCAAGTGCCAGGCCTGGCCCAGCTGATTCTTTCACTCTGCGCCTGACTCGTCTCTGCCAGGCAGTGACTCTCCCCAGCACTTTGCTGAGATCTCAGAGCTGCCGGGTGAATCCTGGAGGAGGGAGATTTCCTGATTCACTCTCCAGGCGGGGCAGATTCTCTCCCTGACACCATCAAACCCTCCCCGGGGCTGAGCTCGGTCCCTAACGCTCTGATTCTCTCCCCCCAGCAAATGTGACTCTGGATCCAGACACGGCTCATGCCCAGCTCGTCCTGTCTGCGGATGGGAGAAGTGTGAGAAGGGCAGACACACGGCAGGATCTGCCCGACGGCCCTGAGAGATTTGACACTGAGCGCTGCGTGCTGGGCTGTGAGGGGTTCACCGCGGGGAGACATTGCTGGGAGGTGGAGGTGGGGGATGGGCGATGCTGGGCTGTGGGGGTGGCCAGAGAGTCAGTGGTGAGGAAGGGACGGATCAACCTCAGCCCTGCGGAGGGGATCTGGGCTGTGGAGCGTTGGCAGGGTCAGTTCCAGGCTCTCACGTCCCCTCAGACACCCCTGAGACGGGCCCCCCCACAGGGTCCGGGTGTGTCTGGACTGTGACCGGGGGCAGGTG
>VOCS01074381.1:0-58282 GCA_007922155.1 Mesoclemmys tuberculata | reverse complement strand
AAAAAAAAACTGGGCATGTTTAGTCTTGGGAAGAGAACACTGAGTGAGGAACCTGATAAAAGTTTCAAATATGTTAAGAGCTGTTATAATGAGAATGGTGATCAAGTGTTCTCCAAGTCCACTGAAGGTAAGACATGAAGAAATGGAGTTAATCTGCAGCAAGGGAGATTTAGATTTAATATTAGGAAAACCTTTCTAACTATCAGGGTAGTTAAGCTCTGGATCAGGCTTCCAAGGGAGGTTGTGGAATCCCCATGATTGTAGGTTTTTAAGACAGGTCAGACAAACACTTGTCAAGGATAGTCTAGATCAGTGTTCTTCATTGCAAGGCCTGGGAGCCAGTGGTGGCTCTCATTGACCCTAAGTGCGGCTCCACGACTAATTGTTTATATTCCGATTTATTTTATTTTTAACATTAGAATATGTACCAAGCCTATCAAAGTCCGCCTTCTTTACATGTCACATTGACCACATGGTCTGATGTGTGCCAATAAGTACATCTAAGTATATCCATTGTAAAATAACCGTAATATTAGCATAGCAACCGACATGTTAATTTAGAAGCTGATGTGGCTCTCACATTGAAGGTTTTTTGCCTAAGTGGTCCCCGCTTTAAAAATAGTGAAGATCACTGGTCTAGGTATACTTGGTCTTGCTTCAGCCCAAGGGTCTGGATTTGATAACCTCTGGAGTCTCTTCCAGCCCAACATTTCTACAATTCTATGCAATTCTGTCTAGCACATTTGACTAAAGCTACAGTATGCTGAACAAATGGATCTAAAACCAGAACTCCTATTGCCATCATTGGGAAGTCAAGGCAGATGGCAGTCCTTCACCAAAACCAGAATAAATAAATGAACCCATACAGTTCAGTCTAAGAGATTGGCAGCAGCTAATACTGGACTCCACCGCTACCCCTTCAGCAGTAAAAGTAAATGCGTCGCTACAGACCACACTTGCTCCTAAAAAGATAAACTAAGGTAAAGGATACCCCACCACCCAAATAAACCTTCTAGCAATTGCTAGAGGAATAAGCATGGTCCATAAAAGGAAACTGTGACAAAAGGGATGATAATCAGTGACTTCATAGGCCAGTTCAGGTGGTTTTGGACTTCTCTATATTTAAGATATGTTGCCATTCTCCTTGCCAAAGCACCAAAAACACCATGCCCCAAAAATCAGATAGAAAGTCTAGTAAATTTGGATGTCCTCAGCATATGAAGGATAATTTGAGCCATGAAAAGTACAATCTGTCCTAAAGGAAACCGATTAATGCAGATTAGCAAGACAAAACCCAAATGAGACTCATTCGATTGAGGGAGCAACAGGAATTTAGAGGAGACAGCAGGAAATGTATAGGATTTCAGAAGGCATTATAAAAATCAGTTTATTCATAAAGTAACAACAAGACCGAACCTCTAATATTTTAAATATGAGAGAGGAAGGATGATCTTTTGGTCCAGGCATTAGACAGACCCCCTCAGTGATCTATGGAACTGAGACAAAGACTCAACGACTTGTCTTATCTGTAAAATGGGGAAATAGTATTTCCTTTCTCCCACCCTTTGCTTATCTTGTCTAGTTAGATTGTAAACACTTGAGGCAGGGGCTGTCTCTAGCTATGTTAACTACAATGCCTAATATAATGGGGCCCCAATGTGAATCTACAATAAAAACAACAATAATAATTGTTCTCAGGTCCTCTGTGTCACTATTTTGTTAACTGGAAACAATATTAATAATTGTTTCATACATTTGGTACATAAATGGGAGGTTATTTTATTCAATGATATAATTGTTATTTGCAAGGTAAAGTCAGGCTTTTTGGGGGAGCAGTATTTACTTGGTTTTGAGAGTATAGCACTCTTTTCCCTCAGCCTTCCCTGAAATGTGGCTGGCCAACACTGCTCTCTTGATCAAATGTAGGGCAAATGCATTTAGAAAGGGAGTGTAATCTATGGTCTTAATGAGCTGTCCCATGTCATCTATTAATGAATTGGGGGAAAAGACCTCAGGAACAGTGCTTGTTTAGACACATGTACTTTGTCAGGTGATCAACAAGCAGACATGCTTTCCCAAAGTGATCAGTTTTGGCTGTTTGGGGTTAAAATTTACTTTAGCCTTGAATACAAGAGTAATTAATGGTATTATCCCTATTGTATAACTAAAGGACAGCAGAAGTATACTTAACATGCCCTGCTTGAGTTGTCACCCTAGCTTAACTTCACTTGCTAACCGGGGTTGTGGGGGTGATGCCAAATCCAAGTGAAAGTCAGAATGGTTGGGGACAGGTGTTACTACCTGGGGGCTTGGACTCTATTTAAAAGGAGTCCTAGATACCATTTGATCCTTTACATCTGGCATTTAAAGACAGAGCTGATCAAGCTCAATTTCGAGTCATTGTGTCTGCTTAGGGATTATTAGAGTTGAAATCATTTATGAGCAGGTTGAAGGGGACAGTGTACAGTGAAAAACAATGCAAAGGATATAGCAGCAGTGAGGTTCTCCGCTACCTGGTGAAATCACTAAGAGCTGGCTACGTGCTGGAACCTTAGAACACAGCATCACTCCTAGAAGCAGAGGCAAAGGCAGTAGCAAGGGGCAAGCTGTCGCACAGGTGACAGTGGAGAGCAGCAGCAAGCAGACAGAGACAGTGGTGAGCAGCAGCAAAAGCAGCAGAGGCAACAGCAGCAAGAAGTAGCATTACTTGACTCCCTCTTTAGAGAAATAAACCCCTGTGAATGCACCCTGAATTCTGGGATTTTTATTTCAGACAACTAACTGAATAGATGCAGCAGAGGAAAAGGGGAGTGGCATGTTAAAGGGTCATTCACTCATCAGACTTTAATTTCACAAGGTGGAAAACTGAGGCAAAGGACTACTGCCCAAGATACTGTGGAGTGCGACTTAACTCTTGGTTTGCAAACTTCTGAATCACTGTTGTGTTGTTTTCCCAAATTAATGCTGACTTCCTTCTCCCTTTTAATAAAAGTTCTCTTTTATTATACGCAGACTGTGTTTGCAAGTAGGGAAGTATTGCCTCTCAGAGGCACCCAGTGGTGGTGTTTAGTTTTCCTAGATTTCTGAGTGGAGGTTCAAGCCAGGTCTGTTTTGTAATGTTAAGAGAAACCACTACATACTGAACTCAGTCCTTGTGGCTGCGAACACCACCTGACAGAAAGGTTACAGGAGTTTCACATCTAACACAGATGACAGTGATCATGTTTAAAAACATGAGACTCAGCTACACCAGCAAGTTAAACATTTTATGTGCCTCAGAAATTGAGAGGAGATTCTTTGGATGCTTGCTAACCCTCTGGGATATGCCTCAAGCATTTTACATAGGGAAACAATTAAGTATATTATAAAGAACATGGCATTATTGAAAGAAATGCCACACATTTGCACACTCACTCAGTTTTCCATTATCCCTACGTTTCATACATATGAACCAAATATACAACGAAGTATCTTTAGATAAAAATACAAATATAATAAAGTCTGTCACAGAGACATTATACCAGTTAAAGCCAATTGAAAAGTCAAAGGCTTAGGCAGTACACTGCCGTTATGAAAGTCTGAAGATAGTAATGACTGCAGATCATATTCAATAGTGAGATGCAAGCTTTGGGTGAACAAGTCTACAGAGGCTTTTCTAGCTACGGATATTATCTATAGCTCCCCTAACATGCCTTCTTGCTGTGAAAGGAGATGTGGTAATGGAGAACGTGCATTTGGACAAGTACATTGGCCACATAAAAAAGAAGAAGAAATGCCTCAAAACCCTCCTGCAACCAGATTCCCAGGCACAGCGTAAAAACTGGACAAAATGGCATGAATATCAGTCATAGACAAACTGTAGACCAGGAACATCAAACCTTGGGATATGACCAATAAGAATATAGCAGTAGGAATATACTACCAATCAGCTGACCAGGATGGTGACAGTACTGTGAAATGCTCATGGAGATTAGAGAAGCTACAAAGGCACAAAATTCAATAATAATGGGGGATTTCACCTATTCACATCTTGACTGGGTACATATCACCTCAGGAAGGAATGCAGAAATAAAATATTTAGACATCATTAATGGCTGCTTCTTGGAGCAGCTAGTCCTGGAATCCACAAGGGGAGAGGCAATTCTTGATTTAGTCCTAAGTGGAGCACAGGATCTGGTCCAAGAGGTGAATATAGCTGATTCAATGATAATAGTGAATATAATGTAATTAAATTTAACATCCTTGTAGGGAGGAAAATACAAAAGAAACCAACTACAGTAGCATTGAACATCAAAAAGGGGAACTACACAAAAAAGACGACAGTTAAACAAATTAAAATGATCAGTCACAAGGTTGAAATGCCTGCAAAATGCATGAAGACTACTTA
Organism: Mesoclemmys tuberculata; assembly: GCA_007922155.1. NCBI lineage: Eukaryota > Metazoa > Chordata > Testudines > Chelidae > Mesoclemmys > Mesoclemmys tuberculata. The sequence goes on along the minus strand of VOCS01074381.1, from coordinate 53,895 downwards.
AAAAGACCATAATAGAAGTGCAAACTAAATTTACAGCTCACATAAAATAAATAAATAAATAAATAAATAAATAAATAAAAGAGGACCAAAAAAAAAAATCATGGCTGAACAGCAGAGTAAAAGAAGTAATTAGAAGCAAAAAGGTATCCTTTTAAAATTGGAAGTCAAATCCTAGTGAAGACAATAGAAAGGAGCATAAACTGTGGAAAGTTAAGTGTGAAAATATAATAAGGCAAGTCAAGAAAGAATCTGAAGAGCGACTAGCTAAGGATACACACTAATCAGGGAACCTGGGGAAGGGTGTGTAATAAGTATTCGAGCCCCTTAGCAGGGACGTATTTCTCCACCCTTTTGGAGGTTGGTAGCAAGGAGAATGGCGTCTGCCACAGGGATTTGACCACCTTGAGAACCACTTCGTGGACTGGTAGGGTGACCTGGGCCGGCACCATAGCTGCCAGCACATTGAAGACATTGTACAACATTTCTTGGAGCTCCTCAGCTTCTAGTACCAAATTTGAGGCAACACTCTTGAGGAGCTCCTGATGGGTGTTGAAGTCATCCAGGGGAGCTGAGGGCCCTGATGCAACTGCCTCATCAGGAGAGGAGGAAGGCGATTGACCCAGTGCAGGGGGTAGTGATATCCCCCCTGGCTGCTTGGGAACCATAGTAGATGTGCCCTCCAGCAGGTCTGACTCCACATCAGAGGCCCTGCTGCCCCTCCTCACAGAGTTCCCTCTCCATTGATCTGTCCAGTGATGGGGAATGCACCCTTGAAGATTGGTGCCTGGATGGAGGAGACCATCTCCTCAGTGACCTGGCTTGTGGGGAGGCATGCCGGGGCTCCAAAGAGCCGTGCAGCCATTGAGGGTGTCCCATCGGGGGCTTCCCTTTTGATGCCGGTGCTTTCCCTTTCTCCTGCCCCATCTGGGGCATAGGGGTCGGAGGCAAAGGCAGTGCCATTAAATCTCTTGCTGCTTGAAATGCATCCAGTGTTGACGGCACCATGAGCTGCGGAGGGCCTCTTCCACTCCCCCGAGTCAGAGGAGGCTCTAGACTGCAAGCTATGCTCCTGTGGAGTCTGCTTGGCCTGATGGTGTGAAGGCCCTGCACATGACCCCACTTCCTGAGTCATAGGGAGCGACCCCTATCCAAGCACTGTTTCTTCTGCTTTCTCTTTAGTGGCAAGGCAGAAGATTGGTGCCATGGAAGTTCCGGTGCCAGAGGGGCGCTCTGTGCCAACGCAGTGCTCGGCACTGAGAGGGAGTGGGATGGCTCTGAGGCTGATCTTAAGGTGGCCTCCATCAGTAGGGCCGTCAGATGAATTTCCCATTCCTTCTGCATCCTTGGCCTGAACACCATGCAGATACAGTACTTGTCCTTCCTACGTGATTCCCCCAGGCACTTCAGATAACTGTTGTGGGGGTCACTAAGCTGCAGGGTTTTGACGCAAAACTTACAGGGCTTGAAGCCCAGAGATTGGGGCAGATGAAGGTCCCTAATGGGACTAAACCTTAACTACTAAACTATTTACAACTACTTATCTAATGGATATGATAGAGGTCTATATTATAAAATAATAAATGGTGTGGAAAAAGTGGATAAGGAAGTGCTATTTACTCCTTCACATAACACAGGAATCATGGGTCTCCTGATTAAATTACGAGACAAACATCAGGAAGTACTTCTTAACACAAAGTAGAGTCAACCTGTGGAACTTGCTGCCATGGGATGCTGTGAATGCCAAAAGAATAACAGGGTTTAAAAAACAATTAGTTAAGTTAATGGAAGATAGGTCCATTAATGGTTAGTAGCCAATATGGTCAGGGACCCAATCCCATGCTCTGAATGTCCCTAAACTTCCAGTTGCCAGAAGCTGGAACTGGATGTCACGATCACTTGAAATTACCCTGTTGTGTTCTCTACCTCTAAAGCATCTGGCACTGGCCACTGTCAGAGATAGTATATGGGGCTAGATGGACCACTGGTCTGACCAAGAATGACCATTCTTATTGTCAGCAGAAGATAGATAAGTAATTTCAACAGATTGTCATCAGGATAATTGAGTATATGGTAAATCAAAAGCTTTAATATACTTGTAAACCAATTACAATATTGTGGATGCAGTGAAAGTATCCATGCACTGTTGCATCAACACATCATTGCTCTTCCTATGAAACACTTAGGTCTGCTGCAACAATAAAGCGATTACATTCACATGCAGTAATACAACACTGCATATGAGGAACTCCAAATGTGCTGAACTACAACAAAAATACTACAGTTCACCAATATTAGGAAAAACTTTCTAATGATAAGAGTAGTTCAACACTGGAAAAGGCTTCCAACGGAGTTGTGGAATCACTGGAGTTTTTTAAGCACAGGTTAGACAAACACCTGGGGTGGTTTAGGTATATTTTGGTCCTGCTGCAGTGCAGGGAGCTGAATTAGAAGATCTCTCAAGGTCCCTTCCAATCCTACATTTCTATTATGCTATTAATACTTAAACATGATGTGAATTTATTCTGGTCTGGGTCACACAGTTACAGCAACTTATACAATGAATTATCCAGACCCTCGAGCCCTGTGAGCTTATTAAAAGTGATCTATTGCCACTATTCCAGAAACATGTCACAATTCAATAATGTAAGACTTATTCCCTACCCTTCATCTCCCACTGGAGATGACTACTACAAAGGAAGCCCTACCTAAAGTAATTAGATTGAATATGTTAACACACCACTTTTTCTTTCATTTCTGCTGCAGTCTGCCATACAGCAGTAATGGACATTCATAGAAAATTATGAACACGCTATATACCAGAATAGTATATTTAAACACCCCATAAAGCACCAAAAGTTTTAGTGGCACTTAAAAATACATATGGTTTGGTTGTAATATTATTTAATTTATATCCAATATTTCAGAAATCTGGAAAATACAAACAAACCTGATATCAACATGGAAGCAAAGGGAGACCATCTCGCAAAAATGATATACGAAGGGCCTGCCTGGCACCTGTATTGACATTTACACCTGTGCAAAATGGGTGTAAAATCACTACTTCTAATGCAAGTAAATGGTGAGTTCTGATTTGGCAGCATTACTGCTCACTTGGCACAGGGGTAAAAGACTCATGCATGATGCAAAGCAGGGGAGAATCAGCCCCAGGGTTTCCTGATTCTGTAAAAGAAAAACTCCAATGTCCTAGATATTTGAATGAAGCTCAGATGTTCCTGCATTTCCTTAAAACTCATATGATCTTTTTGGATAGGTTCATAATGATTTTTTGTTTTGTTTTGTTTTAAAGGGATTTTCTGCCATAGTTGCTTTTAAATTAAGCATGATGATTATTTTACCTCACTATGGATTCTCCTTGGCCATAAAGATAGCTTCCCCATGTTTCTAGTGCAGCCAAAGTTAACATGGCTACATTTAATTCACTCCCTGATGTGTTGCAGTACTAATAATGCCAGAAGCTCAAACCTGCACATATCTGGGAAGACTCAATGTAGCAGCAAAAGATCAAGAGGAACATGTTATTACTGGAATAATTTCTATTAATTTCTCGCCCTCTTTTGAGAACTTCTGTCTATATCCTGTATTTCTTGTCAGTTATATATCCTACATAGCACCACATCTATAAAATAACATAATCATGAATTTGTCATTGAGCAATCAGCCATATACATTTCTCCTCACTCTTGCATGTACAGTTCATATGAAACATAATCCTGAAGATTCCACAAACTGGGGTTACTAGTTCAGCCCTAAATTGATTCCCATTTTCTTTGGTTGCTGATTATCCAGTAGCCATAGAATATTCTCTCTCCCCAAACACCATATGAGCAACAGAGGATACTCACCTTCAGCTTGATTGTCCCTTTATCTAAAAGGGAAAAAGAGAGAGTGTGTGTTATGGCATTGTGCTATTCTTTCTGAGTTAAAGCACTTGCTTCTAAGACAAGTAGGGCTCAGAGGAGGAAGATTGTCATGGTTCCTCCAACTGATAGGCCACTGATTATGGTTTGATTTACCAGAAATAATTTTTCTGCATTGTGCAACGCCATCAGCATGGATTGGGGGAAAGTATATATAGTTGTGCTTTTTAGTATAAACTTGGCCTAACTAGATAAGCTTATTCGTTACTTTTTCTCAAAGTAAACTGCAAAGTGCTCTATGGTTTGACTATGTAACTAAGGTGGGAATTGGCCACAAGGAAGCTTACTACAATATTTCGCTGCCAAAGATCTGACCTCCTCTGGGACTTGAATAATCCTCATTAGACACCTATAAAGTCTATTCTGCTTGCTGGATCTTACCATAGCTAAGATTTCTGTTTAGCACGTGTCACCCACATGTACAAATACCATATCCAACTACGTGGCCTGCGCAGCTCCCTCCTAACTTAGGACCAGCAGCAGAGTGATCCAATTTTCAATGGGAGAAGGAGGAACATAAAACCAGAGACATTCCCTTAAGGAAAGGAAACCTATTTTAAAGGGGAGTTTTTCTATGGATCATGACTTCTCTCACTGATGAGTTAGGGATTTATGCATGCATTCACATTAGCATTAATGAAGTTACCCATATAAAAGCCAATTAAAATGACTAGGAAAACTCTTAGGCTCACCAAAATCTGTTTCTCTCTTTTCATGGAGGCAGCCACAGCCCAACAAATTACAGGCCTTACTAGCCCCAACCACCTCTGAATCACCCTTCTTTATCCTAGTTCAGAATCTCTTTTGAGCAAAGCTTAAGACCCAAGAGGGTAGACTCCAGAGATTTCCTTAGATAGTAGGCAGTCATTAAGATCACAGAATTCATGAGCTTTGCACACAGCAGGGTTAAACATAATGGTAAAAATTACTATGATTGTCTGAGCCCTATCTACATTACAGCTTCTATCATTGCTGGAGCAGCATTTTCACCAGTGTAATTTGTGTTACAGTGCAACAAATGTGTTAACTGAGACATAGTCAAAATCCCTTTTGTCTTTCCAAACAGGAAAGATGCGTTTGCTTTTTAATCCTAAAAGGTATCTGGTTGCATCAAAGTTATCATCTCTTTCTATAAAGAGGAGAAAAGTCTCCATGATGGATCTTTAAGGGGGAGAATTTGCCTCCACACTAGGTTCAGATCAAGGTGTAGAAGAATTCTGAGTTTTTCCAGAGATGATATATTCTTCCTCACATTCAACCTTATTCTCTTATCCTACATATAGTTTCTTCAATGCAAAAACTCAGACATCCTTTGGGAATCTAGATGTCAAGGCAGACCACTTGAATACCAGTGCATCACCTGCATCTAAGCTCTTCATGTACCTTGGTGTTTCAAAGGCATCAATCTTGATTATTTCAGACCCCACGAACCAGAGCCAAGCCAGTGCAATCAAAGCTGGGAACATTCTGCACCAATAAATGGTTTACAAATGATTATGGTTCCAGCTTCAGAGTTATCAGAAGCCATTCTCCAAAGATGCCAAAGAGCTTCCCACAGCACTTAGGGTTATGCACTAGCTCCTGCTCAGTTTCCCATAAACAAGAACTTACCCAGAACTGCTCCATGGCCTCGTGCCACTGTTTCTCCTTTGACCACTAGCTGAACCTGGACTGTTGTTTCCTTGACTGAGTTAAAGATGGTCACACTAATAGCTTCCTCTACGCCTGATCGGAAAACAGAAGGTGCTGCTATCAAATAGCCCCTAGGAAATAAGGTTGGAAGTGGATGATCATTGCAAACAGCAAAAAAATGTGCTTTTCCCCACACTGAGATGATCAGGGTGCCAAACAGCAAAAAACTATTTAAAATATTAATATTAAAAATAAAAGAACAAAATATCCTGTAACATAGTCACCTAAAATCTGCCCCCAAGACAGCCACATTGGCAACATGCCAGGAGCTTGGGACTCAGCCTAATATGCATAGAATGGAGCAGACTGCAGCCTGGCAATCTCCACTGGCTTCAGCTACTAAAACAAAATAGTGACTGTAATATTCCATCTTGATCCAGAGAGGAGAGGTGGGTCATCACCACAAGAACACTTTTACATGTTCACACTTTGGGCATCATTTCCCTTGGACCTCGCTAATAATCAAGATAACAGTTCATAATATGTATACATTAGTTAATGCTCATTTGCAAAGAGATCCTGTGAAGTTACAGTTTACATCAGCATGCTACCCAAAGAATTCCATATGACTAACATCAATAGAACAAGTAAAGTAACAAGCAGTAGCTGTACAGTAAGTGTGACTTGTATATTTGTCTTATATATAGGATACTAAGTATCAACAAAAATAAGTATTGTACTAATTAGACATAATTACACATACTAACACACACAATTAAGTACAGTCAGCTGAATATAAAAAGGCTGATTCACACTTAAAAATTTGGTCACATCTATCAGAGCCCTCCAGTTTAGCATTATATATAATACCCTGTTTTTAAACACTTTAGACCAAGATTTTTAAAAGTGACTGATTATTTTGGATGCCAAACTTGATAAACCTTCGAGAAACCTGATTTTCAGAAGGTGGGTGCTACAGCACTTTCTGAAGGTCAAGCTCAACTAAGGTATATCAAGTTGGACATCCACAAGATTGAGGTATCCAAAATCATGGGCCATTTTTAAAAACCTTGGCCTTCATCTCCCCCCACTTTAAAAGAGGAAGTAGAGGTTAGTGATAAAAGCCTAGAAATGGGAATCAGGAGATCTGAGTTCACATTCCCAGCTCTGCCAGTCATTCAGTTTCTGTTAAAAGGGCTACATCTTGAACAATGTGTCACCAATTTTTATTTTTCAATTTAAAAAAAAAACCACAGCTTTGGAATAAGTATTCTAACAGGCACACTTTTGCTTTAAAGCTGCCCTGAAAGACTTCACAACCATACATAATAGAATCTTGTGTACAGTTACGATGGGAACTCTTATGATCTTCCCATACTGAATGGCACCATTCCATAAATGTATAGACTGTATGCATGATAGTCTCTTGCATTACAGTTTCCAACGTCTTTGGTGTATGATACTGTAAGCAATACATTTATATCTTCTTTATGACATCATACATCTTTCTGCTTCTTTTCTCCCCAAATGGAATTTTTGTTAAAAGATAATTTTTCATGTCAAACACTTTAAAACATATTTCAGCCACTTGCCTCACTATGGTTCCAGCAGTTGGGCCACTTTAGTCCATGATTAATTATCACTCTGGGATGAAGTTGATGGTGTTTTACAGCCCCCCAGTCACCTTTTAGCAAATTCCAACCCATTGTTTCTCTCTCAGCAGACCTCATTGCCATGGAGATTCCATTACACCCTACATAAGTTCAGCTCTCTATGGTAGTTCAGTCAGATTGCACTGGATACTTAGAACTTAAAGAATTTGAGAATAAATGTCCTGTGGCTTCAGGTTTAAAAATTTACCAGACTGCTACCTAATCTGCATATCCTTAGTAAGGAAAACATAGCCAATATATTTGGAGGAGAGAGAGAATATCATTTGCATCCATACTAAATGATTACATTAAAACGTTTATTTGACCAGCTTCTGTTGGTGAGAGAAGTTGATCTAATAAAAGATATTACCTCACCCATCTTGTCTCTCTAATTTCCTGAGACCGACCAGGCTACAAAAACACTGCAAATTTTTAAATTGTCACATAAGCATGGCCTGCAATAATATATATGAAGCATATATATCCACATCATTTTAAGCAATTCTACCTTTTTTTCTGGAATATCAGCTTGTTGATGTGGCCTCTTTAAATTAAGTCATTTAGTAATGTACTTGAAAATTAAATGTTTAACTTGGATGCTTCTGACAGTAACTTGACAGATCCTGCAAGAACTTTTGACTAGCAGCTCTGCCAGGTTAGGCTAAAACTTGGCAGGAACTGACAGGATGTGAAATATTTTTTAGTAAGCAAGAGAAAATAGGAAGTCCTCATAGCATCTAGTTAAAGCAGCTATTCAGTGTGGACTAGTTACAAACCTACCTAATAAAACAAAGCAAACCTCAATAAAAATAAACTAAATCAAAATAAATAAATAAATGCACAGGAACTGTGTACTGAATTTCTATAAATCAGATGAGAATATTTTCACAAAAGTTAAAAAACAAACAAAACCAAAAACTCCTTCGATGATTTTCCATGCAAGAGTGTTTCAGGTGTTCTGCCAGTAAACATCTCTTTCCAGAGCAACTAACGGTACTTCCAACTATTATAACAACTGGTTAGTGGATCACAGCTCATATTGAACATTCCATATTCACATCATTGCATTAAACAAGCATTTGTACATAAATGCTCGGCAACGTTGTGTTCAAGACGATTCAAACAAGTATTGCCCGACCTGTCGAGAGTTTGGATTTTTGCAGAGACAGCTATGTGATGATTAACTGCTATCAAATGCATTTGTTTCCTCCAGCATATTCCTGGGAAACCACATGCAGTTTGCGACTCTGGCTGAGGAATTGTGAAAAATAATTTTGCAGGCTTTGTTAATCGATTTGGAGTCAATTTGTGTTGTGAGCCATCATTTAACAGCTCCTTGCACGGGTTCCTCCCTCTAAACACCTCCACTCTCCCTCCCTACCTGCAGGGTCTGCTCCGTGCTGGAGGAAGTAAAAGGTAGAGTTGTTATGGCTACTGCCCGGAGAAAGGGGTGGCGTTGCCTTGAGAACTTTGGGGGCTTCCTCATGCCAGCGACAGGGCGAGAGGAGAGCGGGGGTCTCCCCCGCTGACACGGACGCGGTGGGGCACTGCCCCGGGCCGGTACTTACTGGCTCTGCGGAGGCTGAGCCCCGCACAGGCTGCAGAGAGACAGGAGGATCCACCAGGCGCAGCCGGGCTCCTTGCAGGGCATGGCGCTCCGGAGAGCGGCTCCTTCCCGCAGGGCTGCTAGCTCTGGAGCCCCAGGCCACGGCGCGCTCCCTGTAGCCCGAGCCCGGCCGGGCAGGAGCCCTTTGTTTCGGCGAGTGCAGCCTCAGTTCCCGGTCTCGGCTCCCCGGTGCCTCTGGCCGCCGCCCCCTGGCTCCCACCGCCGCGTCCCCGCCCCCGAGCCGCCCCCTCCTGGCCCCGGTGCCCGCTCGGCTCCGGCCCCGGCTCTTTGTCTGAGTCGGCGGCTCCCCGCCTGCTACTGACAGCATGGACCGGGGGAGGGGGCCGGGCCCCCGCGCCTCCCCCTCCCAGACCCCCGGGCATGCCGTGGACGACGTCCCCATCTCCCGCGCAGCCCCCGGGGCAGGAACCGGCCTCGCACCCCCTCGCTTCGGTCCCTTCAGCCGGGGCCGGCGACGGGTCCTCCACCGCCCGGCCCGGCCCGGCCCCGCACGCCAGACACGCTCTCGCCCAAGCCCGGCACATGGGGGCGGCGTAGCCCGGGCCGCGGCTCTCCCTCCCCTCTCCCGTGCTGACCCTCGCCCTAGCTCCGTGCCCTCAGCCCCAGCCCTGACCCGGCCCCCCCAGCTGTCCTGCCCGCCCGTCACCCTGCACTCGCAGCCCGGCCTCACCGCAGCCCCAGAGCTGCCCCCTCCCTGCTAGGGCCCCCGCCCTGAGTCCTGATGGCGGAGGTCTCCAGCCCTCAGCTCAGAGCTAGCTCCCTCTCCCCTAGACCTGTCACCCCCCTTCAGCTTTGTCGCTTCACTGCCAGCCCTGACTCTAGTCACCCCCCTCAGCTCTCTGGCCCTCACCTGTCACCCCACCTCATCTCACACCTGACCCCTTCCAGAGCCCTCCCTTCAGCTCTCCAGCACAATCCTGCCCATCACTCCCCTCTGGGCTCCCGTCCTCACCCGTCACCCCTGCCTCAGGTCAGCCTTGCACCCTCAGCTCTGCCTCACCTCAGCCCTAGAGCTGTGACCCCCCTCAACATTAAAGCCCTCACTCCTCCGCACCTCAGTGCTGAGGGCTCAGTTCCAGAGCTTTCAGCTCTAGCACCCCCAGGCCTGACCCATCACCCAATCAGTTCTAGAGCCCTCACCCCATCAACTCTCCTGCTCTCATCCCCTCATCTCAGCCCTAGAGCACTCACTCAGCCCTTACTCCAGTCAGCCCTCTAGGCACCAGATCCTCCACATCCCAGTCCCCTTGCCTCACCTGCGTCCTAAACCCCAGCCCCTGCTCTCAGCACTGGCCCTTCAGCTCTAGCACCCTTCCCCAGTCATCACTGCCTCACCTCAGTCCTGAGCCTGATCCCCAATTGTGCTCTCAGCACTAACCCCCACCCCAGTCAACCCCTTTGCCCTACAGTAAAGACCCGTGTATCAGCCATCTTCCTGGAATCCTCACACACACCACCACAGTCCTGACCCCCACATACCATCCTCACACTCACTGGAATTCATCCAACCTGTCACCTCTCCTCCCCTAACATTGCCCCACAACTGATGGGGGTGTCTGGGTCACGGAAAATGCGAGCTGTCCTGACCCCTTACGGCTGGCTCACATCCCATCTCATAGCCTGTCAGTATGCCAGAGTGTCACACACAGGCTGCAAGAACTGTCAAAACTCCCATCCTCGCAGACCACCCAGAGCTCATCAAACTCAAGACATGGTCACGGTCACAGTAAAATGGCTTCTCTCCTTTCACTGGCTAAATGTAGAAACTGACTCTGTGCTTGGAGAGGGCTCATCATTGTTATAGAGGAACAACCCAATTAAAGAACTGTTACCTGATTTACAAACAGGTGCCAGGATTGTTGCTCTCTGATCTTTCTCCATCCCTAGGCCCTAAAACCTAATCTATCCATCTCCAGCCCTAGATTCTAGCCAGTAGCTAAAAGTACTTTGAGACAGGAGGGGGAGCTCTCACTGCACCAGCCATAAAGGAAAGGGAGCTGTGTGGGCAGGGAGAAGCTAGGGAATTCTTATCTCAGCAGAGTGGGTGCCATACTTCCCCCACAACTGCCACTTAATTTATCTCTTGATTCTAGTCTGTTCTAGTTCTTTCCATCCCTGGATCCTAGTACCAGTCTGTGTCTAGCGAATCCATCTGTATTTGTATTTGCTGTTGGCCACTAGAAGATGCCCACATTGTCTATATTTATTCAGTCAATAGGTAAGCACTTTATTGGAAGGGACTGTTTTGTATGTATGGTATCAGAGCACACTGTCCATGCAAAAACCAAACTAGTACACTATTACTAATATTTTTTAAAATAGAAGAAGTTTTTTAAAATAGATATTGCTCCAGCTCTTGTTAACAACCGGGAGAGGCAAGGACAGAGCATGCCTATCAAGACAATGGGGTTGTTTCAGAATCATCAAATAAATGCCCCTGTCCCCTGTAAATACCAGAAGCAAATGAGTACTTCAGCCCACAGAAAACGACCTAGGCAAGTCTAGATCAGTTTTGCTGCAGCCAATCTCCATAAAAATATGCCTTCCAGGACAAATCACTTCAAGGTAGCATGTGCAAAATGCATCGGTCCCAAGAGAAAATTAACAAACAGCACAAGTGGTGTAGGATTGGTTTCCAAGACCTTAATAAACTGGAAGACTTGTGGAGTTTACTTGGCACCCGAATGTGTAGGAGGAAAAGCTATTTTCCCTTCCAGTTTTCATGGTGACAGTTGCTGTGTTCCAAATTAAATCGATTAATTGAGAATGCTTAAAATCCATATTAAACTGGTATTATTCAATCTCTTTCCTAATGTTGACTACCTTGTTCATAAACTGAAGAAGGGAGGATACAGAGAAGATGCCAGGTTTTCTTTAGCATCATTTTTCATTGTGACATTGTGGTCTAGACAGGTCTTTAGGGAAAGGAGCCAGGGAGAAAATTCTGCCTTGCGCTATATTGTGGGTCTGGGATGCAGCTCAGTGTTCCGGATCACAGAGGGTATAAAAGGAGGGAAGTGGGAGCAGGAGGAGATCCCCAAAGTCTGGTCTGAGATCACTCATCAGAGCAAAAGGATTTGGCCTTGGCCTGGAAGAGTTCTAGAAGACTGCAGGTCCGTGGCATGTGAAAGATGGAGCAGATTCCAAAAGAGATGAAGGAGGGAGAAAAGGGGGCAATCTTTAGAAGTATGTACAGAAGCTCAGTTTTGGCAGTGGTTCACCTAGGAAGAAATGTGGACTATAGAACCTAAGTCAGTGGCTCAAATCCCACCAAAATCAGGACTGCCTAAATGCCAGACTTTCTAGTGGCTGCTGTGAAATAAGTCTGGTTCAGAGAAGATAATTGTCACCATCATAGTTAGAACTAAAGTGGCAACCCTGGCAGCAGTTTTAGCATAGAGGACAAGGACTTAAATAGGCCTTGTAACTGAACTGTCTTCTGATCGCAAGTGATGATCCTTCTAAGCAATAGTTGAGCCATGTTGACAGGGCAGTGTGGAGAACATTTTTGCTGCAACTGACCTTGCTATTCACAGGATAAATAGACAGCTTTCCTCTCCAGAGCTATTAATCCAACACCTTTCACTAGTGCTAATTTTACATACCCAAAGCCTGGGGTTTCCTAGTAATTGGAAATTCTGTTTTCTATGGGAAACTGTTGCTTCCTGGGTCTGCAATATTTGAAAGGACTGCATAAGCAGCATATCTGTCCCCCTTAGAACAACTAGATCAACAGCAACACCTCCAGTCAATTTAGGAGTTGTGCTGACAGGGCCCTATGTAACCTCTCTCTGCCAAAAGCATAGTAGTCATAACACATGGTCTGAATGGATATGGAAAAGCCCCATCCACGCCCCTCCCAGGGGAATGGTTGAGTTGACTTCTAGATCATTGCACTATACACACCCAGGAATAAATTAATCCCCACTAACACATTTTTTGCATTTGGAATAAATTATTTTCAAGCACCATAAAGTCACTTTGAGGAATAAGTAACTAGCACTTAGGAAAAAGGAACCTTTACAGAATTTCCATTTCTTCCTTGATCATCCCAGTCATTTCAGTTCAGAATTCTCTCTCTCTATAGATATCTGATATGGGCTCTATTTTTTTATTTAGCTGAAAGGACCCTTCTTACTCGAAACCCAGCCACAAATCAAAGCCCCCTTTCCTGCAAGCCCTGTTTTCCTGTTTGCCACATGATCTTGCTAATTGGAGTATTTGCTAAGCCTGACCTTTTGCTACCTCTTAAAATGATTTCAGTCACCATAAATCTGAGGAAGCCCCTAGGTGAATCATTAGTGGGTCAGTACTTTTTCTGCAACTTAGTCCACTCTCTAAAAATACAGATGAATGCTACTCAACTATTTAAAGAACAGAACCTGAAGTTTGAGCATGTTCAGTGTGTGGTAGGGGATGGTCACAGACTGGTGTCTGGTTTCATCTCTGGGGATGTTCTACTAATTTTTAATATGACTCCCATAAAAATATTAATTGGTAAATTATTTAATAAATTCACAGTATCCTCTGAAACTGACAATACATACATTACTAGACAGGTCTTCCTTTTCCTGGTCACCCTACCCTACCTTTGGTTATTTCCTTATGATTTGTGGAGAGGCATATTGAATATAGAGGAGAAAAAGACAATAGATAAGGTAAATGTAAGATTTAAAGCCACATTTATGAAGCAGTTAAGAAAAGAACTATGCTGGGACTTAGAGAGCTGCAATACCCATATCCTAAAAGTTCTTTTATGTACCTTTATAGCAGATAAAGCACCAGGAAGGTTAACAAATAATCTCTAAAGTCAATGGGACTCTGCACACTAGCAAGCACAAGGTTGGGGGGTAAGTGTTTGTAGGATTGGGTCTTAAAGTTGTATTGTTTTCAGAGTAGTTAATTATAGTTGCAAGGCAAAATGGCAGCAGCAAGGAACACACAGGGAATTCAGAAATTGCCATACTGTCCCAAATCGAATTTCCTAAGAAAAATGCAAGGAACAGAAACTCTTCTGGGAATAGTGTCACCCACCAACATTATATTCCAATCTTCTGAAAATGGGTTTGTTGGGCAGCATATATTCAGCGTTTTAAAAATAATTGAGAATTATATTATTCTAAAAAATGGCAATACTCCAGCATCTATATACCGACAAGCAAGTGCCTGGACATCTCTCACCTGACTGTCCAAAGGTGATCCAGAGCCACAGATAAACTATGTATCTGAGACTACAGTGTATCTTTGTTAATAAAATAAAGCAAAAATACAAACCTTAACTTGTCTACTCTCAGAGCCGAGTACCAGGTAAACACTTGGGATTTGGTGATATCTGAAAGACGTAGACATGTGTAATGCAACAGATCCCTGGCATGAGGATCTTCTAGTCTAGTTAAAAATAAATAAAGAATTTACCTATCTTAGGTACTTCAAGCCACACACACCCCCAATTTCCCAAGTATCCAAGCATCTCACAATGTATAATGTATTTACCCTCAGAACAACCCTAAGAAGTAGGGAAGTGCTATTATCCCCATTGGACAGACAGGGAACTGAGGCACAGAGGCTAAGTGACTTGCCCAAGGTTGCACAGGGAATCTGTAGCAGAGCAAGGACTTGAACCCACGTCTCCAAATTGTCAAGAATTGAGCACAAAAACGTGGAATAAATTGTGCTGGAAGAGAGCACCATGACAGGAATCATCATCAAAGAAGTGGATTTTTAGAAGGGTGCTGATGTCTGGGAAACAGGGTGTTGGCATGGAAAAAGGAGCCAAGTTAAGACTGAGAGGATGACCTGAGAACAATAGTAAAGCAAGAGAATTGGTTGACGGTAGAACAATACAACAGTATAAGTAATGCATGTAACGGACAGCATTCTAAAATACAGCTACAATAAATCCAGTGTAAAGTTTTAAAGAACGTTCTAGCACTGAGCATATTTCTACCTTACAGAAATTGCAGGTAGAAATCATCACTATTTGTATTGTATATAATAGAGGGAAAGGATTATTTCAGGACTAAAGAGTTTCCATTTGGTATTTACGGGCTAAATAACAGCCAATCACACCCCCTAAAGCATACAATCTGTCTTCTAATTATGAAGCTATGTGCCATTTTGTACATAAGGCTGGGATCAGCATAGTCTGTAAAAGGAGGCTTTAGATATCATTTTGAACTATTTAGTTACTGAAATGGAATTTTCAGTGCCTGCCAAAATGAATCCTATTCAGTCTGATGCAACAGGTGTTGGAATTCCAGCAGCCGCCTGCAACCCACATCTGGTAATAGTTAGGAATTTAAAGGAAGTTTGGTAAGAACTGCTTATGTATAAAAACTATTTATTGGTCAAGTCTATTGGCCATATTCAGCCACCGTTTGCATTGCACATAGCTCAGATTTTTTACATAGTTTTTAAAAATTGGAATTCTGCTCTTCATGAAATTTCAGGAATTGCAGGCACTGTTTGATAATGGGTGCGACTGGTGTTTGCATGTCATGGAAGGAACATAGTTTATTGCACAAGGTGCAGATATATTTAAGTTGGCTCAGAATAGATCCAAATTACATGTTGAGTATATACATCTCATATCCACTTATCCCTTCACAAGAGAAAAAGCAATTCTACCCCTTACCATCTATAAAGGAAATAGCTCTTACCATGTATAAAGACACCTTAGCTATACTGTTTGATTATCAGGTAATGACTGGCCAAATGACGACAGTTACCACTAAACACTCTAAAAATGTGACTCCTGAACACTGGTTTTCTGGGCTCCTCCTTGCACCTGAAATTCTTACTCACAAGCTGTCTTAAATGGGACTACTTACTCATGAGTAAAGATTAGAGGATCAGGCCCTTAGTAATTATGCTCATTTGTAGTAGGCCTTAGTGCTCTATCTCCTGTTCATTTGTGCCCCACTTTAACCTGCTAAGGTGCATCTGTGGTTTCAAGTCTCAAAAGTCCCAGCTCCACAGCAAGTTGTAGTGTGCACCTGAATAGAAAGTGGTGAGCTAGTTAAACCCACATCTTAGTCTGGTTGCTTGGAAAGATTCATAACCATTGATCTGTGTAGTTACTAACATTTTTTTTTGACAAAACTCAAGCGAAATCAAACCAAGTTTGGTATTGGATAGACCTCAATAGAGGACATAGCTTCTGCCCTTGCAGGAGGATGGACTCAGTGATCTGATATGAATTTTGCTTCAACTACTCTGATCAGTGCAGTAAGGGCACAGCCATTTCCAGTGGCTTCGGAGCTGTTTTTATTTTAAACAGGGATGACATGCAAAGGCGGGAAGTGGTTTCTCTGACAAGAAATGCCCACAGGTTGCTAGGGTTCGCGATTAGGCTTGGGTTCACGTTCTAGCATGTATCAGAGTGATTAGGCTTTTCTTACTCTGCCATCTGAACCTAAGAACTGTAGTATCTAAGCTATGTAAGAATCATAGAAAGAGAAAGCTGCATTTCATACAGTCAAAACTAAAGAGAGTCTGGAAACCTGCTATATTGAGGAGCTGCATCAAGACTTACCACCTCCCACTAGCAAGAGTATTGCAGGAATAAAGCCATGCACTTGCTTGTTCGATCCATACAGCAGGACACAAAAATTCTTAAAAGGCAAACAGCAGCAGTTGTGCTGCAGCTGACAACACCTAAGCTCTCTCTATTATTTCTTTGCAGAAACTCTCAAGAAAAAAAACCAACCCTAAGCAAACAGTGGCACCCAATGCCAAACAGGTCCCCCACCTGTCAGCTCTCCTACACAGCCTTGCATCTCCACAATCCTATTCTTCTTATCTTCAGCCTTAACTCTTCCCACTGAAATCCTCTCAGGACTGCATGGGGATGGCTGCAAATTTTTACTAAAATATCTGCAATACTTCTTACATAACCAGATCCCTTCCTATGTATTATGGAGAGGTAGTTGCAACCAGCTTTCATTATACAGCCCCAAGTAACCTCTCCCCACAACTTTGGCTTGGAAAATGGGTTTTCTGGTAAACTGCCAATTTACTCTGAAGACGAAAAAAAGACGGTTCCTGCAAAGTTTGAAGAACCTTCAGCAGACTGTTTTGGAGTTATAGTTAGCAATATAGGTACCCTGATTTGAAATTTTGACTCATCTACCATTTGTCTCCCTCTAACTCAAAAATAGCTTTTTGGTATCCCTTCAAATATTCCAAGCATAGCCTATATTTGAATAAAATAGGTTGTAGTTAAACAAAGCCATAAATCATTGCTGTTGTGGATAGTTAGGGGCCCAATCCTGCTTAAATTAGACTTCAGTAGAAGTTTTTTTTGCATTGATTTCACCAAGATCTTAATTTACACATGCACATCCTGAATAAACCAATGGAATAGAGGTCTTAATTTCAATCATTTCACACTGTCATGTCTCAGTTAATTTTTAAAGTGTAACATTTATTGCAAAAACATGCACCAATTTGGCTGATTTAACCAATATTTTGTTCTTCCTCCTCTGTGTTATGGGAAGGTGGCTGTATATTTAAGTTAAATTGCTACATTTACCCTTCTATGGCTATCTGATGTACAAATAGGAAACTGCAGAACAAGCAACAGCAGACTGTTCTGCCATATTAATGAAAGCATTTACTAGCTGTGAGAGCACACACCTCTTTTTTAGAAGAATCAAACTGCAATGTCAGTTCTGTTGTAAGGAGCAGTAAAAGTAAGACTGATCCTGCCTCTCAGGAACAAAACCAACTCTGGAACAAAGTTACAAGAAAAAGGTAATTAGAGAGTGTGTTCAAAATAAGAATGTTATCTGAGTGATACATAAAAGAACAACAATATCAAGAACACAATAATTATATAGTGCTGATGAATGTATGCCTATTAATCATCCACATAACATGACAGTGATCTTTCTGTAATGTAAAGTTATATTTTGAAGGCTCATACACTGTTTGAAATATTAATGACGAATGATTTGTGGGAGTGGATACTGATTTGGAACAGGTATTAGTACACAGTATAGCTTTATCAGAGATGTAAGGGGCTGTCTCATTTTGCAATTTAGTGCATTTGTTTAATTACAAGTTATTTTTCAGTTTTCTCCTATTTAATTATGAGCTATAACTTACTATGGAGTGTTGTGTTTTATACATGAGAGACACATAAATGGAGGAGATGAGTGATCTCTTCACTATTAGAATTTTTATTAATGAGTTATAGAACCAAATCTCGTATTTTCAAAATTCAAAGACATTTTGCTTTGTTTGGGATGATCCAATTCATTTTTACTGCCACTTACAAACAAACTAACTAAATTCAAATATCCAAAGAACAATGCAACTGTTTTTTCTATATAGCATCTTTTACATAAACTATAGTAGAGGGCTCTTTACCAGACAAAGTATAAAGACCCAATTACTGGAAGTTGAAGTTAGATGATTTCAAATTAGAAGCAAAGCACTTAAAAACAAGCCAGTGAGTAATTAGCCACTGGAATAAATTATATAGCATGAAGTGTAATCTCCATCAGTTGAACTCTTTACATCAGTGCTGGACGTTTTTCTAAAAGATCTGCCCAAGTTCACACAGAAGTTATGAGTTAGATACAGAATCAACGTGTGAAGTTCTGTGGCCTCTGTTATACAGGAGGTCAGAGCAGATGATTATAATGGACATTTTTATCCTTAACCCAAGAAGAAACTCTACCACCAAAGTAGCTTTAAAGAGTTAATGCAATTGCCACATTAAATGAGAGAGAACAAGAAATGGGAAGAGATATGAAGTGATTTATGGAAGGAGAAGAAAACATTTTCAGCTGAGATTTGAAAATGGAGAATCAATGTAAGGCTTTGTCTACACTTTAAAGTTTTGTAGACAAGTTACAGAGATGATAAAAAAGTGCTGTAATTTACCATTCTTGTGCCTGTCCACACATCATCATTGTTTCGCCGAAGCGCATCCACAGTTAGTGCTCTAGTGTCAACAGGGACAGCAGTGCACTATGGGCAGCTATCCCAGTGTGCAACTCACCATCTTGTGTCGTTAGAGTTGTGGGAAGGCGGAGTGGATTGCAGTGCATCATGGGTACAGGCTCAACATCCCATGAAGCAATGATTTCCATCCTGTCATTCCATAGGTTTCTGACTGTTTCGTGGAATTTTCCACTGACCCCAGTTTTCTGAGTACCCACCATCTCTATCTGAAAGGATGGATCCTGCACTACTTACCACTGTTGCTGTCAGTATTCTGAACATGTTGTAGCTTGTCATGCAATATCATGAGCTCCCAATCAGAACTGGAATCCGAGGCACCTGACCTGCTGTGGCCATGCAAACAAACAATGCCAGATTACTGTCTGCATTCACAGGGCTTTGGCACATGGTGCACTGCTGCTTTTGGGTGTGTGAAACAAGCACTTAGTGGTGGGATTGCATCATTATGCAGGCCTGGAAACACGAGCAGTGGCTACAGAATTTTGGAATGCGCAAAGCCACCTTCATGAGTCTTTCTAGAGACTTTCTTTCTAAAGCAAAATATTCCAATTGAGGATGTTGAAATGCCCATAGAGATCCTGAGATACCTAGCCTACCCCTTACTGCCATGGCTCATGAAGCCTTATATGGGCAACCTGGATAGCAGCAAGGAGCACTTCAATAACAGGCTGAGAAGATGCCGAATAACCATTGAAGGTGTTTTTGGAAGATTAAAAGCTCGCTGGCAATGCCTTTATAGCAGGTTAGACCTAAAGGAGGAAAATATGCCCATGATTATAGCTGCCGGCTGTGTGCTCTGTAATATTTGTGAAGCTAAGGGTGAAAAGTTTCCCCCTGGGTGGAGCACAGAGGCAGATTGCCTTGTGGCTGAATATGAACAACCAGATGTCAGGGCTATTAGAAGGGCACAACGGGGGGCCATTCAAATCGGAGAGGCCTTGAGGAACTATTTTGACAATGAGCACCAATAAGGTGTCTTTGTAAGCAACACTGTGCCATGTTATGCCTGCTATCCAGCTTGCACTGTGTACCAATGTGAGATGCAGCCACTGGGTGCAAGACACAAATAAAGATTGCTTATTCTGCACAGAGTATGTCTTTATTAAATAATAATTATTCACAACACATGAAAAGCTGGGCTGGAGGGGAGAAAGCAGTGAGGGGCAGTGTAAGCTATGACAGCTGGGTGTAAGTCCAGCTATCATTCTGGAAACTGTCTGAAGGGATGAAGTGAACAAGGTACTGAGATGGGCCAGCAGTTTGGGTGGAATGTGTGGGTGGAGCTTGGGGAGGGCATGGAAAGCTGTTCTGTACTAGCCACGGGAGGCGGGGAGCATGCATGAATTCAGTCTGCAGCGTTATGAGTGACTTTTGCAGCTCATTTGCTCCTCCCTGGCTTTTATTAGGTGCTTATGACCTGCTATCACTTGCTCCTGATTTTCCCTCCTCTCCTGCCTATCCTATCCATTTTCTGATTTTCAGACACAGTGTATCTCCATGCCCTTTTTTCTTTCTGCCTCAGAGGACTGGAGACGTTCTTGGAACATCTCCTCTTTGCTTCTCCATGGTTAGTTTTTTGTTTTTTCTTTTAAATCAGCAACAGACACTCTGCCAGTGAAGGGCACAAATGTAGATGGAAAATAAACAATGAACAGAAGCATTATTGTGAGTGCAAAAACAGCACTGATGCATTACTGTAAAATGTACCTCTCTCTCATTGTCCTCTGGCAAGCGCACAGCTTGACGATTGCCATGGGCATGGTGAGTTGTGCACGGTGGAAGGGAGCATTCAAGCTGAGGAAACGGTTCTGCGTGGTTGATTGGGGTATTGATGCCAATACATAGAGACAAAATTTCAAATTGTGCCACCATTTTCCACAGGTGGTGGCCACAGAAGTCGAGATCTTACTCCTGAGTTAAGCTGTGATGATAGGGTGCATCTCCTCCATGCAAGCAGCTTCAAACCAGGTCCCCTATGCTGCTCACCTGTGTGCCGTTTTGATCCCTGCACAAGTGATTGCCTATTGGCCTGGGAAAGTTTCTTAAAACAGCGGGAGGGAAAAAAAGCAACTTTGCTGTGGGATCTCTGGCAAAGGATTGGCGAGTACATCCAAGAAAATTTCCTAGAGATCTCTCTGGAGGATTCCTGTGAAATCTCGGTGTGCAATAACACACTTTTCCGCAGCCTCGGCTGTCCATCATGAACGATGATGACTGTAGAGAGCAGCTAGCACTTTCCCACATTCTGATGAGATGCAAGTTCAGCTCTTGAATGGAAACATCGGCCACACTGAGGACAGGAGATGTCTCTCTGTTGGTTTCGAGCTATACTGTGTCTTAATTGACATTAATGCTGATAAGTTACTAATAGTTTTTCTTCTACCTTTTCAACAGCCTCAAACACAGCATTTCTCCATTGTACACCATTTTCTGACAATGTCTCCCATGCACCCACATCAATGTCCTCTGTCTTGAGATGTCTCTTGAGGACGTCTTTGTAATGTAGCTTCTGATCGCTCCTAGCTCATTTACCTTTCTTCAGTTCCCCATAGAGAAGGATTTTCAGAAGCCAGTGTTCTAACATAGGGGTTAAATGTCCTGACCACCTCAACTGTGAGGAAATAACTATTGCTTCTACAACTGGGCATTTCAGCTCTTGCTAATACTTCGGTGTTAGGAATTCAGGCTTGCCACTTGATGTTCATGATTTGCCAAAAGTGTTTCAGTTGGCAGCTTATCACCTTTTTCAGATCTCTTCTATACAGTGTCAAGTGTCTCCACAGGAGTACATCATAAAAAGTATCACCACTGCTCTGTAGACCTTAGTTTCCATTTTGATCCCATGCTGAGACCAGAGTCGCTTTTTAATACTGCCAAAAATCCTGGATGCAGCTTGAAGACATTAACTTATCTCAGCATCTGCAGAGCTGTCATTTGTCACTGTGCTACCCAAGTAAGTGGAGGAGATAATACTCTCGAGAGCTTCACCACTGATGACAATATCTGGGCTAACATTACCACCAGTTTGTCTGTTGGCTGGTTGGAACAGTAATTTAGTCTTACTTGTGCTGATCTTCACTGTAGTTTCTTGAATATCTTTTTGGGTATGAGCAACCAAAGGCATCCACAAAGAGAAGTTCACTAACACACTCTTCTCTCACCCTGGTGTTAGCACATAACCTGGACAGATTGAATAGCTTGCTGTCACTTCTCGTACGTTCATAGACACCAGTGCTGAGATTTGCATTCATGCTTAAGGGTACTGCTGCAAGGAATAAAGTGAAGAGACTTGGAGCAAGCACACAATCCTGCTTCACCCCGGGGCACATGGAGAAGGCTTTGGTTACAATTCTTGCCACTGATACTCTGCTGGTCATGTTGTCGTGAAACTGCCAGATATTAACAAAGTGCTCAGGACATCCAAATTCTTCCATGCCGATTCAATTGTTGATGCAGTTGTTGTGGTCTCTTTAATAAATGCCTGGGTTATGGCAGCTTCCAGTTGGGCTTGTATTTCAGGGGATTTGAATTTTCAAACATCTAGCTTTTTTGGCAAAGTAGATGCTTGCTTCCTTCTCAGGAACTTGATTTGAAAGTTGCAGAACAATTTGACAAGGAAATGATCTGTTGAGCACTCTGGACCTCGCATAGCTCTAGTGTTTCATATATCTTTTAAGTCCTTTTGCCTTGTTATAATCTAGTTTAAAAGATGGTAGTGCTTTGATCTCTGGTGCATCCATGTATAGTAGTGCTTCTCTGGTTGGTAGAAATGAATATTGCTAATAGACAGTTGATGTTGTGCACAGAAATTTAGCAGAAGCTCTTCATTTGAATTGCAGTTACCTCTTCCAAACTTGCCAATATTAGTTTGAAACCTGGTAAAGTAACTGCCAACTCTAGTGTTGAAGTCATCAAGTAATAGCAGTTTGTCTGTTTTGGGTACAAAATGCATGACAACATTGAGCAATGCATAGAACCCTTCCTTATTCTCTTCGATGTGTGTTATTGTTGGTGCATAGACATTGATAACTGTTAGATGACAGTCTTTAGCAAGAGGAAGACAAATAGTTATGATTCTCTCTGAGTGAGCTTTGGGCAGTGAGGAAAGTTTGTTGGCTATGTTGTTGCAAATGGCAAAGGCTACTCCAGCATTTCTTCTCTCCCCAGATGGTTTCCCACTCCAGAATATGGTATGAGTCTTCTTTTGGATTTAGCCTTGCCCTTCCAGATGCAATTCTTAGAGAGCTGCAATATCTATGTTATAGTGAGGTAATTCATATGACAGAATAGCCATTCTCCTCTCAGGTCATTCAGAGGCTTCATTGTCCAGTAGTGTCTGAATATTCCAAGTAGCAATCAACATCGACTTATTACTGTTTTTCCCACTGCTTCACTTGAAAGCCCGCAGCACTGCCTAGATGAACACGAGAATGGGAAGCACATTCAAACACAGCTACTCTTATGCATTTCTATTCCTTCAACCAGTTGTATAATGCAACAAAGCAAGAGACACCTGTACCTCATGTAATCAAGCAGCATCAGCTAAAAAAAAAAAAAATCCACTTACCCAAGTTCCCTTCTCCAACATCCTGCATGCCAGAGCTGGAGGGCTGTGACTAGTTCAAACCCTCCTGGGTAAAGAAGAGCTCCTGGCTCCCATGTCAGTAAATGACCCGGTCCCCTGCTCTGCATCATCCTCCAATTAAACCTCCTTATCTACAACTTCTTCGTCAGGGTTGACTTTGATTTCTGCTGCATCTAGGCCTGCGGCAACATCCACGGATCTCTTGGTGGTGGAGATGCAGTCACTTCTGAGGATGACTTCCAGCTCCTTAAAGAAGTGGCAGGTCTTTGCCTCTGCACCAGAGTGACAGTTTGACTCCCTAGCACCTTTTAGCACCCCTGCTGCAGCACCTTGATTTTCATACAGCACTGCAGCATGTCCAGTTCATAGCCCTTCTCCACCATTAAACAAGAAATCTGACCGTAGGTATCAGAGCTCCTAAGACGAAGCTGCAAGAATTCTTATTCCAGGTAGAGAGCATGACCAGAAAGAGTACATTAAAATATGCAAAAGTAATGAACAGATGAATGTCATCAAGGTAAAGCTAGACATTAAAGTAAGAGCTAAGCAGCCCTCTAAAAAAAAAAATAGAGGAGTGAGCTGAATTTTCTGGGATGCAGAAAAGGAGATCAGGAGATCAGCACAAAGGAGTCATTACCAGAGACAGAAGAAAAGTAGCAGCAAGCTGGGTAGAAGCAAAACCTTGACAAGAATGATTGTAATGTGTCTCAAGGAAACGGAGTGATGGCTTATATTAAATTGTTGCCCTGCTTGTAGACTGAATTGGATCTCAAAACTACAGTATAGTCTTCCACAAGGTTCTAAAAAGTGCTCTCCCTATCCCTGGAACTTGCTTTTTTTGGGGGGGTGGGAGGGTGGGGTGTCTGTGCAAAATTTATCTAAGAAAATTAACGACAGTCCATTGTTTTACTGCAGTAGTTTTAAGGCCTGTTTGGCCCATGGAGCACCATGTCTTGTAGTATTTTAAATATTACAATCTTGTTCTTTGTGGGGCACTTTTTGTTTTAATATGGAATTTTCTTTTGGATGATTCATCTGCAGGTTGCTCCCAGGATTAGTAAGGTTTTAATCCTACTCAAGATAGCAGAAAACTGCAGGCTATTCCTTGCATATTTCAATAAAGAAGTTTTAGAGGGAGATTTTTTTTAAATGATATTCACACATATTCTGCGCAACAAATCCTCCATTTCTGCGTCTGCTTTAAAAACCACACAGCAGAAGAAACAACCTAAAATTATTTCTGTGAATTGAACAGGAATGCTCACATAATCACTGGAAATGCCCTTAATTGGTGCAGCTCAGTGAACTAATGATCAGGGCTGTTAGATCTTTTGTCGTTCCGGAACTCTTTTCATATCCTGGCATTCATGGTCCAATCAGCACTTTGTTTATTATATTCAGTATGTTTCCAGATCTCGAACAAAGTGGTATTACTCCAAAGAGGGGAAAACTACAGTAATCCAATAAATTCCTATTAGCCTAAAATGCAGAAACATCTGCTGGGCATCGAGCATCTTATTGACTGTTGATTAGCAGAGGATCAGCTCCACTTGCATCCTGCATGTAGAAAGACTATGGTGGGGGGAGGGAGAAAAGAAAGACAGACAGGCAGGCCACAATTCTCTCTGTGGCTGCAGCCCTTTATGTTCTACCAGTGACATAAAGGGGACCTTTGCTACTCAGAGACCAGAGGAGGCATGGGTGAAGTGTGCTGCTCTCCAGCTATTCCCATAAGCCTCCCAGAGCTCTTTGCCTGTGCCTCATGAGAGAGAGAGAGCTCAGAATCAGGGCCAGAAAGTTGCCATCCATAAGGAAGCAGACAAAAGACATACAAAGCAGGAGACCCTGGTGCAACTGGCTGTTGGAACTGGTTAGCTTATGTTTTACAGTTGCTTTCAGTTCTGTTTTTGGAAGAGGTCTAAAGATAGTTGATTTGGTTAGGACACTGCTCCAAAACCTATCACCTTTGGACCTCTGGCCTGGTAGATGATCATCTAGACATTAGCAATTTAAGATAAACACCAAAAAGAGGAGTGTAATAGTTCAGATAGGACAAGCCTAAAGTATTCTGTGACTAAAGACTTAAGAGGAACATTCAAGGGAAGGATGAATTGCATCAATTTTCCAATTCCCTAAATAATAAACTGGGGAAAAAAACCTTTCTGCTACAGCTCTTGAGAATCTCTTCATAATACTAGCCAGACTCAGAGCATTTGACCTGAGCAGAGATTCTTGACAGTTCAAGAAGAGGTAAGAGTAATGAATTATGTCTATTGTTCCCTTTTCTAGAGGAGCTTAGCTGCATTATTTCTCTCTCTAATAGTTGGGAGAAGCTTATTTTGTTATCCATACCACACTAGGGTCCAAGCATAATTTTTTCGGGCCCAGTACAAACTTGTAACATGGGCTGCCTCTCACACACAATGGGGGTTGCAGCCTGGGCTGGGCCCTGCAGGGCCTCTGGGCCCCAGTAGAGTGCACCCTTCCCCTCCCCATGTGCGATCCCTGTACCACATGCAGTACTGAGTTCCTGACTTGAGGAAGAGAACGATCAGTAGGCAGTGACTTCGTTTGCACATACTGAGCAGACACTCACATATTTGCTGTGCTTTGTACACACACACACCTTTTTGATCATTTGGCTGCAGTAAGCCTCCCACTATGCCTGCTGCTCATTGTATAGAGCAAGGAAGCAGCAGCAATGAACTACTGTCCTAAAAGATGTACCAATCTATCATTTAGAGATACTGTACACATTCAGTTAATTTGGATTACAGAAACAAAGCATTAAGTCCCTATGTATTAACAATCTGATTGCTTCACTAACATTTATCCATAAAAGTTGCACTTGCAACCATATTTATTAATAAACTCTTTCTTTTGGCAACTTGGAACACTTATTTGGTTCATACAACATTTACTCACATAACAAGACAGAGCATAAAGCCTAAGTGTGGTTCTTTCCCTCCTTTATTAAGATTACACCATGTGCTGTATGTAAAATAAATTACCCAGGAAATATTATTCCAAGAAAGCAAATACCTTATCTAGGCATTAGAGATTACTGGGCATCAAATGAGATGTCTAAACATTTTTTGAGAAGGAAACAGGATTTACAATTATGAAAATATAGTTGTACTAGGAACGGGACCTATTATTTGTTTTCCTCTTTTTGATCTCCTAGTTCTTTAAGACCATTGCAACATCTCCTTACTGACCCACTGGTAATTTATTCCCACTGTTTATTACACCATGCTCCCTATAATCTGAAGTTTCAGACTCTACTCTAGCTTCATTTAACACAACTATTATCTACTGTGAATCTCACCTTCACAAACATACAAGCTTTGCTGTGAATCACATTAAGCTACGATAGAACCCAATCCCAACTGAGAAGGAATAAATGCCTGGAGATAAACTAGACCTGCATGTTCTGGAAGTAGACTACTGCCAAATTCACTACTCAGAATCCATTCCATTATTTTCATGTTAGGATTGCTTTTTCTAGCAAACTATTGTTTCATGGGTCCAAAGTGGCATCAGGATATTAATATGCTTTAGGATGCAAACAGAACACTGGTATCACACTTAATTACAGAAAAAATATGAGCAAGTGGACTAAGGTGATGGCATGAAGCAAAGCAAGATGATTTGTTCTCTGGTTACTAGACTGGTCCTGCTAGGAAGAAATTTTGTTTTGACAAACAAAATTTGTCCCCAAACTCATGCATTACATTTTTTTTTGTCCCATATCCTGCTTTTTTAAAAAACCTTTAGTATATTTTAGCTTTCCAAATAAGCCACCACCTAAAAGATAAAGGACATTAAAATCTAGTGTAATACTTCAACACTAAGCCTCAACCCTCTCAAAACTAATTTCTTCCATAAGACCCACAAACATCAATATAGTTATCTTTTCTGCACTTTACAATACTAACCGACAAAAGGTAAAATTCTCATCATGAGATTCAAACAATAGTATGGGTTTTTGGCATCCATGCTTATGAAATTCTGCTCCTTTATACTTGTTCTGCATAGCTCTATTTTAGCTTTCCACCCAGTTCTATTTTACCTCATGCTTGACTTGGAAGGGTTAATAGCACAAGATTCCCAGTACAAACTGTTTCCTTTATCTCACATGCCAGTCACAAAACCCCTTTTGAAGTTGAACCCACCACTTTTAATCTGTCTCACTACTTTTGAGTATCAGGTTTGGGCTCAGTGTTTTCATGCTGGGAATCAAATCACAGCAATTTAGCTGACCTAGTTTAAATGTAATGGTCTAACTAGATGTATTTATGTGAGAAAGTAATCACATTTTATTCTCTGCTGAAATGTGGCATATCACATTTAATGGCATAGATCTAAAGAGCTATTCAGGATTAGCTTCCTCAGTCTGTGATTCCAGATAGACAGGTCCTTATCCTCTGTAGATCCCCCCACCAGTGTGGCTATCCCTCATTCTTTCTATGAATGCCTGTTGCATTTCCTATCGATGAAACAAGGTAAAGAAATTTATTTAGTCTAAAAGCATTTACTGATGAAATTGCATGTTCCTTTCTCTTGTTCACTGAGCGGAATTTGGATGCTTCAGAAATTAAAAGATTTTTGTGAAGCTTATTTCAGTATTTTAAGATAGGACTCCATTATCTCTTAGCATAAAGATATGCTGACTATGTCTGGATTGGTTCACAGAAAGACAAGAATCAGTTATACTGAGTCAACCTGTGACGTCCCATAAGCAACTTTTCATATGAATGACAGTAACTGCCAGCCCCAACTTTATCAGAAAGGCATGATGCGTGTCTGAGAGGACTAGGCCAAGCACAATCTTAAAAGTCCATCAATGGAAAGAAAGTGCCATACACACAGCCATCTGACAAAACTAATTGTTTTTTTTTGCAAGGCGGTGGGAGGTATGTAAGGCAGTAACTACCACCATGTTCTTCTAGTGAACTCTGTTTTACCATACTACAAAAAAAAAAATTAGGGTGTGGCTGAAACTGAAGAGAGCCAGGAAATCTAGAGAGGCAGCTGAAACTCTGTCCTTAACTACCTCTCCTAACCCCACAAACTGCAAAGAGCAGGCCTTACTTACCATGTACTAAAAATCACTATCTACAACTGGGATGATTAAGAATAGTTCACATCTAACTAGTAACTAGTTTAAGTCACTGAAATCAGTTGTGCATGTCTACATTTGTTTTGTTTAAGAAGGTAGCATACAGGAATTGACTCTGCACCAAGATGGACTAGCATGTAAATATATATCCTCCAAAATCCTTTTTGATTTTTTTAAAGTACATTGTACCAAGTTTTATTGGATAAATAGTATTTTGGCACATCACTAATGACAAAGATGCAGGATTGTTTTAAACTTGAACTATTTCGAAGGAAACAGAAGGGACTTTTGACTGGTTAAGTTTAAGACTACTACCATAAATACCTTAAGAAACTCACCGAATAAAGGAATTATGAAGTACTCATTTCTCCAGGGGTTTCATACCAAACCGGTTAAATTATTAGATGTGCCTTGTATAGGCTCACTGCCCCCAAGAATTATAAAAGCACCATAAATTGGATGTTTGGTCCTTTTCACAAAGGCTAAAAGAAATCCCATTAACTCTCTGAAAGTTAATGCTTTAGACACTCACCTATGATGAACAGAAATTAAAGGCACGGGGACAGGTGAATGGTGATAACCCTAACCATGAAAAGCATACTAAACCAACGTATCTATTATGTAGGAACTTGTCTATTTAGATCTCTACCATAGAAAAACAGAAGCAGTTATTAGCTGATGATCTGCCACCTTGCAGCTATACACTAGACCTAAATAGTTAGCAAAGTCCTCCATCCAGTGGTTGGTCCCTGTAAGTGCATTCTTCACACTTCTACAGGCAAGACTCAAATCGAGAGATAGTTCCCTTATGAGCTGTAGTAATTGATCCCGTTTGCAGCTACCCAAGAGCAGTGGAAAGCATTACTCAGGTGGGAAACTGCTCAGTGCACATGCTACAGTTTTAGTAGAATACATGGTACCAAATGAATAATTTGAAAGAATAACTCACTGGCCCCTCATAGGTTCTACTGCTGGGGAAGCCCTTCAGATGACACCATAAAGAGTGGCTTTTTTAATACATTATACCTTGGATGGGAAAGTCAATGTTTTATGGAAAGTGACACAAAAATAAGAAACACACATTAGGTGTTTTTTTTTTAAACACATCACGTTGTCTGTTTAGTCATCGCCTACGTATCTTTTTTCCTCACATCCAAATTCTTTAAATTTTACTACCCATGCCCCACAATAACCACTTTGGATACTTCATCTTGCAAAATCACAGACAGCAGGTGATAAAGGCTTCCTGATATTTTTTTTCCTGAGTGACCAACACATTTCAACTTTAATCTATAACACCTCAATCCAGTTTTGCATCCCCATGCGGGCATGCCAGCATATGATAACTGCTGACCTGATGCCACATCCCTAGCCCCCCCTTTCCAGCCTTAGCCCTAGGAAGAATGACATTCTGTCCATGATTGTCGTTTCTGTCCTAGAATCCCACTGAGCTAAGATCTGAATTTGGTTCTCAAGAGATAAAATGCTAGAGACCTAAAACCCACTGTACTATGAAACTGGTTTAACTATTAGAGATTAAGATGAGTCCTTAATGGAGGGGCAGATTGTCCCACTTCTGCCAATTTTAGCATTCCTTGTACTTTCCTTTAATGCATTTGGTGCTGGCCACTGCTGGAGACAGGATACTGGACTAAACAGACTATCCATGGCATGATCCACAATGGTAATTCCTGTACATTTAATTTCTGAACCCATCTGATTAAAAACAGAGGAAGACAAAAATTAAAAATTTGGAAATCCAGGTTTTGAAATGGGCTATTATCTCTCTTGCCTTGATGGATTATTCTTTATGGAGATTAACAGATAAAATCTTTGGAGATAAGAGAAAAGAGGATAAAGGTGAGACAGACTAAATAAAACAAGTTTATCATGCTATGGATTATTTTGATCCTTACATGCAACAAATCAAAGAATAAGAAATTAAAAGCTGATCTGAGTACAGTGTTGAAGACAAGGCAATATTCTTGAATTCTAAGAATTCCTTAGAACTTTGGTGGACCAGAAAAAGCAACAAATGAATGTTAAACAACTGAACTCATTTTCTTTCAAGAAACTAAAATGTAAAGGCCCAGACAAACAGGAAGGAACTAACTAGAAGAATCAGAATTATTTGTGTCTGTTCTTTGCGAGACAAAACAGAATTCAGGATGAAGTTTTATTACTATGAAGAGAGAAACTTAAATGGCCTAAGAACAGTGAGGAAGTACAGAAACATACCAGAGAGCAAGAAAGAGAGGGGGAAGGATGTGCTTCATCTAGAGAGCAGAGTTTACAGCAGGACAACAAACTGGATGGACACAGCTTAACAAGAGATGAAAGAACCTGCAACAATTCAAAGCAAAGCATGGAACTAATGTTGCAGCATAACGTGCACAGACAGAATTCCAAGGGTGGTGAACAAATAAAGTTGAAATAAAGTTGACTACACATTTCTATTCACAGAAATAGAAAAGACTAACATACTGAAAAATTCAAAATTCTGAAGGTAAATGTGCTGATTTGTGCTCTCATAGCTGCTTTTACAAAAGCAAATTAATTTTTTGTCTTAACCTATTTCACCTATAGTATTCCACATGTAACATTTTCATCAACAAAACTTAAGTTATTTTAAAACTACTAGAAAGCCTAGATTACTAAAATTATGGCTGTTTTGCAGTGTCTATACATAAATTGATGTTTAAAAGGCCAATACATGGACTTAGCTTTGGAGTTTAGAACAGACAATATTGCATGAATTGGTCATTTGGCATAGGCAGCACAGAATGAACTTCTCTGATTAGTAAGTGGTCCTGAACAGAGTAGTGTACTTCCTAGTGATCTGATAACAGATCAGTCCACTGAAGAGGAGACTGATGGTTGAGATGATGTGCAGGGCTCCTGTTGACAACCCTATGTTTGTACTTGAAAACAGGAGAGGAGGAATTTTCAGGAGAGGGTCTCTGCTGGCGGTGCTTGTTTCCTTTCAAGGTACAGTAAACTTCTCATTCAGGCATTTGCATGCCTTTGTCTTTAGGCTGTACAGGTTCTCCTACCTGCCTCCGATATAAAGGGTTTGGGGTGTAGTGATGGGGTAATCATGCTGTTACTGGCCCAGAATAGTTGGGTGCGAAGTACCTGGGAGCAGCCAGTGCCCTTTACTGTCCCTGATGTGAGCCATCCAGCGCCACATCTAACATCCCTCAACTGTTTGTTTAAGCATGTGACCACATGGAGACCCCACAGTTCCTCAGGCAGAAACAACACTCCTGACCCTCACCTGGCACCCCTTACAGGACAGCCTCTGCTTTAGGGATTTTGGGAGTGCAAGGTCAGATATTGACACCAGCTGGTACCTGTACTTCCCTTGTGTATGTTGCCTGACACACAGTAATTACGAGGCAGACCCACACCCAGCACATCAACCTGGGGACGCTGGTAGACCGGTCTCTGCTATAGCTGCAGTCACAGGCATCAGTTTACTTTGGGGAAGTCCAATGGCTTAGTGGCCAGAGCCCTCTTTCCCATAGATCCTTCAGGCCTTCCCTACTAGACCCTGACAGGAAGCACTCCCATGAAGAGATTGGATCCCAACCAGGCTATTACTGGGTGAGTTTCAATACCCAGCCTGAGCAGTGGAGACACACATTTGAACTGGGGGGGTGGGGGGAATGGGGGGGGCAGGAAAGATTGGCACAGAGCAACTCTGAACAGTTCTATAAAGAGCACAGATCTTTTTGCAGCAGCTTCCCATAAAAGCACGATATAGTATCTTGCTCCAAAAGGCTTGGAAAAGTAATAATATGGGGAAACAGAACAGACAGTTCAGGAAATAAGTTTATTTACATTCGTGTGTGTTAAAAGAGTTCTGAGAAGCTGTACACAACCTTTTCCAAGACCGGGCAAAAGTGAGAACTGTACAATAAGGCCATGAATGCCAAGAGTAAAATTTTAGAAAGATATATTAGATCTCCTTTGAAACAAAACCCAACCTGATACAAAAGACACCGAACAAGAATTTAAGGGTGAGATTTTCCAGCTTTGCTGAACATAACATTACAGCGGAAATCAGTGATCAGTACCCCCCATTCAAAATCCCTTCATTTAACTCCACACACAGAGCAATCGGTATCTCTCTGGACTTTTCCTCTTGCCAAATCACATAGGAAAAGGGGATCAGACTTCCTGCTACATTTCCTCACTGAGAGACCAGTGCATACTTCATGAGTGCAGACAACCCTCTTGCAGACTAGCGTCAACAATATGCACAGTCCCATACACATTTGGCCCTGAATCTACATACTGATGCAATGACCTTTGAACCACATTTACCTTGGGAAGAGATCTCTTACCCTGCTGCAGCTGAAATTAGGCACAAGGAACACAACTTAAATGGCGTGTGCATGCTGCATTTGTCAACAGTAACATTTCCTGTAGCTCTGATACCATATTTTGGCGTTTATAAGACCAACCAATGACAATGATGAGTTTCCATAAAGCACATGGGGCTGGGGTTTTAAGTCTAAAATGAGGGAGCCATGGAATATTCTTATAACTGAACCAGCATGGCACGTATGTATTGTAACTATCTTAACTTTATATGTCTGAGGACATGTACCAGTCAGATGCACAAAAAAAGTACGATAAAGCAAAATAAAGTTAAGGACAAGCTCCCTGGCCTTGTTATAGCGTCCACAGGTTTTCAAGTAACTGAGGAACATTTCAAAGCTAATCGAAGTACCAGTGTTTCAGGGACTCTATTCCTTGGGTCTCTTCACAGACTTTTTGGTTATGCAAAGAAACTTCCTTACTGACTTCAAAGGACAGCTCCTGAACTTGCTTGAAGCTCCTGCAAACAAATCAGACAGGCTGAAGCAATTATTGTGGCTAACTGTAACTTCATTAAATGAGCAGTAATGTAAATAAAGAACGGGGGTGTGCTTTCCAATATAGCGAGAACTTGGGGGTGTTCTGGAGGGAGGTCCCTAGATTCAGTCATGAATGGCCTTGTGAGTTTTTCCATTTCATGTTATTTCAACTATGGTATGCTTCATGGGGGAATATTTATTCATCTGCATTATGTCCCTCTCCCACCTCTGATTGATGTTCCAGCAACATGCCTTTACAGAAGTGATAATTCTGGTGGGCAGGAGAAGGAAATTGGACTCAGGGTCCTCCCAAGAACATTGACTGAGGTATAGTTCATTACTTTAGCCTCTTCGTAAAGCCATATGGAAGAATGGGAGAGCGGAGTCATGGGCCCTTCACATTTTTGTTCTTGAAGATAGAGTGCTGCAGTCCACACTTCATATCCCTGGTACCTGCTGTTGTCCTGTCTTTCAGGACTATTATCCTTGATTGCACTTTGTCTAGAAGATTCAGAATGTGTCACACTAACCACCCACTCCTGTGATCCTTTTTCAGAGGAAAGATGTTTTCCTCATTGTCTTCTGTGCAGGTAGATCCAGGTGTGTGTGCACACGTGTGTGTGGGGCACGGTGGGGGGGATAAATGGGTGTTTGTTTTTTGCTTTTAGGGGAAGGGGTAAAATCTGGCTACTCCTGGTCAGCTCTAAACAGGAGTACAGGAACTAAACTTAGTGGCACTAGCCATTTCATATATAGATTCTCTGAAGAGGTTGTAGGACCTGCAGATTTTTACAGATTTCAAGATCCATTATAGAACTGAGAAGTCTTCAGCTTGATTTTGTAAATACCTTTCAAGTTCTGAATCCATTCTGAGAGCAACTTCTTTAAGTTCTTTCAGTATCAGGAATGCCTTTGAATTTTCTTCCAAGTAGTCAGGCGCAGCTTCCACCAAAAGGCTTTGTGTGACAGCTAAATGCTTTTGTAAGTCGTCTACAAAAGAACAAATATTACAGCCATTATCACTGAGTGCAGAGTGGCACCTGTTAATAATATTAATTTTAAAGATGTCAGCAGCTTGAGCGATCACCCAAGAGCTTGAAGAACTGAGAAGAATGTTTAAGAGTACTGGTGTACATTCAGCATTCAGGAAAAGACAACAGGAACGTATTAGTGTCAGCAAAATTGTCTTGAATTATATTAAGACTAATCACAGCAGGAGACTAAGTAACTTGCTCAATAAACTTCCATTTGGAAGATTAGTAAGTTCTACAGGAAGTTTACAAGCCAAGACCATGTATTGCTAAAACATGAGTGAAAGCTTCATTTATTCAGAATTCCTTGGCCAGTTATATGTTGTTATTGGTATATTGTCCAAATGTCAAACCTTTGCAGATACTTTCAGAATAACGAATCCATAGGAAACCGCTTACAAATGCTACACATTTGTTCATTCAAAAGTTCCTTATGCAAAGAGCTCTTCACCTATCTTCTCTTTTCTTTTGTTAAATTATGAGCACAATTAATTCTCAAGAAATTAAGGAACCAGCAGTATTGTCGTGAACCAGCATGATGTACTGTGCAAGCCTTCCAATGTAGTTCTGCCAAGGCACTTCAGTCATGACCTAGAACACCTCGTTAACCCAGTTTGATCCCCACACAGATGTGCCTGTATATTTCAACTCCTGACTTGATACACCCCAAACACCTATTCAAAGCCCTAGTTCTCAAGGACAGACAATCTCATCCAGAGGTGTAAGTCTTTTATATAAGCCAAGTAAGTTTTCACTTGAGCTAAGATTTGAACTCATCTCAAGAGGCAAAAAGCTAGAGACACTTTAAATTTTTGTATCCACCTGATTAAAAGTTATCATTGATGTGGGGAGAGAGAGAAGAGCTGTGCACTTAGCGGCCCATTCCTGAAGCTGGATTTGTCATCTTTCCCTTGCATTACTGAATTCTCCTTGGTTACTACAGATTTGTGAAGATGGCAAAGCAGAATTGCAGCAGAGAACAAGGAAAAGGACTCAAACTAGAATTTAAGCAAATTTATCATGACATTTTGATACCTAGATGCAACAAACTAGACAATAAACGAAAGAAGCTTCTCAGCTCAGTTTACAGTGTGGAAGACAAGGCAGCATTTTTGCTCTGCACTGAAATTAAGAATTCCTTAGAACTTCAGTGAAGCAGAAAAGGAACAAATTTATATTCAATAAATAAGCTTTTGGTTTTCTTTCAAGAAACTTAGAGATCTAACCTACCAGGAAAGACCTAACTACCAGAACTATTTGCTTCCGTGTTTTTTCCTAAGATACGAGCAGTGCAGAAACATTTCAAAGACCATGTAAAAAGGATGCTCTTTGTATAAAGTACTCTACTCATATTATAGAAAAACAAATTGGATGGATGCAGTTTATTAACTAGAAATGAACAAATATGCACACAATACAAACCAAAATATGGGACTAATGTTTCAGTATCACCTCCACAGAAAAGCCAAGGGCACTGAACAAGAAGCATGCCATGGATTTAACCAGGCTGGAGTTACATTTCAATTCACAGAAGTACACAAGAGTCTAGTATGCTGAAAAATGCAAAATCCTACTAATTTGGAGTTTTCATACCCAAATATTTGTGTCTGTTTCCTTCCATGTGAATGTTCTTCATGGGAAGCTCGTGTCTAGTGGCATCCAGGGCAGTTGCAAAGGTTTTATACTCATCCTTAAACTGTTCACAGACAGCATGAAGAGGAGCAAGGACTTCAATCTGAAAACAAAAGGGACACATGATAACCCAACACCTCCGTGCAGAGAAGCCACTCTGAAAGAGCAGTCAGAATTTGTTATCTAGTTTATCTTAATGAAGAATAAAGTGAGATTTGAGTCTGGTTCAGTATTAAAAAAGACCACCATCCATATGGTTTGAAGAAATCAACAAATCCTGTGGTGGTATCATCACATATTCCTATTTTTTTTAAAGTGTTCTCTCTTCATGTTTGAAAGTCTTGCTCTGATATCTGTTTCTTTATTTCCTCTGTTTGGGACTGCTGCCAATGCACAATATAAACTGGAAAAATAAGAATGTTTTGTTTTGTTCTAACCTGTTGTGGTAGTTTTAAAGGGATACTTAAATCATTACTAGAAAGGCTCTTTTTGTTTAAAATTATTGTATTTTACAACGTGTTCCCTTAAGTGATGTTTTAAAGATTCCTCCCTAGCAATGCAAAGGTGGAGCTGCTGTCACATATCCCAATGTATCAAGGTCCATTTCAGTTTTCCTTATGCTGATCTCATGCCCCAAAACAAAAACACAGGGCAAGGAGATACCATTGTGTCACACCTTACAACCCAGGAGATGATCAGTGTCTCTGTCCTGGCCCTCATAACTGTAGTAGCCCAGGATGTTTGGAGTCAGTTGCAGTGCTTCACAAGAAATATACTACAGAAGGCTAAAGGATGTTAGTGTGGTTTTAAGCTTTTTATGTGCTTCATTATGAGCTGCTCTGGTGACTGGTACACTATCACCTCTCTCCTCCCCACAGCTCAGAATATACTCTCACTCTTCCCTCAGACCTCCATGTGTTCCCTTCAGTCCACATCCAAGAGGCCACCAAAGCAGGTGCCATAGGTATTCTCCTTTACATTGCATGACAGGCATAAAGTGCCACAGCAGAGTTCAAATTTGATGCTTTTTTATTTGTGAGGCACAAAATACACCAAAAGACCAAAGGTTGCCTCTTCAGAGCACTTACAAACTGCAAGAGAAGCATAAAGTATGATAAACGAACCTGTTTATTTAGCACTTCTTCAAGCTGCTGCTCTCTCTTCTTGAGCAGGAGTTGGCGTTTCAGCTCATACAGCTTTTTCTGCTGTTTTTCCTTTTCTTCACACAATATTAATAAGTTTCTTTCACCTTTCTCCTCCAGCTGGGAAATATGTTTTTCTATCTGTGAAATCCAAGAATGTATTTGGAGTCAATATTAAACCACAGACAGCTAAATACTTGAACAATATTTTGGAAATAACTAATGTAACCCTTAGAGAGAAGAGAAATTCAAACAAATTTGAATTCAGAAGTTAGGTCACTGTAGGCAGTGATTTTTCTGTATCATATAGTTAATAAAATGCTATTATATTCTGTAAAAGATTCCTACCTCCATGATCATTTACTATAGCTCCCTGAACTAAAGATGGCATCTAGTCTATAAAGAGCAAACTTAAGAATTTTGCAGTAGAGAACAAATGTACCTGAGTTTTCAGTGCGAGAGGTGCCATAAACCTTACTCAGCCCCTCAGACCACGACCATCCCTTCTTCAAATGTTTTTACTGACTTCCCCTTATCTTCTGCATCATATTCAACCAGACCTTCAGGATTCCGAACCAGTCTCTTAACTCCACCCAAGCCAAACATTTAACCACTGCTTACGTCATATGCTCCTTCATCTCTTCACCTTCCATGCAGCCCCTAATACCCAAACCCCGCATTTGACTTTATTCTCTCCTCCAAATTCTACCCCAAATATACTTCTTCCATTAGATTTATAAGCCATCATACTATATTAACAAAACTATGTAAATCTGTATAATTAATAAGGTTAAGATTGTCACCGTTATTTTAGTAAGTCAGGGACAGGTCATAGGCAACAAACAAAAGTTCACAAAGCTCATGACCTGTCCCTGACTTTTACTAAAAATAACCATGACAAAATGGTACTGACTGGTGTAATGAGAGCCAAGTCCTGCGATGGGATGGGCAAAAACTTGCTGCAGCTCTGGGACCCCAACTGCTCATGTGGCTTGGAACACCAGAGAGAGCTGGGAGCTCCAGGTCTGTGGGGCTCTTGCCACCCCCGAGACTTCAAGCTGGGGGGAACCCCAAGGTGGCTTGAAGTTCCGGATCTGTGTCCCCAATGTCCATGGTGGCAGGGAGCTGCAGAGGCTCCCCACCACCAAAGGCAACTCAGATGTATAGGGCCCTGTACCAGCTGGGAGCTCCAGATCCTCCCACCGCCAGCAGCAGCAGGGAGCTCCAGTCCCTCCGCCACTTTTGAGAGCTCCAGCTCCCTCATCCAGGGCTGAAACAATAAATGTTGCAGAGGTCTCTAAAAATCAAGGTATCTTTTTCTTAATCATTAACATCAGTGACTACCTAAGCCTACTGCTGAATCTGTTGTCCTCCCACCCCTGTATTCCCATCCCACTATGTTGCTCTCCCTCCTTAAATCATCCTAATTTAGACTGCAATCTCTTGGGAGCAAGGACTCAGTATTTTTGTCTATTGTGTACCATGCAAACTTATAGCATTGCAAAAATAAGAATAGTCACTCAAAGCGTGCACTTCGTCCGTAAGTGGGAGTCTCCTCCCAACTATCTCAGAAGCTCTCTGAGCCCTGATCATTGTTTAATGAAATGCATGGAATGCTATATATGTGGAAATGTCTGAAGTGAATCAAAACTGCATAATTAAGGCTATCTGAAGCATAAATCTAACTTGTGTAGCAGAAAAGTAGGTAATTTAAATTATATTTAGAAAGTTTTCCAATATTATATTTATGGTTTTTGTAGCTCTGGAATATCAAACATTTGATTATCTGTAGCTTACCTTGATTGATGCATAGCTTAATAGCAATGCCTGAGATTCCATCATCCCAATCACATCATCAGGATCAGAAGATTTCTTAAGGAAATCAAATCATCATCATCAATGGTAGCATATATATTTAGAAATTAAATACAAACAACTATTTCTAAATTAAAGTTTGAGTTTCTGTGTTCAAAGCAGCATCTCTGATCATTACAAGAATATTTGCAACCAAAGCCAGTCCTGTTATCACTCAGTGTCAACTACACAGATTATTGTATTTTTTAAAGGAGGATATTTCTTTAAAATTGGATATTTCTCATCTAACACCATGGAGCCTGGTTAATTTCAGGTTATTGGTTTTTTTTTTAAATCCTGTCATTCTACTTAGTATATTCTTTGAAGGATTCACAGTTCCGCCAGAGGATATAAAGTTTCTATACTGTGTTGGATGAATCACTGTCAATATAAAAGGGGCCTCAGTTTAACTTTCAAGTACAGTACTATACAAACAATGGGATGTAAGCAGCCTACTGAATATTTGTGAACACTGGGACATTATTAGAAAGCACAGATAAGAGCACAGTAAGGTAAAGAACTAACTTGAAGACTAGTCACAGTAGGAGTAGGGTCTAAGAAGAAATAGAAGCTGGACTCACACAGTAGAATGTTGGTGGTACACAAAGCAAATCCCGACCAGCAGAGACCCTGGGAGCCTTTACAGGACTAACTGTACTTGGTCACACTTTAGAGAGGACAGATATGCTTGGTGACATACTAAGGGAAGGCCTCCATCTCTGTAGTGACATGAAGAAAGCACCATGCTGGATTACACATTCTCTCTTCTTCCATTCAAAATATCGGATACTCAAGCTGATATTTCACAATACAACATGGCAGCTGTCAGAACAAAGGCTATTCTGATGCTTTGATAAAAATTTTAGAACACACAGGACAGGGTGCATTTCACTAGCAAAATGCAGATTTTTTCTTAAAAGGAACGTAAAATTTTACATATTGGGCTGAAGTTAGATTTGGACCTACTTACACTGGGCTAACGAGCTTTACAGCCAAGGCTGAATTTGGTCTATTACATTTCCTTTTGTAAACATTTAGCAGGTTATTTTTAGTGAAGCTGCTTGTACTCAGTGCTTTTAGTTTTATTGGCAGCTTCTTTCTTTGAGTCCTTTGGATACTACTGTGTGCAACATTAGCCCATGAGCCCTACACCAGCTCTTCAGGCGATAACAGCCCTCAGTGCTTTCAAGATTATCAGAAGACCCTCTCACCAACACCACACACAACAGAAGCACTTGTTACCACATGGTTTCTGGGAACAAGTCTTCAGTCTTCCCTGGAAACCTTAACTTTTGCTGCCAAAATTAATGATGAACAAAAATCCTTATTCTGTACATTCCCAGTAAATATAGCTATGTCAATATCCAGCTAATTTAAAGTGTCACTTACTGAATTCTGCTCTTTTTTTCGTGTTCTTGATTCTGCTCTTAAGACAGACTTTGAACCAGTTTTTTTTGAGAGACTTTTGTCTAAACCACAAAGAAAAGACAGGAAATGTATGGTGCTTCTTTGCCAAAATGCTCTGAGTGAGACAATCACAAGCTTCTTAAAGAACAGTTTTCATATGATTTCATGCAGAGGTGGATAAAAATTGATGATTTAAATTTTTTTAATAAGATTTTTAATTTTGTTATTCATAAGTTTTTAAAAAATGAAATCTGAATTTAATAGAAAATATGTCAAAGTCTAAACTTATTATAATATCTCTTAAAACATTTAAATAAAAAATAAATATGCTGAATCCAGGAACTATCCAGCAAAAATGCAGTTGAAGGCTGCTTTTCCATGTAAAGAAAGAAGTTTTTCCCCTAATTCTAAGGTCAAGCTTTATAAATATGGCACAGGAGGTCATGTATTATATTGAGGGGCTGTTTTGTTTAATAGAAATAAATTTTACATATTGTCTTGTGTGTTTAATTAAATTCCAGTTACCATCCTAATGCAGCTTGTCACAAATCAAACAAAAAGTTATTTATCATTCATAATTTTCTAACAGACTAAAATGTACAATTAATTAATAAGAATCTGAAAATGCTCAGCTATGTATTTGCTTAAATAAGCATATTTAGTTATAGTGTACCCTCTTAGGTAGCAAAAATATGTATCAAATCTAATGTAAAGGCTCTATTTAGTTGTAAATCAACAGGTTTTAGGTTATATCAATGAGAATGCACTTTTCTTTAGAAAATGAAGTAAGTACAATATGGATGAGGTGATTAAAATCAATTTAAATCAAGGCTTTCCACTTGGTAAATCAATCCACCCTGATTTTATAAAGGAAAGAAAGAATATTTCTGCTTGGACTCTATTCCTGGTTCTGATATTGACTCGTTGCA
Source organism: Mesoclemmys tuberculata (assembly GCA_007922155.1). NCBI lineage: Eukaryota > Metazoa > Chordata > Testudines > Chelidae > Mesoclemmys > Mesoclemmys tuberculata. Next base: position 12,507 of record VOCS01074381.1, on the reverse strand, counting down.
TGAACAGGTCCATGCCAACTTTTCAAAACTGGCCTCTAATTTTAAGTCCCACCTTTAGATACCGGGGGCATAATTTCTAGAAGGGTGAATGCTCACAACAAATTAAACTTGTTATTTTGAGGCACAGTGGTGGATTCTCTGAAAATCAAGTCCCAGGAATCTAGAAGTAGGGCACTCCAGACATTGGGGATTTGAAAATTAAGAGGCCACATTTAAAAATTTAGGCGTCAACCTCTCTATGTCAATTTCCCCAATTTTAGAATGAGGAGAATAGTCACCCTCTTTGGTAGTGTGCTTGAGATCTTCATATGAAAATTGTTAAATGCCATTAACACACATTATAATTTCTGATTTAAACAATGTTAAAAGGGGAGTTAAAGGAGAAAACTTGCCATTAACAGCTGAGAGATCCAGGTCAGGTCGAGCAATTGTATGGCCCTCTAATAAAGTGGACTGCAAGTCATCTTTTCCCAAGAGAGTACGATTTAGTGTACTAGGAGCAGTGCCTATAGAAACAGGAGTTATTTTAGTGTGGTAGAACATAAATGAGCAGTCCAGAACACTTGGTTGTGCAAGTTCACAGGTGTTTCCTCTTTGTTTATAAATGAGCTATTGTGCAAAGTCTTATATTGATATTTTCACCTATTTTACTTTCCCAAAGTAAACAAACATAGCAGGTGTAACTTGCCACAGAGTACCTTTTAGTTGCGGTTCAGCTTGTTCAAAATGCTGTGACACAAAGTTCTTCCTCTACCTTGGTGGGTCCAGCGCTTCCTTCTAGTGGTTGGTCAGGAAACTGCTTCAACCCTTAGTGTTCTTCTACCCCCTAGTCATGCGAATGGGTAATATAGCCTCTCTAAGATGGCTGATCCCTGCTGGGTCCCAGTCCTGTCTCTGGTTCTCAGAGGCCCTTGCTTATTCACTAGGGCTCTTGCCTCACCAGTGAATGGCTGGGGGGGGTGGGGATTCCCCTCTTGACTCCAGGCCCCAACAAGTAGCAGCCTCATGTTGTGGCTTCAGGAAAGCTGCTAGCTTTTCTGAGTTACTTCTCCATACCCCCTGACAATGTCTGGACCCTGCTCAGACAGGGGCCCTTCCTGGCCTCCTTGCCAGGGGAAGCTCATGACTTCTGACAGCCCCACTGAGCATGCTAGTGCCGAACCAAATGTCCTGTTCGATCTTCCCCTTCTGGCATGGTCTTTTCCCTCAGGCCTTGGAAAGATCCTTTGCCCTCTTTGGGCAGGGTTTTCCCTCCCTGAGTCTTTGTACCTGCAAGGTTCGCTTCTGCCAGCATACTTCTCCTAAATCCTCCTGGTTTCTGACAGCATCTTGCCTGCTCAACCTCTCTGGTAGCTCACCTCACTTTCACAACTCTAGCCACATTCTTTCTCTGGAGCAGAGGCTTTTAACAAGTGCTAAGTGGGGCTTGATTGGCTGCAAGTGTGCTAATTAACCTGGAGTAACCCCTGCTCAGCTACCAGGGGGAAAGGGACTTGCTGAGCCTGGGGTTCATATTTTGGTCTTCTAGCACTCTTCAGTAGCCATCTAGTCTGATCCTATGCTGCCTTAGTCATTTCATAGCTTGCCAACATGAGCAGAGCCCAAATGAAAGGTAATGTGTATATGACTAAAGCCCTACAGGAGTAACACTGAATTAAAATCATTTTAAAATATTCCCTCCCCACTGGACGATCACCTGGACAAGTGTAGTCACACACTGAGCATTACATACAAGATCATTTTACAAACATGTAGATTTGCAAAATTGCTAATGATTTATGTTGTGGGCATTTATTGTTCTTTTCTCTAACTCTGTATAAGAATTAGAGAAGTATTTTGGGGTATTAAAGTAGAGCCCAAACCATCCATAGAATGACAGCAGTTTATTCTAGAGAATTAATTTGGTGTCTCATTTCCAGATAGATAAGTTCTACATTCTCTATACATATTATTATATTAAAGTCTGTTAGTAGTAAGTATCAATGACGAGATGCAGTGCTTTTATAATGTCAGTTAAGAGGGGAAAAAAAGCTTTTTGAGGCTTCTAGACTATCCAGTCTATGATCTTTAGAGAATTTCACAATAGTCCCTGCCCCCTCATTGATACCACAGCAGCACAGGTTGAGAAAAGTCCATAAAGAATAGTTTTTGATTGTTTCTGCTACAAAACAACTTACCTGTGGTGGCCTTGCATTTCTGAGAAAAACTTGCTCTTCCAGTTGGGGTTTCCCTCTTTTCAGATCTTTTTGCACCAGAAACTACAGAGGAATTTGCTGAGGTTGTCTGTCAACGGGAAAACAGATAATATCCAGTTCAGCAATGATTAAGAAGTGTAATGCCCTGTCTTGGCTCCTACTTCATTACAGTATTTCACTGATAGAGATAATTACTAATAAATAAGCAAGCAAACTGCCCAGGGCATTACAATACTTTGCAGTCACATAAGAAGCCTGGGCTTGGCATTAATTCCTTAGAATAGAATCATATAAGATTAGGGTTGGATGGGACTTCAGGAGGTCATGTAGTCCAACCCCCTGCTCAAAGCAGGACCAATCCCAACTAAATCATCCCAACCAGGGCTTTCACAAGCCAGACCATGAAAATCTCTAAAGATGGATATTCCACCACCTCCCTAGGTAACCCATTACAGTGCTTCACCACGCTCCTAGTGAAAAAGGTTTTCCTAATATCCAACCTAGATCTCCTCCACTGCAACTTGAAACCATTGCTCATTGTTCTGTCATCTGCCACCATTGAGAACAGCCTAGCTCCATCTTTCATGGAAACTCCCTTCAGGTAGTTAAAGGCTGCTATCAGATTTCCCCTTATTCTTCTCTTCGGCAGACTAAACAGGCCTAGTTTCCTCAGCCTCTTCTCATACGTCATATATTCCAGCCCCCAATAATTTTGTTGCCCTCCGCTGGATGCTTTCCAATTTGTCCACATCTTTCCTGTACTGTGGGGCCCAAAACTAGACACAATACTCCAAATGTGGGCTCACTAGTGCTAAATAGAGGGAAATAATCACTTCCCTTGATCTGCTGACAATCCTGATTTTGTTCTCTGGGACTTGGTGGGAGCTCACAAGAATGCAGGGGGAACTCTCTCAGTGATGGGGGTTAAAGTATCCCATATTGTTTAACCACAAAAACTAGGCAGAGTGGATGAGCTCTTATAGCAACAGAGGCTGCCAGACATATTTCTAAGCCAAATTCTAGAGTCTCTTTAAAATGATTTGTATTTCAGTTGAAGCCTGATATAAATTTTACTTTTCAAAATTGCCTTCTTCAATCTACTTTCTTATTGTTTTATTATTTTAGAGTCCAGCATTTTTTTTAAAAGCAGGTAACTTGAACCCAGACTTCACCTTCCCGACAGGTTTTCTATCATATTGAAGGTAGCGAGCCTTCACAACTCTTCCTCCTGAAAAGAGGGGAAAAAATTAAATCTGACCTGCAACAAGACTGTTTATCTCCATACAGTCTCAGCATGGTAGTGACTAAGCATTTACTCAAATAAAACATACGACATTAATTTTAACAGGTCAATGTTTTGCTAGTGGTATTTTCGGCTCATGGTGATGACTGACCCCTTATTGAACGAGAGAAGGCAGGGAGGGGTTTCACACAGCTGGGTGGATGAACTAGAGGGCCGCCAATCCCTGGACACAGTTCCACCAGGTTCGCCAGGCAGAGCTTGCAGGAAGCGCTTGGTGAGGAGAATGGGCAGCAACATGGATCCGGTACAAAAGTCTCTGGGAAAGCTGATAACAATGGATTTGTATCTACAGGCCTCCCGGATTCCCATCTTTGTGGGCTGCCATCCCAATACCCTGCCCCACAATGACATGCTGTCCCTACCTTTAGGCCTGGTCCCTGCAGCCCCTGAGCTTCCGTTCGGATCAACAGATCCCTCCGCTTCTGGGGGCACCCTGCACAAATACAGGTGCACAGGTCAATGCACCCCTAACTGGGGTAGTGAGAACAAGGGCTTTAGGGCAGGGGTGAAGGGGTCCAGTTGGGCTCTCCCTCTGGGAGAAGGGCAATAACAGGGACACTCTTATTCACCCTACCAGGCCTCCCACCACCATCCTGTCAAACTTCCTGTGTAGGTGCAGCATCTCCCCCAGCCCTACGACTGATGTTACAATGGAGCAGCTAGAACACTCACTTCCAGGTCTCATGTTGCCAGCGTTGAGGGGAAAGGCAGATGCAGCTACTTTACAACCCTTCAGCGCCTTGGAGTCCTGCTGTCCCACCCCAAATCCTTGCAGGGGGAGCTTGTACTTTCACCCCATGGAGCCATGGCTCTATATAGCATTACTGCCTTCTCCCCACAATCAGACTCTCTTTTCCCCATGCCCTCCCCCATCCCCATCTCCCCAGCCAGACTCCCTTCCCCATCTTCCCTCCCCATCCCCCCAACCAGCCCCCTTTTCCCTACAACCTTCCCCATCCCTCCAACCAACCCCCATCTCCCCACACCAGCCCCTTCCTGCTCACCGACGAGGGGAGAGGAACGACTGGGACAAGGGCGCACTCTCCATAGCGACTTTGGTGGCTTGGTTGGTCAATCACTCGGAAAGTTGCCAGATTTCTACTGCATTAATAGTCCAAAGTAATTTAAAAATTAGCCCAAAATTAACCAAATCTATTTACTGTGTTAGTAGCCCAAAAGTAGATCAACTCATTTATTAAAACAAGTCACCTCTTGATTGTCTTTAACGCCTGGGGGAATTCTGCACCAAAAATTAAAAATCCCACACACAATATTTAAAAAAATTCTACATATTTTATTTGTCAAAATAACACAATATAATCACAGCAGTTTCAATTATTTTGGTAATTTATTTCAAAATACCTGTCAGCGAGTATGTCTATAATACCACAGGCAAAAAAAATTCAGGAAATGTTTTTTGACAAATAGATTCCTTACTAGGCATATTAATATAGAACAGTGAGTAATTCATTTAAACTATACTACACATTAGCAAGTATTTCCCGCTCTCCCTCAGAAGCAGTGCAAACATTCGGGGGAACTGGGTAAGGGAGGGTTGCCAACCACTTGTAAATTTACTGACAGCCAGTAAAAAAAAAAAAAATCTTACAATTTTAACACTGTCCGTAAATAAATGAAAATGTCCATAATACCAGATGGAAATGAAACATATTTTATTTTGACACTAATCGTCGTTGTCCAGAACTACGTCGTGTTTCATAAAACCACACTGCCCATGACTTTATCGCTGTCCCGTTTTCTATTATGGCACGCACCAAAGAACCTGCTCGATCAATTCCCTACAGCTAAAGCAACTGTGGAAGGCCAAACGCCTGTGTACAGCCCCCGATGCGTGAGCGCCCACCCGTGTGACACGTTTGTCTTCTTCCCGGTGTTTCCAGGCGTGTCAGCGAGGAGTTCCCCGTGTTAATAACAAAACCAACTTCAGATCTCCCTCAGGCAAAGCGGCCCTGCAAGGCTGGCGCCGCGAGAACCTAGCGGGGCCTGGGTTCAGTACGGAGGTTTCCTGAGAGATGGGGGGGTCAGGGAGCTGGGGAGCCCCCCCTGCTGACCCCGAGCCTCTCCCACTCAGTCGGGCGCAGCTGTCGCTGTCCCTGCCCCGTGCCGCCCGGCCCCCCCCGCCTAGACGGCCCCGCCCTAGCACCGCTCCATTCAGCCCCATTGCCGCCCCCCAGCCGCACACCCCACCCTCTCTCTTACCTCAGCGAGCTCCACGGGGGCGCGACAGGGGCAGGAGCCGCGCGGCGCTACAGTTATCTGAACGGCGCGCGGCGCCCTTTTGGCGCCAAGCCACAGCGGACCCTGTGGGTGGCGAGCGGAAGTGCCGCACTTCTCAGGCCCGGAACGTTACTGGGGGGAGGGGCAGCAAAACAGTCCAACCCAGCGCAAGCGGGAACCGCTCGGCGGCCGGTGAGACACGACCCCCGCTCCCCTCCGCCTCGGAGGAAGGGACAGCATAGGCCGAACAAGCGGGCCGCCCTGGCAACGGAAGCCAGAGCAACTATACGCATGCGTGAAGGAGCGGAGCATGCGCACTTCTAGCACCCAGACATACGGCGCGCGCCTAGCTGCACGGGCGCCAGGGGGAGCCGGAGAGCTCGGCAGGCAGCGGCGCGGCGCGGCGCGGGGACTCGGCTGGCCGGGTCAAGGGAGAGCGCCGTCTGATCTTTCCTCCAGGTAGGAACGCAGCGGGTTGACGCAAAGGCCCTTGTCGTTTAAGCGGGAGACGCTGCAGACGGGGTTCTGCATATTCATCAATATGCAAATGAATACTCATTTGCGTAAACCCTTCGGATCTCTAGCCAGCCCTCTCGCTCGCTCGCGCGCGCGCGCCTGCCCGCTCTGCGCGGTCCTCCGGCCCGTCGGGCGAGGCGAGCGCACGTAGGCCGCCCGGATGGAGCGGCTGCTAGTGGCAGTGCGCATGCGCGAGCGGTAGCTGCTTCCGGGAGCGTCCGAGCGCCCCAGGCTTGGCCCGGCATCGCCCCGTCCCACCCCTCCCCCCATGCGGAAGTCAGCCCGACTTACTCAGCCGTCGAGCCGTGCCGGGGCCTGGAGGGAGGAGTGGTAGGCGGGGCGCCGCCGCCGCCTGGCCGGACCTGGGAGCGACCGACCGACCGAGGGAGGCTATGGAGCGCGCGGGCCCTGCCCCAGGTCCGGGCCCTCGGCGGTGAGCGGGACGGGCCGGGAGCGACGGGGAGGCTGGGGGGGAGGCGCGGCTCGAGCTGACGGGTGTCGTGCGGGGGAAGGCGCTGGAGGGGAAGTGCCGGGGGCGGGTTGTCTCAGGCCCTCTTCAGACGCCCGTGGGGGCCTGTATCTTTACTCCCTCAGAGGGTGCCGAGCTTGCCCGTGCGATGGGGGATAACGACACACCCTGGGTGGCCCAGCTCCCAGTACATCCCTTCCGGGTTTGCTCGGGGCGTCTTACCGCCTTGGGCCCACCGTTGGCAGTGGAGTTTGGTTTCCTAGCTCATAATCTTTCCTGGGGCGTCCCGGTGCCTGTGCTTTGGGAGCAAGCCCAAGCATGTGGGCGGGATTGCGGGGCCCTGTGTTCCCAGCTGAGCTAGGGAGCGGGCAGCGCAGCAGACCTGAGTCCTGTCAGGCCTGTGTTGATGGGCAGACTCCGACGCTGTGCTCAGGTTTTAAGGGAAAGTGCCTGTTGTGCTACTGTGCTGCACCTACCTGCATTGATGTGCTCGTCAGACAGGATTGCAGAGTGATTACTGTGGGAACCATTTGTCTTGCCTCCAAAGGATGTTAAGGTCTTAAAGCTAGGAAGTGTACATGTTTTTCTGGCTTCCCCTACTTTGACTAGAAAAATGGCTGTTAACTAATATTCGTATCTTAACCAGTTCCATTCGTGAGCATTTTGGGGAAGTCACAATTTAGAATATCTGTATTTAATGAGAAATAAGCAATGCCCACAGCTGTTCTACAGTTGTTTGTTTTCATCTTCTGTAAGATGATGGCAGTGTAGCAGAGGTTTAGAAAGTGGTCTTAGATGCCTCACATGTGATCAGCTTTTCAAGGATGATGGCATCAGCATTCTTGCCACACAACACTTAAGAGTGGATTAATATCAATTTGCATGCTTTCCTATCTGCAGGTAAGGTTGCAAGCATTCAGAAGGGCTCAGAGATTTCAGACCTATTACTGGGCCAATAGGAGCAGTTGTCCTAACGTTGTCATGAGGTAATCCTGCATTCCAATTAGCACATGAATATTCACACTCATTGACTTCAGTAAACCTTTGGTTTCTTTTTGTTGCATCTCACCAAGAACAGACTTGTATAGAAAAAATTGAAGGAAAAACATGATGGCTGTGTTTATAATTCTCCACAAACTGTGAATTTTGTGGAGAGGGGTATATATATTTCTTTGCCTAAAAAGATTATTCTTCTTTAAAAGTTTTGACTCTTTCTCCATTTAAAGTTGCATGATGCTATTATCTGGAATTTATGTAAAATAGCACCTCTAAAAATGCAAAGTTTTAACATTTCCTTGCCTTAAGAAAAGTAGTACAGTAACATCTTTTTCAGTTACTCTAATTGGGTGTGACATACATGACAGCATAATCACATCTGTTGCAGTGTAACTGAATGATTAATAGATTTTAATAAAAGCAATTATGGCTTCATTTCAATTTATCAGCTCTCCTCTTGTTTATGCATGTTAATCTCTACCATTCTATTGACTCTGGCAGTGTGCTGTAGAGGACAGAGCACAGAACTGGGACTCAAGAGACATGGGCTCTTTTCCCAGCTCTGTGTTTAGCCTGCTGGGTAACCTTGAGCAAGTCGCTTTCCCCCTCTATGCCTCAGTTCCACCATCTGTAAATGAGGGATAATGATACTGGCCATCTTTCTGAGCGCTATTGATGAATAGCACTATATAAGAGTAGGTGGTGGCATTGGTATTATTAATCAGCATCCTGTATTTAAATTCTTTCCTTTTTTACTAGTGACTCACTTCTGTACTTTTCCTCAATGATGTTGGGTGAAGGATAGGGTGATTCCTATTGGAGTCACTTTAAAAAAAAATTATTTTCAAGCAACTATCATGGTATTTCTGCACCAGAATGCTCACTTCTCATCCCTTTCCCAAAACCTAGAGAAGTGCCTATGTTTCTATGTTTCTATGATACCCAAGCTTACTCCCAAATGTAGGAGAGCCCACAGTGCAATGTGCTGGAATTGTTCTGCTTAGTTTCCTCACTGTACCAAATTGAACTATGCTCTTTTCCTAAACTTCAGAATGACTGACTGGCTTAACAAAGAGCTTTTTCCAGAAGTTGACTCAGTTATGTTGGATGTCAGTGAAATGGGGAAGCCCGAAAGCTCAGATGTTCTATCCAGCATAAGAGCAGGGAGGTTCATAGGTCTCTGTTCCGGTTTTGCTGTGGAACTTAAAACACTTGTAGGGCTGAATAATTTAGAAACCGTAAATGCAGCTGATGAAAAATTTAAATGAGACGTATCCATAATTGAAAGTTCGTACAGACTGAGCTTTCTGACAAATAGTGATTCAAGCCCTAGACCTGTTGAACAATCTGGTGTATGAATAAGTGTTTGTCTGATTCATATACTTACAACCCAAGTCTGGCCATCTTAAAAATGACCTTCTGTTAGTTGGAGGGATACACTTTTTGCTTCTCATATCTTAGGAATTTTGAAAGAAAAATCCCTAAAAGACATAAACTTGCCTGTCTCAACTCTTGATAACTGATTTTATTTCAAGGTCTGGTACTTGTTCTTACGCATTTAAAGGGTGGAAAGTGTGTGTAATTTATAAATAACATGCTAAGAATGTCTACAGATACATTGTTTATGCCTCAAATATAAAATATCCTCAGCTTTAAATCCTAAATAAAATGTTTCTCTTTAAAATTGACTTGGTATCCCATACTTAAATACTAACAGTGAGAATTGGCATTTGCTCTATCTGATTTGAGGTATAGTTGTTTAATGTTTATATAAACGGATTGAAGTATTCTTTTTGCCATGATACAAAATAGATATGTATTTCATCTCTAGGTTCTTGAAGACTGTAAAAAGAGCCTCTAAATAGATGTTTGAATTATTTTTGTCGAGACATTTCATGTGTGTCTAGAATTCCATTATAGCATTTAGCCATGACATTAAAAATGGTTTAATGTTTTTACACTGTTAATATGCTGGTAAATACAGGAACCTCTGGCCATTTACTTAAGAAACTTTCACTTAACAATGTCCACTACTCCTCCACTAAGACATTTGTATGTGTGATCCTCCTTCATGGAGGAGATGCATCTTATCTGTGACGAGGGTTGGTATAAAGTAAACTTCATTTTAAAATAGATGTGGGCACTGTACTACTGCAGGTGCCAGGAACTTTAGCTGCAACAACTAAGCTCCAAGGCCTGATTGTATTAGTCCTCAATTTGCAAATATAAGCATTTAAAAAAAAAAAAAAAAGTAGGTTGAAAACTTTCCAGAAGTCCCATGTCTCAAGTAGAGCGAGAGCCTCAGGCATCATATTTAAAACCTTCTTCCTTATGTATAAAACTAATGAAATTGTAGTGGGTGGCACATTTGTGCAAGGATTAGCAGAACCTCTTTTGTTTTGGTCTTTGACTTGACTTGCATCCTCACTGAGGTCAATTTCTCTTGTGTGCTTTGTTTCTTATCCTGATGTTATGAAGTGCCTCTTTAATAGAGAAGTGGAGCTTGTAGAGTTGGATTTATCTGGGCTTTACTGTGCTAATTGAATAGTATTAAGCTTCAGTTGGTAACATGATGCAGATCTTGGCAGCAGCAGCATTAAAAAAAGTCAACTGTTAGTAACCATTAGGAAGGGAATAGATAATAAAAAGAAAATGTCATAGTGCCACTATAAAATCCATGGTATGCCCACACTTTGAATACTGCATGTAGTTCTGGTCACTCCATCTCAAAAAAGATGTGTTAGAATTGAAAAAAATACAGAAAAGGGCAACACAAATGATTAAAGGTATGGAACAGCTTCTATATGAGAAGAGATTTAAAAGATTGGGACTGTTTAGCTTGGAAAAGAGACAACTGATAGGAGAGATGATAGAGAGATTTAAAATGAGTGGTCGGGGAAAGAGTAATTTATCCTTTCCCATAACACAAAAATCAGGGGTCACCTAATGAAATGACTGGGCAGCAGGTTTAAAACAAACATAAGGAAGTACTTCTTCATATGATGCACAGTCAACCTGTGGAACTAATTGACAGGGGATGTTGTGAAGATCAAAAGTATAACTGGGTTCAAAAAAAGAATTACATGAGTTCATGGCGAATAGGTCCATCAGTAGCTATTAGCCAAAATGATCAGGAATGCAACCCCTTATTGTGGGTGTCCCTAAGCCTCTGGCTGCCAGAAGCTGGGGCTGAATGACAGGATGGATCACTCAGTAAAATCTGGCACTGGCCTCTGTCAGAAAACAGGATGCTGATCTATATGGACCTTAGTTTCTGACATGGTATGGCCATTCTTATGTTCTTAAGAAAATCATCAGGCAAGGCAACATTAACATCCAGGCCACCATTGGTGCGCTTTGCCAAGCAATCCTCATAATGTCCGCACAAGTGCCAGCTCTGCCTCCACAGCTAGCTCCGTTTCACTTCACCGTACAACCAGACACATCTTTTACCTTTGAATTTCTCTTCGGCACATAACCTTAACTCTGACAGGACATTCATTTAGGTAATAATGCATTTTAGGCTCTTAAAGTAAAATTATGTCCAGTAGGGGCATCTTAATTTTGCTGAGTTCAGAGTTCAGATTCACATGTAAAATACCCAAAAAGAAGGATTTTGAGTTGCTTAGACTTATCACTCTGCAGCTGAATGTAATATGAAAATTAGCAAGAGAATTCAAGTTTGTTTTCATTGGAAGATCTGGTACAAGTTTGGGAAATTCGATGTTAATTTAAGGGATTGAAGCCTTGCTTACATGGAGAAGTGCAGTGTAGTTTGGAGTTGTTGGGAGCACCTCTATAATGTGTTATGGTATGGGAGATGGAGAATTTCTCCTTTTCAGTTTACGAAACACTGCTGCTATAGTACTCAATAGTTGCATGTTTCTGAAGCAAAGAAATAATTGAAAATTGGTATCTCACATTACTTAGGGACACTAGTACCTTGCAAAGTCTGGTGCTTGTGGTTTGAATTAAATATTACTTAACTGTATTTGACTTTGGAGATCAGGCACGTATTGTTGCCAAAAGCTGCCACACAATAACACTGCCAAAATAAAATCATGCATCTTTGAAATTGTGTAGCATGAGGCAGTGCAAGTGTACATGAAAATGGAAAGAATTAAAATATATAAACAGTTCTTCCTGCACAATTTTGTTGTAATGCTAGCTTTCCATTTTTAGCTTCTGTATGATTCACTGGATAAACATGCAGCTTCAAATTATGGCCTTATTTAAACTAAACAGCTACCCTATGCTGGCTGGGGCACTGTCTTGTTTTCCGGTCGCTTACCAGATTGTAAAATACAGAGTGTGTTCCTATGCATTTTACAAAAATTAATTGATATTATTGAGGTTCAAGAACAGTTTGAAACTATTGACAGAATTACTCATTGAAATTTGCTTGTTAGCCTAGTTTCCCAACTCTAAAGTCTTCCTCGTCATATTGTCTGTGCAAAAAGATAATTTTAAAAGTTCATGCTAATCACTTGGTAAAATTAAAGCATGTTGCTTCCACTCTCCTCCACCCAAAGAAAGTGAACTGGTGTTCTGGGAAGTTGCCCTTTTCCAGTGATGTAAATGGCAGCTACTCCCTTCTCCTGTAATGGAGTGAATGAGACAGGTCCATGTTGCATAGGTTATTGTTTGGGAAATCTTCAGTATATTCATTGCTGAGTAATTTGCAGGTACTTAGCATAAAATTAATATTGGGTTAAGAACTGCTTCTTACTAGTCTGATTATATTAGTGCTACTTGTAAGTATTTTGTTACTCTCGCCTTCTGACTATATA
>VOCS01074371.1:0-13767 GCA_007922155.1 Mesoclemmys tuberculata | reverse complement strand
TCAAGGTACAGAGAAGCCACCAGTAAGTGACTCATGCCCCATGATGCAGAGGAAGGTGAAAATCCACAGGGCCTCTGCTAATCTGCCCTTGGAGAAAATTCCTTCCCGATCCCAAATATGTAATCAGCTAAACCCTGAGCATGGGGGGAAATTCACCAGTCAGACACCTGGGAAAGAATTCTCTGTAGTGACTCAGAACCCACTGCATCTAACACCCCTTTACAGGCCATTGAGTATATTTACTATTAGTAGTCAAAGATCAGTCAATTGCCAAATTAGGCTGTCCCTTCATACCATCCTCTCCATAAATTTCTCCAGTTCAATTTTATGGCCAGCTAGGCTTTTTGCCCCTACTGCTCTCCTGGGAAGGCTGTTTCAGAACTTCACTCCTCTGATGGTTAGAAACTGTCATCTAATTTCAAATCAAACTTCCTGATGGCCAGTTTATATCCATTTGTTCTTGTGTCCATGCTGGTGCTGAGCTTAAATAATTCCTCTCCCTCTCTGGTATTTTGTCCCTCTGATGTATTTAAAGAGAGCAATCATATCTCCCCTCAACCCCCTTTTGGTTAGGCTAGACAAGCCAAGCTCTTTGAGTCTCCTCTAATAAGGCAGGTTTTCCATTCCTCTGATCATCCTAGTAGTCCTTCTCTGCACCTGTTCCAGTTTGAATTCATCTTTCTTAAACATGGGAGAGCAGAACTGCACACAGTGTTCCAGATGAGATCTGACCAGTGCCTTGTACAATGGTATTAACACCTCCTTATTTCTACTGAAAATACCTTGCCTGATGCATCCCGGGACCTCATTAGCTTTTTTCAGTCATATAAAATAGTCATATAAAATGGTCATCCTGTGTCTACCAATACACCCAAATCCTTCTCCTCTGTCCCTTCCAACTGATGCCTCCCCAGCAAAAACTCTTGTTGTTAGTCCCTAAATGCATGACCTTGCACTTTCCACTATTAAATTTCATCCTATTTCTATTACTGCAGTTTTACAAGGTCACCCAGATCTTGTTGTATGATATCCTGGTCTTTCTCAGTATAGGCAATACCTTCCAACTTTGTGTCCTCTGCAAACTTTATTAGCACACTCCCACTTTTTCTGCAAGGTCAGTAATAACAGCTTCTGGCCCCACACTGACAGAAATCCAGAATTCACAGGAGTCCATGGGCAACCTGTATGGAAGTCTAGTGACCCCATATTGGCTCTGACCCCATGGTGCATCATCCTCATCCATGGAAGTCACACTGCCAGGGCTGCCCCATGGCTGCCCCAGTACCCAGAGATGGCAAAGAAAGCTATATGAGGCCTGGCACTGTATTATCTCTTCCACCTAATTTCTGTGAGGCTGGAGTGGGAATAATGTCCATCCCTCTGGCTCTGCTCCCTGCTTATCTAGTTTCCTTCTAGCTCCACAGTTCCCAGCGGGCTACAAACAGTATGGAGAGGAATGGTCTCACAGAGTGACTTTTGCACAAGAGGGAAAATCTTCACACAGAAGATTGCCTCTATGTGCAGATTCAAGAGGGAGCAGGGAGATCAGGTTCCTGAATTGTGGGGTGTAAGGCCCCGATCCAGCAAAGCATTTGGACAAAAGCTTCAGTTTCAGCAAACAATTAGTCTCACTGGGACTAATCAAAGCTAAGCACACACTTAAATGCTTTGCTGGATTGAAGGCTAACTACTAAATAAAGTAATTTTCAGAAGAAGCCACTATCAAAGTAGGTCAGTCTTGAGAATGATGATTTTGACCCTGGAAACAGTACGTGTTAGTTTACAGTGCTTTGACATTTTCTGCCTGATACATTTATAAGGTATTTTGCATTTCCAGCTAACAATGAATTGCTAATGAGAACATGCAGTGGAATGAGAAAGGAAGAGAGATTAGGTATCTCTTTGAGGATATTGTTTGTGAAACTATATATATTAATTATAAGAAAACACAACTAAAACAGCATGTTTTGAGTTCAGTCTGAAATCCTGAAGCAAAAAAAGCTTTTAATTTGGAGAAAGACTTTGATATAGTTGTGAAATCTAATAAATAATCATGTCTATTTTGGTAGAGTTCTCAGACAGAAGACTTCTGTAATAGTTCTAATTTGCTTATACTTTTGATCCCTGAATAAAAAAAAATATTGACTGACAGGCCCGCAGATAAATGGAGAAACCTTCAGAAAGTAATAATTTATAAATACTACTTTTTATGTCCTCATCTACCAAAGTTTATACATTTCCCAAATAAACTACTATTGAAATTATCTACAATCATAAAATTGTTCTTACTACATATTCTATTCTTCTGCACATCTGTAACATGGTCCTATTACTAGCTTATGTCTACTAACTATTCTTATTTGTCTATCAAAAGAGAACTTGATTATATTTCTTTTTGTGCTCCTTTAAGTTTCTCTCTCTATATGAAAAAGCTATATGCTATATTTCTTTTGTCATTCACAAAGTTTCCTTGTCCCTTTGGCTGGATTATTTACCAGAGTAAACTATGTAATAATTCGCTTCCACACATATATGACTAATCTAAATATTTTAAACTAATACTTGTACTACACAGGCTTTAATAACAGAACATCTTACTATTATTGCTATTATTACTGTTTATATTATTCAAGTATTTATACAATTTTTATTCTTGTTGTTCCTGTCATCATTCCTAGCTGAAACAGTTACCAAAGCATGAGAAACCACCTGCCTGAATGAAGATTTCTTATCTGGGATTTCAGATGCTCAGATTCAAAGCCCCTAATCCATTCCAGACAACTGGAAACCCAGAGAACGTTACATGCTGAGAGGGAAATTCAGGAGGATGTTGAACAGCAGCTACTAAAGTTATACATTTTTAAATCATCAGGCCTGGATAAACTTGCAACCAAGAGTGTTAAAAGAAGAGGGTGAGGAGCTAACTGGACCACTAATGTTGACTTTCAATAAGTCTTGGAACACTGGGAAGTTCTAGAGAACTGGAAGAAAGCAAATGTTATGACAATATTCTAAAAGGATAATTGGATGATTTGTGTAATTACAGGCCTATCAGCTTAGGCAAAATAATGGTATGGCTGACAAAGAGCTTGATTAATATATAATTAAAGGAGGGTAATATAGTTATAGGGACCACCATCTGGAGTGAGAGGATAGTTTGATACCCATGACCATTTAGTTTTTGTCTTCTTTTGTCAATAAGGGGGATTAATCCGAAATATGTTGCTGGGTTTTGCAATGGAGACACTTATTCATTAGAAACAAGATCTTTTTCCTATAAGCCAATAATAATTTGCAGTATCTCCTATCACATGTTAACAATTCAGGCTATAACTGGCCTGGGCTGGATTTATAATAACCAGCCCCAACTGGGCACCATAAATGACCTACCTGATTAGTGAGTGTTTATATTTACTATGGAGCCATATTTTAAATTATCTCTAAGAAGCTGAATAATTCCTTCCAAACATTAAATCACTAAAGAAATCAGTGAACTGGGGGGAGAAGAGGGAATCACTAAAATTTACAACATAACCTGGAGAAATTGATCTGCAAAACTGATGACTTACAGTACTATCTCCTCAATTAAATGGTTAAAAATAAAATGCTTAACTGGAGAAAAAATGACACTATCTTCATTAAAAGTATTGATATATTTTAACAGCGTACATATCATGGAAAGTCCAAAAGGTACACAGTAAATTTTAGGGATTTTAGTCGCTTAGGGCCTGATTCTCTAGTGCTGAGCCACTAGAACTCTGGTTCACTTCAGTGGAAGCTATGCCTTTGAGGATCAGCCATTATTTTATAATACCCTTGTTTCTTGCTCCTATTTAAGTCAATAAGAGCCTGAAATTATCATAGGACATGGTGGTGAGAAAACCTATGAATAATATGTGCAGTGCAAAATGAATTCCAACCCAAATGACAGGATAAGGAAAAGCAGTTACAGAATAAGGCTCATCACATCTGATATCCCTTTCATATCTGTTTTTCTACTTTCATCCCCAGACCATTTATTGTTTAATAACTCATTCAGGGTCTCATTTGAATTCTTTGATGTTCCTTGCTTGAATGGATTTTCCTTGGAACTTACTCCTTGCACCATATGCATTACATTTGGTATGGAACAATTGCTGCCCAATATGCCCTCTCTTCTTTTTTTTCTAATTTTCAGCTATTCACAAAGTTTAGCAAAACCTCCCATTGATTTTTAACTGACCCCGGATTTGTCCAAAATTGACAAGTGCAGAGGGAAAAATAAATCCCTAAAAAATGAACAGAATTATAAAGAATACCTTATGTCACTGGTTTTTATTTTAATGTTGTGCTTGTAAAATCTGACCCTAAATTACCTATCTTGGAGATCGTAAAGTGTTCTTCAGAATCCAACAATCCCTCTGCAGACAAAATTCCCAGTGAGAACAACGAGATCTATGCCTCTGGCATAACAGCAAGATCACATGGCTATGGTAGTTTTATTTGTGATATTATTACTGGTATATTTGCTTATGAAACTTAACTGTTATTAAGGATTTGTTTTATCCCTTACAGTGAATGCGAATTTTATCCACCTTGAATTTCTGAACAGTTGATGCCTGTTTACTTTGCTTCTACTTCATTTTCTTGAAAGGAAACTTTTAAGTCCACTTTTCTGGGGATTTAAAACAAAATTTCCATTCCTCCTGAAAGAGTATAAATAGTTTTCTTCTCTATTGATTTTTGTCCTTTTCCCTTCATCGAACCCTAATTATTATAGTACAGCTTGTAAAGAGCTGAAATTGACTTGGCTATTTTTATTTAACAACCACTTTAACATGTACAGTACTGTGATGCCAAAGTATATTTGTGCACCAGCTTCATCAGTGGCCAACACAGTTGTGGGAAGAATCTGGGTTAGCTAAAGGGACGTTGTAAAGTTCCTTGAGGCCTCAAATTGTTATTTATTTTAAATCAAGATTTTGATTTTTGTTAAACCCTTGTTTCTTGTGCATTCTTTTCAGGTTTTTTAATGTTATTTACCCTTTAATGTAGATATTACATATAAAAACTGCATTAAAAGACATTATTAAGGTTGCAAAGTCAAGCACTCAAAAGTTAGGAAATGCCAGAAGTAATATTGCCCATCCACCCTTTGTTTAGAGTCTCTAAGTACAACTTCTATATGAATAATAAATAACAGCAAAGCAATAAAAAACACCAAGCAATAGCATAATATACTCACGCATTTATGTGTCTGCATACAGGGCTTTGAATGTCTGCTATCAAATATTGTTCCTAAATGATCTGAACCTGCAATGTGCTGAGCACTATCAATTCTCATTCAAGTCAACAGGGGTTAAGATTGCTCAGTACCTTACAGAACTGGGCCCTTAGAGACAGAATGGAAAAGAATATACATAGCCTTCCAGAATTGGATACAATCATGATGGTGTCAACGGTGGATGTGAACAGCAAGTATTACTAAGTTATATAGACAAAACGTCTCTGCAAGGGATAACTGCCATCCTAGAACAAAGTGCAGAATTGCAGAAAGACAATCAGATTGAAAAAGAATTTTCAGTTTTAGGCTGTGGCTGATCTGGAATGGAGGTAGTACTAGCCAAATAATAAGGCACTTATTACTCACCAAAGTTTGCCACTTTTCATCAGATAAATTAGCTGACAAATCTTTTATGTGATCTTCAACCAACTATAGTGGCTATAAAGGCCAAAAGAGAAACCAGGAACAAAACTGCTATTACCTCTTTATGAGACAATACAGACTGACGAGGGAGTAAAATAAAATGCAATGAAAAATCCTGACGGAGAGTGAACAGAGAGTACAGCAGTGAAGACCTCAGAACCAGCAGTTAGCTTCTTAGCATGGTTAAGCATGCTAGGAAACTCTGTGAGGATCATAACCATTGAAGAAGCTCTGGGGGGGAAAGCAGAGTGAAGCTTTGAACATTCAATCCTATCAATTTTTCATAGAAGCATTCCAAGTTGACAATAAAATTTAGACCTTGATTCAACAAGTTTAATGTGCTTCAAGTTTTAGGCTTAAGTACCTTGCAGAATCAGGACCTTAAATTAGACTATTTCTTTTTTCATGAATCCAATAAGAATCCTGTTTTCCATTATTCGCATCTGCAGTCATTCTCAGGTTAGCTACCCAGCAATATTACTTAAAGTTGGAAGCTCAATGCCTCCTAGTTATGAGGATAACTCAAGGGTGTTTCACAAGGATTTAGCAGTCTTTTCTAATTCTCCAAAGAAAACCTTGGATATTTGTATTGGGAGCATACAGAAAAGGTATGTGGTCTGCAGTAGCCAGATTGTCTGTATAGTACATCCTCTTACCTAATCAATGTATATATATTTTATTAGACTCTAGCTTCTCCACCAGGAATTATTGCAAAAGAGAATGACAGCTTGCTTTATAAATAGTGTATTTTATCAGTTACATATACATCTAAATCATTTATTTTTGTACATGCCCATGTGAAATGACATGAAGTTTTGAGCCTTTTTATATTTTCTTGCTTCATCAGTATAGATAGTAACACTTTTAAAAATATTTACTTTATAGCCTGCCAGCTGGCTAAAACTAACACTCTCTTGAAGAACTGAAGATATTGAAGGTATGACTTACATAAATAACATCATTAATATATCATCTGGTTCAAAGGCTTTGTTTTACGTTTCAGTTTTGGGTCCTTTAGTAGTCACAAGTTCTAATTTTTCCTGCTAGCAGCTTTTACTGCTAGAACAATAAGTGTTGACAAAGATCATCCCTACTTCATATCTCTTTAATGGTATAAATCTTTAATAAAAGAGTCATTCACCAGAATAATAGCTCTTTGGTTAAATATAAGATATTCATTGTTTTCTAAAGTTGACACCAAATCCATAGGACTTTAGAGACTGTTAACAATGGCCACTCAACTCAGTCAAAAGCCTTCTTTGTATCAAGCGAGAATAAGACCAGTTCTTGTTTCTTCAGCCAGGCTGAATGAATGCAATTCAATGCATGTTGTAGATTATCTGACAAGTTCCTCCCAATAATAAACCCAGTTTGGTCTTTAAAATATCGATTGTTTGATTATAGTCTCATATTAACATTTTTGTTAGCATACACTTTAATATCTACATTTAAAAGATCTTGATTGTTAAGAACCACAGTCATCTATGAGGTTATCTTCTCTGTGACTCACTGCATATTTTCTGGGTGAATTTCTTTTTTTAGAATTTCAGCTATGACATTTTATATAATACGTTATTGCCTAAGAGATTTACAGATTTTGGTGATATAGCAATCTGATCCTGGGCTATTCCCAAACTTTCTATAGCCTTTTCAATCTCCATTTAAGATGCTGGCACCTCTAATCTAATTACATCATCTTCTGACAGAACTGGCATCTTTATTTATTTTTTTTTTTTAAATATTGTTTTATCTGAGCTGTAGGATATGCATACTTCAATATATAAAAATCTGAAAAGCAGATTTTAATAGCTCTAGGCTCTCTTATCATACCCTTTTCAGTTTTTATTTGGTAAATTGCTTTCTTGTGAGCTTTCCTTCTAAGGAGATGAGCTGTAATTTTATCAGTTTTGTTGCCCTCTTCATAAAAGATTCTTTTAGCTCATTTTATTTGCCATCTTGCCTTTTTGCTTATTTCTCTCCTTATGTTTTTAAGTGCTTTGGATTGCTTTTGATTTCCTGTACTCTTTAGAAGAATTTTCAATCTTTGCAAATTTTTTTTAAAAGTAATTATTTCCATTTTTTAAATTACTTGTTATATCAAGCAGTTTTCTTTAGTTACAGCGCTGGAGCCCTGCCATAAGGTAATATCACCAGCATCACCTGTAACATTCAGT
Source organism: Mesoclemmys tuberculata (assembly GCA_007922155.1). Taxonomy (NCBI): domain Eukaryota; kingdom Metazoa; phylum Chordata; order Testudines; family Chelidae; genus Mesoclemmys; species Mesoclemmys tuberculata. The sequence goes on along the minus strand of VOCS01074371.1, from coordinate 5,907 downwards.
TTTATATGCTCACCTTTAGGTTTGGGATAGCATAATACTGCTTAAAAGCCAATGCTTCCCTTATTTTTCCTCATCTAAGGCTTGCACAATAGCCCACACAGGGATATAGCATGATCAGATAATATTGTCAATATCAACTTTATATGTGCTATGCAGATCTACAACCGTAACAGATATACAGGAATATGAACATCGGCTATTCAAACAAAAGGTCACCTTTCTTTCAGAAAGTAGCTGACATCTGTAAGTACTACACAGACAAGATGGGCGAGGTAATACCTTTTATTGGATCAAATTCTGTTGGTGAGGGAGACAAACTTTCGAGCTAACACAGAGCTTTTGAGACACAAGCTTTTGAGCTTATACAGAAAAGCTCACCCACCCTGTGTTTCTAATATCCTGGGACCAACACAAAAACAACAACACTGCATACATCTTAGGGATGTAAAAATTAGTTGAATAAAAAATCTGTTTCCATGTTCTAAAAACAGAACGTTTAAATGGTTAAATGCTGGGAGGGGAGGGAGGCAGAGCCATGAAAGCTGCCTAGCTGTGGCAGTAGCTGGGCAGTTCTCACTGGTGGGGAGCTGAGCTGAGCCCAACTGCAGCTCCTCCTCCCTGTGCTAGGGTCCGCGACTCCCTGCCACTCGTGGGGAAGGTCGTGGGGAGTCAAGCCCAGCTGCGGCTACCCTCCCTTGGGCTCCGTGCTTCCCTCTCAGCAAGAGCTGCCCAGCTGTCTCCCCCGCTGCCACATGAGGGGGGAAAACAGCATATATTTATACAGTAGAACCCCAATTTTATGACATCAATCTTATGAATGACTGGATATATGAACCATCTTTCTGCTGCTGAATGTAACTTCAGACATTCAGCTAGCATTCAGGTTTGAAAAGACAGATTTGGTGGCTAAGAAGAGATGCAGTTCTCTTAAACCAGCAGTTCCCAACCTTGGTGTCGTGACCCCATTTGGGGTTGTAATGAGAAAAAATGGGGTTCTAAAGACAGCTCTCAGTTGGGAGCACTAGGCAGCGCAGGGCGGGACTCTGGCCCACTCAGGGCAGCAGCAGCCTCGGCCCAGCCAGGTCACAGACAAGTGGTCTCACTCCTCTCCTTTTGCTTTGTATCCTCCCTGCCTGAGTGCCCTCTCCACCACAGTGAGTTCTGGGCATGTCACAACACCCAGCAGCGCCCGGCTCAGGGCAGTGGCCCTGAAATGGGGTAAGGCACTGCTGGGGGCTGGGGTAGGAGGGAGGCACAATGTGGGGGAAGAGAGGAGAGATGGGGATGTCACAGTGCTCAGTTTGGGGCTGCCTGGGGAAGGGAAAGATGAAGGTGTCACAGTGCTTGGGGGCTGCCAGGGGCAAGAGAGTAAGGGAGTGTTACAGTGCTGGGTGTGGTGCTGCATGGGGCAGGAGAGTGGGGAGTGGATGTGGTCACAATGTTGTGGATGGGCCTAACCAAGATGAATGAGGACAGTTACTGCAAGGTACTAAAGAGGTGCAGCACAACAAAACTTGCAGCCCAGGGGGAAAGGGATAAGGTGGCTTTAAGTCATTTTGTATCCTCTGGTGTCTGGGCTGATCTGGGAGCTAGAGCCAAGCATGGCAAAACTGAGACAGCACCAGGGAACGGCCTACTTTACAGCAGTCTGTTGCTGGATACCTATACGTAGCAGAAGTACTCAGAATCTCTGCAGTGTGCCCCCTTCCCATACTTTTAAGTCTCAATTTAGCAACCATGAAATCTAGCGTTGTTTAACAGTCTGACCGCACAGTAAATATAATCCGCAGTTAAAGCAAAAATTAAATGTCTGATAAATGGACTTGATAGCTAGTTTAGGCTTTGCATTCAATGCAAAGATAATTTTTAAAATGTTAAAATGATTTAAACCGTTTTAAATGAAAAATATAAATACATAAGCATTGCAATGCCATGACTTGTCTGCTGGGGTCGCCAAAAATTTTCAGTGTTTAAATGGGGCCAAGCCGAGTAAAAGTTTGGGAACCCCTATCTTAAACAAAGAAAAATCAGATACATTGTATACATTCATTAGAATTCATTATGTACTGTGACAAGGTCAGGCCAGACGGCTATGCAAGGGTGCTGGAAGGCAGGTATAGTAGCCCCAGGCTCAGCAAAGCCCTATTCCCTGGGTGATCCAGCTGGGGCTACTTAGGCAATTAGGCCACCTGGGGCCAATCAAGGAGACTGCCCCAGCACTTAAAAGCCTCCAATGCAGGCAGGCAGGGGTGGGTTGTAGAGTTTGGAGCAAGGAGGAGTGGAGGATGGAGGTTGGAGTTACAGTTTGGAGTTACAGTTTACAGTTTACAGGTGAGAGGTTGGCAGCTCGAAGCTGGCAGTTCGGAGTTGGCGGCTTGGGGCTGGACAGCTGCAGCCTGCAGCCAGCAGCCTGCAGTCTGCAGAGGCTTGCAGCTTCAACTGCTGCTACCACAACACCGGAGGCAGAGAGCCCAGCTGGGGCAGCAGGGAGTGGACCACGGACTACCCCCCCTTCCCAGGGAAGGTAGCAGTAACTAGGGGCAGTGCGGGCCCCGGCCCCTCCTAGGGCCTTCCCCCAGCTGTACCACCGGCCAGGCCGGGAGAGCGCAGGACCCACGAGGGCGAAATATCTCTCTCCCCCCCTGCCCCACCTTGCCACAGTACACTATAACTGAACAATTAATAAATTAGCTTATGGATTGTCCCTACTGTTGTTATGAGATGTGCAATTTTATGAACTTTTTTATTTTATTAACTTCTCTGTCCCCAATTAGTCCGTAAAATAGATGTTGTACTGCAACTGAAACATGTTTAATGCTTTTGTGGCTCCTTGTGACTCTATCAGTAGAATGGCTGTTCCATTATTAGAAGCAGAGAAGTGGCAGGATATATGAGAATGAGTAACACTGAAATGTGGATGTACTTTTCCAATGAATTACAGGATGGAATCTGCCCAGAAATTCCATTGTCAAATGAATTTTTGTGCCCTGCAAACCATTCTATAAATGTATTATGAAGGTTTTCTTTCTCTCTAGCCACACTTTCCACCTGAACTGCTCAATGCATTATTTTTTCAACTCTATTTCCAAATTGAATCTACATAAATTTTCTAACTTGATCATATATTGTATCTGAGTTATTCCCTGTATTTTTAAACACACATGCTCTAGGATCTGCAGTTATGTTCTGTGTGCTTCTTCTACAAGTTGCAGCCAAAGAATGAGCCTATCACATATTTTTATTTATACTTTTAAAGTACTAAAATTATCTTTTGGTTTTCATACTTTGCCTCTTCACACTCACAATAATTTCTTTCATTGTTAACAACTTCATGCTGTTATCAGCTGACTCTTACTTGGCGCTTTTTGTATTCTTTTCAATGATCCTCCATTTAAAAAAAAAAAAAGATATTGACTTCTGCTGAGATGAATATCAAGATATATTGACCCTGAAGTAAATATTTACTGAGGCGAACTTAAGGTCAATGTTTTCCTTGAGGTGCAATAAATCTTGATGTTCACTGAAATATGAAATCAATATACTGTGCATATAATAAAACCTCACCAATCTACACTCCAGTAGACTGGAAACCTGGACTACAAGCAAATTTCCAGGCTTGCAGGTTATGTTATCATTGTTCAGTGAGGTTTTGGCAGGGCTGCTAATGCGGGATGGAAAAAGAAAATGGAGGCCTGCATCACCTTTTGTGCTCTTCCTGCTGGAACTCCTTTCTCACTCGGCCCTATTACTGGGTATGGGTACAGTACGGATGGGTCAGTGTCAGTAATAAATAATTTGTACTTTCAATCTGAAGATCTCGAAGTACTTCACAAACAATGACCAGAATCTCAGAGTAGCCTTGCAAGATGGGGGAATATGAATATCCTCATTTAAAGGTGAAGATATTGAGGCACAAAATTACTTGCCCAAGGTCACAGACTTATCCCTGTTTGAGGTAGACCTGAAAATGGGCTCTAATCACCTGATTCCAAGTCCTGTGTCTCAAATGCAAAATTATCCTCCTTTCCTAGTATTCAAGAAGCTACTTTGGGAGTGACAGAAAGACACAAGATTACAGCAGGGTAGAGTAGACTTTATAAGGACCATTTTGCTCTCATCTACTGAGTGGAAACTTTTAAGTGAGCAGTAGGACATGCTAGAGGCTCAACATCAAGCTATTCTGATGCAGAGGAAAGATACGAAGAGCCACAGGAGGCCAGATATGGCTGAACAGGGAGCTTTTTAGCTATTTAAGAACCAAAGAGATACATACAGGAAATGGAAGGAGGGGCATGTCACTAAGGAAGCATGTCTGGAAATAGCACAAGCGTGTAGGAACAAAATCAGGAAAGCTAAGGCAAAGAATGAGGGCAAGGAATATTAGAGAAGCGGTTCTTCAAATATGTCAGAAAAAAGAGAAAGATGAAGAACAACGTGGGTCTGCTGATTAATGAAAAAGGTGAACTGAGAGATGATAGGAAAGCAGAGCTGCTCAAGCCTCCTTTGCTTCAGTCTTTTCACAAAAAATACTATGTAACTGGATGAATAGTGAAGTTACCATAGACAAAGAGGAAAAGATGCAGATTGGGAGAAGTAAAGAACATGTCAGAGATCTTCTGACCAATTTGAATGAATTCAAATCAGTAGGGCCTGAAGCTATTCACCCAAGGAAGGAATTAGTTAAAGAAATCTCAGAGCCACTGGCTATAATTTTTGCTAACTCCTGGATGACAGGAGAGGTCCTGGAAGACTGGGCTAGCATAGTGCCCATTTTTAAAAAGGATAAAAAGGAGGAGTAGGGGAGCTACAGACCAGTCAAACTGACTTCAATATTTGGGAAACTGTCATAGAATGTACAAAACATTCAATTTGTGAATACTGGGAGGGTGAAGGGGGGGATCACTAGCAGTCATCATGGATTTGCTAAGAACAAATAATGCCAAACCAGCTTGATTTCCTTCTTTGACAGGGTAACTGGTTTGGTGGATGGGGCAATTCAGTGAACATAATATACCTGGACTTCAGCAAGGCTTTTGATAGAGCACCCCATGACATTCTGATAAGTAAGCCAGAGAAATGCCGGCTTGGTGAAAATACCATTAACTGGATACATAACTGGCTAAACAACTACAGACAAAGACTAACTAATAATGGAACTATGTCAGATTGGAGGGAGGTCTCAAGTGGGGTTCCACAGGGATCCGTTTTGGGTATGGTGTTGTTTAGCATCTTTATTAAAGACCTGGATGTAGGAGTATAGAGCATGCTGATCAAATTTGCAGATAACACAAAGCTGGGGGTCGGGGATTGCCAAAACTTTGGAGGAGAGAGCTAAAATTCAAAAGGATCTTGATAAACTGGAGAACTAGATTATAGACAACAAAATTAAATTCAATAAAGACAAATATAAGGTGCTACACTTAAGAAAGAAAAAACAAATGCACAAATACAGAACGTGGAATAACTGGCCTGGCAGCAGCATTGCTGAGAAGGATCTCGGAGTTGTGGAGGATCACAACCTCAAGATGAATCAGCAATACGATGCTGTTGCAAAAAAAGCAAACGTAATTTTAGGTTCCATTAACAGAGGCATAGCATGTAATCACAGGAATTGATAATAGACTCACAGACTGTAACATCAGAAAGGACCATTATGATCATCTAGTCTGACCTCTTGTACAATGAAGGCCACAAAACTTCACCAACCCACTCCTGTAATAGACCCCTAACCAAAGACAAAGTTATAAAGTCCTCAAATAATTATTTAAAGACTTCAAGGTACAGAGAATTCACCAGCAAGTGACCCGTGCCCCATGCTATGGAGGAATACAAAAAATCCACAATACCACAGATTAGCCATTGTGGGTAACAGGAATATAATACAGTGCTGGTGTGAAAGCAGCTATA
>VOCS01074294.1:0-58268 GCA_007922155.1 Mesoclemmys tuberculata | reverse complement strand
AAAAAAAAACTGGGCATGTTTAGTCTTGGGAAGAGAACACTGAGTGAGGAACCTGATAAAAGTTTCAAATATGTTAAGAGCTGTTATAATGAGAATGGTGATCAAGTGTTCTCCAAGTCCACTGAAGGTAAGACATGAAGAAATGGAGTTAATCTGCAGCAAGGGAGATTTAGATTTAATATTAGGAAAACCTTTCTAACTATCAGGGTAGTTAAGCTCTGGATCAGGCTTCCAAGGGAGGTTGTGGAATCCCCATGATTGTAGGTTTTTAAGACAGGTCAGACAAACACTTGTCAAGGATAGTCTAGATCAGTGTTCTTCATTGCAAGGCCTGGGAGCCAGTGGTGGCTCTCATTGACCCTAAGTGCGGCTCCACGACTAATTGTTTATATTCCGATTTATTTTATTTTTAACATTAGAATATGTACCAAGCCTATCAAAGTCCGCCTTCTTTACATGTCACATTGACCACATGGTCTGATGTGTGCCAATAAGTACATCTAAGTATATCCATTGTAAAATAACCGTAATATTAGCATAGCAACCGACATGTTAATTTAGAAGCTGATGTGGCTCTCACATTGAAGGTTTTTTGCCAAAGTGGTCCCCGCTTTAAAAATAGTGAAGATCACTGGTCTAGGTATACTTGGTCTTGCTTCAGCCCAAGGGTCTGGATTTGATAACCTCTGGAGTCTCTTCCAGCCCAACATTTCTACAATTCTATGCAATTCTGTCTAGCACATTTAACTAAAGCTACAGTATGCTGAACAAATGGATCCAGAACTCCTATTGCCATCATTGGGAAGTCAAGGCAGATGGCAGTCCTTCACCAAAACCAGAATAAATAAATGAACCCATACAGTTCAGTCTAAGAGATTGGCAGCAGCTAATACTGGACTCCACCGCTACCCCTTCAGCAGTAAAAGTAAATGCGTCGCTACAGACCACACTTGCTCCTAAAAAGATAAACTAAGGTAAAGGATACCCCACCACCCAAATAAACCTTCTAGCAATTGCTAGAGGAATAAGCATGGTCCATAAAAGGAAACTGTGACAAAAGGGATGATAATCAGTGACTTCATAGGCCAGTTCAGGTGGTTTTGGACTTCTCTATATTTAAGATATGTTGCCATTCTCCTTGCCAAAGCACCAAAAACACCATGCCCCAAAAATCAGATAGAAAGTCTAGTAAATTTGGATGTCCTCAGCATATGAAGGATAATTTGAGCCATGAAAAGTACAATCTGTCCTAAAGGAAACCGATTAATGCAGATTAGCAAGACAAAACCCAAATGAGACTCATTCGATTGAGGGAGCAACAGGAATTTAGAGGAGACAGCAGGAAATGTATAGGATTTCAGAAGGCATTATAAAAATCAGTTTATTCATAAAGTAACAACAAGACCGAACCTCTAATATTTTAAATATGAGAGAGGAAGGATGATCTTTTGGTCCAGGCATTAGACAGACCCCCTCAGTGATCTATGGAACTGAGACAAAGACTCAACGACTTGTCTTATCTGTAAAATGGGGAAATAGTATTTCCTTTCTCCCACCCTTTGCTTATCTTGTCTAGTTAGATTGTAAACACTTGAGGCAGGGGCTGTCTCTAGCTATGTTAACTACAATGCCTAATATAATGGGGCCCCAATGTGAATCTACAATAAAAACAACAATAATAATTGTTCTCAGGTCCTCTGTGTCACTATTTTGTTAACTGGAAACAATATTAATATTTGTTTCATACATTTGGTACATAAATGGGAGGTTATTTTATTCAATGATATAATTGTTATTTGCAAGGTAAAGTCAGGCTTTTTGGGGGAGCAGTATTTACTTGGTTTTGAGAGTATAGCACTCTTTTCCCTCAGCCTTCCCTGAAATGTGGCTGGCCAACACTGCTCTCTTGATCAAATGTAGGGCAAATGCATTTAGAAAGGGAGTGTAATCTATGGTCTTAATGAGCTGTCCCATGTCATCTATTAATGAATTGGGGGAAAAGACCTCAGGAACAGTGCTTGTTTAGACACATGTACTTTGTCAGGTGATCAACAAGCAGACATGCTTTCCCAAAGTGATCAGTTTTGGCTGTTTGGGGTTAAAATTTACTTTAGCCTTGAATACAAGAGTAATTAATGGTATTATCCCTATTGTATAACTAAAGGACAGCAGAAGTATACTTAACATGCCCTGCTTGAGTTGTCACCCTAGCTTAACTTCACTTGCTAACCGGGGTTGTGGGGGTGATGCCAAATCCAAGTGAAAGTCAGAATGGTTGGGGACAGGTGTTACTACCTGGGGGCTTGGACTCTATTTAAAAGGAGTCCTAGATACCATTTGATCCTTTACATCTGGCATTTAAAGACAGAGCTGATCAAGCTCAATTTCGAGTCATTGTGTCTGCTTAGGGATTATTAGAGTTGAAATCATTTATGAGCAGGTTGAAGGGGACAGTGTACAGTGAAAAACAATGCAAAGGATATAGCAGCAGTGAGGTTCTCCACTACCTGGTGAAATCACTAAGAGCTGGCTACGTGCTGGAACCTTAGAACACAGCATCACTCCTAGAAGCAGAGGCAAAGGCAGTAGCAAGGGGCAAGCTGTCGCACAGGTGACAGTGGAGAGCAGCAGCAAGCAGACAGAGACAGTGGTGAGCAGCAGCAAAAGCAGCAGAGGCAACAGCAGCAAGAAGTAGCATTACTTGACTCCCTCTTTAGAGAAATAAACCCCTGTGAATGCACCCTGAATTCTGGGATTTTTATTTCAGACAACTAACTGAATAGATGCAGCAGAGGAAAAGGGGAGTGGCATGTTAAAGGGTCATTCACTCATCAGACTTTAATTTCACAAGGTGGAAAACTGAGGCAAAGGACTACTGCCCAAGATACTGTGGAGTGCGACTTAACTCTTGGTTTGCAAACTTCTGAATCACTGTTGTGTTGTTTTCCCAAATTAATGCTGACTTCCTTCTCCCTTTTAATAAAAGTTCTCTTTTATTATACGCAGACTGTGTTTGCAAGTAGGGAAGTATTGCCTCTCAGAGGCACCCAGTGGTGGTGTTTAGTTTTCCTAGATTTCTGAGTGGAGGTTCAAGCCAGGTCTGTTTTGTAATGTTAAGAGGAACCACTACATACTGAACTCAGTCCTTGTGGCTGCGAACACCACCTGACAGAAAGGTTACAGGAGTTTCACATCTAACACAGATGACAGTGATCATGTTTAAAAACATGAGACTCAGCTACACCAGCAAGTTAAACATTTTATGTGCCTCAGAAATTGAGAGGAGATTCTTTGGATGCTTGCTAACCCTCTGGGATATGCCTCAAGCATTTTACATAGGGAAACAATTAAGTATATTATAAAGAACATGGCATTATTGAAAGAAATGCCACACATTTGCACACTCACTCAGTTTTCCATTATCCCTACGTTTCATACATATGAACCAAATATACAACGAAGTATCTTTAGATAAAAATACAAATATAATAAAGTCTGTCACAGAGACATTATACCAGTTAAAGCCAATTGAAAAGTCAAAGGCTTAGGCAGTACACTGCCGTTATGAAAGTCTGAAGATAGTAATGACTGCAGATCATATTCAATAGTGAGATGCAAGCTTTGGGTGAACAAGTCTACAGAGGCTTTTCTAGCTACGGATATTATCTATAGCTCCCCTAACATGCCTTCTTGCTGTGAAAGGAGATGTGGTAATGGAGAACGTGCATTTGGACAAGTACATTGGCCACATAAAAAAGAAGAAGAAATGCCTCAAAACCCTCCTGCAACCAGATTCCCAGGCACAGCGTAAAAACTGGACAAAATGGCATGAATATCAGTCATAGACAAACTGTAGACCAGGAACATCAAACCTTGGGATATGACCAATAAGAATATAGCAGTAGGAATATACTACCAATCAGCTGACCAGGATGGTGACAGTACTGTGAAATGCTCATGGAGATTAGAGAAGCTACAAAGGCACAAAATTCAATAATAATGGGGGATTTCACCTATTCACATCTTGACTGGGTACATATCACCTCAGGAAGGAATGCAGAAATAAAATATTTAGACATCATTAATGGCTGCTTCTTGGAGCAGCTAGTCCTGGAATCCACAAGGGGAGAGGCAATTCTTGATTTAGTCCTAAGTGGAGCACAGGATCTGGTCCAAGAGGTGAATATAGCTGATTCAATGATAATAGTGAATATAATGTAATTAAATTTAACATCCTTGTAGGGAGGAAAATACAAAAGAAACCAACTACAGTAGCATTGAACATCAAAAAGGGGAACTACACAAAAAAGACGACAGTTAAACAAATTAAAATGATCAGTCACAAGGTTGAAATGCCTGCAAAATGCATGAAGACTACTTAAAAAGACCATAATAGAAGTGCAAACTAAATTTACAGCTCACATAAAATAAATAAACAAATAAATAAATAAATAAAAGAGGACCAAAAAAAAAAAATCATGGCTGAACAGCAGAGTAAAAGAAGTAATTAGAAGCAAAAAGGTATCCTTTTAAAATTGGAAGTCAAATCCTAGTGAAGACAATAGAAAGGAGCATAAACTGTGGAAAGTTAAGTGTGAAAATATAATAAGGCAAGTCAAGAAAGAATCTGAAGAGCGACTAGCTAAGGATACACACTAATCAGGGAACCTGGGGAAGGGTGTGTAATAAGTATTCGAGCCCCTTAGCAGGGACGTATTTCTCCACCCTTTTGGAGGTTGGTAGCAAGGAGAATGGCGTCTGCCACAGGGATTTGACCACCTTGAGAACCACTTCGTGGACTGGTAGGGTGACCTGGGCCGGCACCATAGCTGCCAGCACATTGAAGACATTGTACAACATTTCTTGGAGCTCCTCAGCTTCTAGTACCAAATTTGAGGCAACACTCTTGAGGAGCTCCTGATGGGTGTTGAAGTCATCCAGGGGAGCTGAGGGCCCTGATGCAACTGCCTCATCAGGAGAGGAGGAAGGCGATTGACCCAGTGCAGGGGGTAGTGATATCCCCCCTGGCTGCTTGGGAACCATAGTAGATGTGCCCTCCAGCAGGTCTGACTCCACATCAGAGGCCCTGCTGCCCCTCCTCACAGAGTTCCCTCTCCATTGATCTGTCCAGTGATGGGGAATGCACCCTTGAAGATTGGTGCCTGGATGGAGGAGACCATCTCCTCAGTGACCTGGCTTGTGGGGAGGCATGCCGGGGCTCCAAAGAGCCGTGCAGCCATTGAGGGTGTCCCATCGGGGCTTCCCTTTTGATGCCGGTGCTTTCCCTTTCTCCTGCCCCATCTGGGGCATAGGGGTCGGAGGCAAAGGCAGTGCCATTAAATCTCTTGCTGCTTGAAATGCATCCAGTGTTGACGGCACCATGAGCTGTGGAGGGCCTCTTCCACTCCCCCGAGTCAGAGGAGGCTCTAGACTGCAAGCTATGCTCCTGTGGAGTCTGCTTGGCCTGATGGTGTGAAGGCCCTGCACATGACCCCACTTCCTGAGTCATAGGGAGCGACCCCTATCCAAGCACTGTTTCTTCTGCTTTCTCTTTAGTGGCAAGGCAGAAGATTGGTGCCATGGAAGTTCCGGTGCCAGAGGGGCGCTCTGTGCCAACGCAGTGCTCGGCACTGAGAGGGAGTGGGATGGCTCTGAGGCTGATCTTAAGGTGGCCTCCATCAGTAGGGCCGTCAGATGAATTTCCCATTCCTTCTGCATCCTTGGCCTGAACACCATGCAGATACAGTACTTGTCCTTCCTACGTGATTCCCCCAGGCACTTCAGATAACTGTTGTGGGGGTCACTAAGCTGCAGGGTTTTGACGCAAAACTTACAGGGCTTGAAGCCCAGAGATTGGGGCAGATGAAGGTCCCTAATGGGACTAAACCTTAACTACTAAACTATTTACAACTACTTATCTAATGGATATGATAGAGGTCTATATTATAAAATAATAAATGGTGTGGAAAAAGTGGATAAGGAAGTGCTATTTACTCCTTCACATAACACAGGAATCAGGGGTCTCCTGATTAAATTACGAGACAAACATCAGGAAGTACTTCTTAACACAAAGTAGAGTCAACCTGTGGAACTTGCTGCCATGGGATGCTGTGAATGCCAAAAGAATAACAGGGTTTAAAAAACAATTAGTTAAGTTAATGGAAGATAGGTCCATTAATGGTTAGTAGCCAATATGGTCAGGGACCCAATCCCATGCTCTGAATGTCCCTAAACTTCCAGTTGCCAGAAGCTGGAACTGGATGTCACGATCACTTGAAATTACCCTGTTGTGTTCTCTACCTCTAAAGCATCTGGCACTGGCCACTGTCAGAGATAGTATATGGGGCTAGATGGACCACTGGTCTGACCAAGAATGACCATTCTTATTGTCAGCAGAAGATAGATAAGTAATTTCAACAGATTGTCATCAGGATAATTGAGTATATGGTAAATCAAAAGCTTTAATATACTTGTAAACCAATTACAATATTGTGGATGCAGTGAAAGTATCCATGCACTGTTGCATCAACACATCATTGCTCTTCCTATGAAACACTTAGGTCTGCTGCAACAATAAAGCGATTACATTCACATGCAGTAATACAACACTGCATATGAGGAACTCCAAATGTGCTGAACTACAACAAAAATACTACAGTTCACCAATATTAGGAAAAACTTTCTAATGATAAGAGTAGTTCAACACTGGAAAAGGCTTCTAACGGAGTTGTGGAATCACTGGAGTTTTTTAAGCACAGGTTAGACAAACACCTGGGGTGGTTTAGGTATATTTTGGTCCTGCTGCAGTGCAGGGAGCTGAATTAGAAGATCTCTCAAGGTCCCTTCCAATCCTACATTTCTATTATGCTATTAATACTCAAACATGATGTGAATTTATTCTGGTCTGGGTCACACAGTTACAGCAACTTATACAATGAATTATCCAGACCCTCGAGCCCTGTGAGCTTATTAAAAGTGATCTATTGCCACTATTCCAGAAACATGTCACAATTCAATAATGTAAGACTTATTCCCTACCCTTCATCTCCCACTGGAGATGACTACTACAAAGGAAGCCCTACCTAAAGTAATTAGATTGAATATGTTAACACACCACTTTTTCTTTCATTTCTGCTGCAGTCTGCCATACAGCAGTAATGGACATTCATAGAAAATTATGAACACGCTATATACCAGAATAGTATATTTAAACACCCCATAAAGCACCAAAAGTTTTAGTGGCACTTAAAAATACATATGGTTTGGTTGTAATATTATTTAATTTATATCCAATATTTCAGAAATCTGGAAAATACAAACAAACCTGATATCAACATGGAAGCAAAGGGAGACCATCTCGCAAAAATGACATACGAAGGGCCTGCCTGGCACCTGTATTGACATTTACACCTGTGCAAAATGGGTGTAAAATCACTACTTCTAATGCAAGTAAATGGTGAGTTCTGATTTGGCAGCATTACTGCTCACTTGGCACAGGGGTAAAAGACTCATGCATGATGCAAAGCAGGGGAGAATCAGCCCCAGGGTTTCCTGATTCTGTAAAAGAAAAACTCCAATGTCCTAGATATTTGAATGAAGCTCAGATGTTCCTGCATTTCCTTAAAACTCATATGATCTTTTTGGATAGGTTCATAATGATTTTTTGTTTTGTTTTGTTTTAAAGGGATTTTCTGCCATAGTTGCTTTTAAATTAAGCATGATGATTATTTTACCTCACTATGGATTCTCCTTGGCCATAAAGATAGCTTCCCCATGTTTCTAGTGCAGCCAAAGTTAACATGGCTACATTTAATTCACTCCCTGATGTGTTGCAGTACTAATAATGCCAGAAGCTCAAACCTGCACATATCTGGGAAGACTCAATGTAGCAGCAAAAGATCAAGAGGAACATGTTATTACTGGAATAATTTCTATTAATTTCTCGCCCTCTTTTGAGAACTTCTGTCTATATCCTGTATTTCTTGTCAGTTATATATCCTACATAGCACCACATCTATAAAATAACATAATCATGAATTTGTCATTGAGCAATCAGCCATATACATTTCTCCTCACTCTTGCATGTACAGTTCATATGAAACATAATCCTGAAGATTCCACAAACTGGGGTTACTAGTTCAGCCCTAAATTGATTCCCATTTTCTTTGGTTGCTGATTATCCAGTAGCCATAGAATATTCTCTCTCCCCAAACACCATATGAGCAACAGAGGATACTCACCTTCAGCTTGATTGTCCCTTTATCTAAAAGGGAAAAAGAGAGAGTGTGTGTTATGGCATTGTGCTATTCTTTCTGAGTTAAAGCACTTGCTTCTAAGACAAGTAGGGCTCAGAGGAGGAAGATTGTCATGGTTCCTCCAACTGATAGGCCACTGATTATGGTTTGATTTACCAGAAATAATTTTTCTGCATTGTGCAACGCCATCAGCATGGATTGGGGGAAAGTATATATAGTTGTGCTTTTTAGTATAAACTTGGCCTAACTAGATAAGCTTATTCGTTACTTTTTCTCAAAGTAAACTGCAAAGTGCTCTATGGTTTGACTATGTAACTAAGGTGGGAATTGGCCACAAGGAAGCTTACTACAATATTTCGCTGCCAAAGATCTGACCTCCTCTGGGACTTGAATAATCCTCATTAGACACCTATAAAGTCTATTCTGCTTGCTGGATCTTACCATAGCTAAGATTTCTGTTTAGCACGTGTCACCCACATGTACAAATACCATATCCAACTACGTGGCCTGCGCAGCTCCCTCCTAACTTAGGACCAGCAGCAGAGTGATCCAATTTTCAATGGGAGAAGGAGGAACATAAAACCAGAGACATTCCCTTAAGGAAAGGAAACGTATTTTAAAGGGGAGTTTTTCTATGGATCATGACTTCTCTCACTGATGAGTTAGGGATTTATGCATGCATTCACATTAGCATTAATGAAGTTACCCATATAAAAGCCAATTAAAATGACTAGGAAAACTCTTAGGCTCACCAAAATCTGTTTCTCTCTTTTCATGGAGGCAGCCACAGCCCAACAAATTACAGGCCTTACTAGCCCCAACCACCTCTGAATCACCCTTCTTTATCCTAGTTCAGAATCTCTTTTGAGCAAAGCTTAAGACCCAAGAGGGTAGACTCCAGAGATTTCCTTAGATAGTAGGCAGTCATTAAGATCACAGAATTCATGAGCTTTGCACACAGCAGGGTTAAACATAATGGTAAAAATTACTATGATTGTCTGAGCCCTATCTACATTACAGCTTCTATCATTGCTGGAGCAGCATTTTCACCAGTGTAATTTGTGTTACAGTGCAACAAATGTGTTAACTGAGACATAGTCAAAATCCCTTTTGTCTTTCCAAACAGGAAAGATGCGTTTGCTTTTTAATCCTAAAAGGTATCTGGTTGCATCAAAGTTATCATCTCTTTCTATAAAGAGGAGAAAAGTCTCCATGATGGATCTTTAAGGGGGAGAATTTGCCTCCACACTAGGTTCAGATCAAGGTGTAGAAGAATTCTGAGTTTTTCCAGAGATGATATATTCTTCCTCACATTCAACCTTATTCTCTTATCCTACATATAGTTTCTTCAATGCAAAAACTCAGACATCCTTTGGGAATCTAGATGTCAAGGCAGACCACTTGAATACCAGTGCATCACCTGCATCTAAGCTCTTCATGTACCTTGGTGTTTCAAAGGCATCAATCTTGATTATTTCAGACCCCACGAACCAGAGCCAAGCCAGTGCAATCAAAGCTGGGAACATTCTGCACCAATAAATGGTTTACAAATGATTATGGTTCCAGCTTCAGAGTTATCAGAAGCCATTCTCCAAAGATGCCAAAGAGCTTCCCACAGCACTTAGGGTTATGCACTAGCTCCTGCTCAGTTTCCCATAAACAAGAACTTACCCAGAACTGCTCCATGGCCTCGTGCCACTGTTTCTCCTTTGACCACTAGCTGAACCTGGACTGTTGTTTCCTTGACTGAGTTAAAGATGGTCACACTAATAGCTTCCTCTACGCCTGATCGGAAAACAGAAGGTGCTGCTATCAAATAGCCCCTAGGAAATAAGGTTGGAAGTGGATGATCATTGCAAACAGCAAAAAAATGTGCTTTTCCCCACACTGAGATGATCAGGGTGCCAAACAGCAAAAAACTATTTAAAATATTAATATTAAAAATAAAAGAACAAAATATCCTGTAACATAGTCACCTAAAATCTGCCCCCAAGACAGCCACATTGGCAACATGCCAGGAGCTTGGGACTCAGCCTAATATGCATAGAATGGAGCAGACTGCAGCCTGGCAATCTCCACTGGCTTCAGCTACTAAAACAAAATAGTGACTGTAATATTCCATCTTGATCCAGAGAGGAGAGGTGGGTCATCACCACAAGAACACTTTTACATGTTCACACTTTGGGCATCATTTCCCTTGGACCTCGCTAATAATCAAGATAACAGTTCATAATATGTATACATTAGTTAATGCTCATTTGCAAAGAGATCCTGTGAAGTTACAGTTTACATCAGCATGCTACCCAAAGAATTCCATATGACTAACATCAATAGAACAAGTAAAGTAACAAGCAGTAGCTGTACAGTAAGTGTGACTTGTATATTTGTCTTATATATAGGATACTAAGTATCAACAAAAATAAGTATTGTACTAATTAGACATAATTACACATACTAACACACACAATTAAGTACAGTCAGCTGAATATAAAAAGGCTGATTCACACTTAAAAATTTGGTCACATCTATCAGAGCCCTCCAGTTTAGCATTATATATAATACCCTGTTTTTAAACACTTTAGACCAAGATTTTTAAAAGTGACTGATTATTTTGGATGCCAAACTTGATAAACCTTCGAGAAACCTGATTTTCAGAAGGTGGGTGCTACAGCACTTTCTGAATGTCAAGCTCAACTAAGGTATATCAAGTTGGACATCCACAAGATTGAGGTATCCAAAATCATGGGCCATTTTTAAAAACCTTGGCCTTCATCTCCCCCCACTTTAAAAGAGGAAGTAGAGGTTAGTGATAAAAGCCTAGAAATGGGAATCAGGAGATCTGAGTTCACATTCCCAGCTCTGCCAGTCATTCAGTTTCTGTTAAAAGGGCTACATCTTGAACAATGTGTCACCAATTTTTATTTTTCAATTTAAAAAAAAAAAACACAGCTTTGGAATAAGTATTCTAACAGGCACACTTTTGCTTTAAAGCTGCCCTGAAAGACTTCACAACCATACATAATAGAATCTTGTGTACAGTTACGATGGGAACTCTTATGATCTTCCCATACTGAATGGCACCATTCCATAAATGTATAGACTGTATGCATGATAGTCTCTTGCATTACAGTTTCCAACGTCTTTGGTGTATGATACTGTAAGCAATACATTTATATCTTCTTTATGACATCATACATCTTTCTGCTTCTTTTCTCCCCAAATGGAATTTTTGTTAAAAGATAATTTTTCATGTCAAACACTTTAAAACATATTTCAGCCACTTGCCTCACTATGGTTCCAGCAGTTGGGCCACTTTAGTCCATGATTAATTATCACTCTGGGATGAAGTTGATGGTGTTTTACAGCCCCCCAGTCACCTTTTAGCAAATTCCAACCCATTGTTTCTCTCTCAGCAGACCTCATTGCCATGGAGATTCCATTACACCCTACATAAGTTCAGCTCTCTATGGTAGTTCAGTCAGATTGCACTGGATACTTAGAACTTAAAGAATTTGAGAATAAATGTCCTGTGGCTTCAGGTTTAAAAATTTACCAGACTGCTACCTAATCTGCATATCCTTAGTAAGGAAAACATAGCCAATATATTTGGAGGAGAGAGAGAATATCATTTGCATCCATACTAAATGATTACATTAAAACGTTTATTTGACCAGCTTCTGTTGGTGAGAGAAGTTGATCTAATAAAAGATATTACCTCACCCATCTTGTCTCTCTAATTTCCTGAGACCGACCAGGCTACAAAAACACTGCAAATTTTTAAATTGTCACATAAGCATGGCCTGCAATAATATATATGAAGCATATATATCCACATCATTTTAAGCAATTCTACCTTTTTTTCTGGAATATCAGCTTGTTGATGTGGCCTCTTTAAATTAAGTCATTTAGTAATGTACTTGAAAATTAAATGTTTAACTTGGATGCTTCTGACAGTAACTTGACAGATCCTGCAAGAACTTTTGACTAGCAGCTCTGCCAGGTTAGGCTAAAACTTGGCAGGAACTGACAGGATGTGAAATATTTTTTAGTAAGCAAGAGAAAATAGGAAGTCCTCATAGCATCTAGTTAAAGCAGCTATTCAGTGTGGACTAGTTACAAACCTACCTAATAAAACAAAGCAAACCTCAATAAAAATAAACTAAATCAAAATAAATAAATAAATGCACAGGAACTGTGTACTGAATTTCTATAAATCAGATGAGAATATTTTCACAAAAGTTAAAAAACAAACAAAACCAAAAACTCCTTCGATGATTTTCCATGCAAGAGTGTTTCAGGTGTTCTGCCAGTAAACATCTCTTTCCAGAGCAACTAACGGTACTTCCAACTATTATAACAACTGGTTAGTGGATCACAGCTCATATTGAACATTCCATATTCACATCATTGCATTAAACAAGCATTTGTACATAAATGCTCGGCAACGTTGTGTTCAAGACGATTCAAACAAGTATTGCCCGACCTGTCGAGAGTTTGGATTTTTGCAGAGACAGCTATGTGATGATTAACTGCTATCAAATGCATTTGTTTCCTCCAGCATATTCCTGGGAAACCACATGCAGTTTGCGACTCTGGCTGAGGAATTGTGAAAAATAATTTTGCAGGCTTTGTTAATCGATTTGGAGTCAATTTGTGTTGTGAGCCATCATTTAACAGCTCCTTGCACGGGTTCCTCCCTCTAAACACCTCCACTCTCCCTCCCTACCTGCAGGGTCTGCTCCGTGCTGGAGGAAGTAAAAGGTAGAGTTGTTATGGCTACTGCCCGGAGAAAGGGGTGGCGTTGCCTTGAGAACTTTGGGGGCTTCCTCATGCCAGCGACAGGGCGAGAGGAGAGCGGGGGTCTCCCCCGCTGACACGGACGCGGTGGGGCACTGCCCCGGGCCGGTACTTACTGGCTCTGCGGAGGCTGAGCCCCGCACAGGCTGCAGAGAGACAGGAGGATCCACCAGGCGCAGCCGGGCTCCTTGCAGGGCATGGCGCTCCGGAGAGCGGCTCCTTCCCGCAGGGCTGCTAGCTCTGGAGCCCCAGGCCACGGCGCGCTCCCTGTAGCCCGAGCCCGGCCGGGCAGGAGCCCTTTGTTTCGGCGAGTGCAGCCTCAGTTCCCGGTCTCGGCTCCCCGGTGCCTCTGGCCGCCGCCCCCTGGCTCCCACCGCCGCGTCCCCGCCCCCGAGCCGCCCCCTCCTGGCCCCGGTGCCCGCTCGGCTCCGGCCCCGGCTCTTTGTCTGAGTCGGCGGCTCCCCGCCTGCTACTGACAGCATGGACCGGGGGAGGGGGCCGGGCCCCCGCGCCTCCCCCTCCCAGACCCCCGGGCATGCCGTGGACGACGTCCCCATCTCCCGCGCAGCCCCCAGGGCAGGAACCGGCCTCGCACCCCCTCGCTTCGGTCCCTTCAGCCGGGGCCGGCGACGGGTCCTCCACCGCCCGGCCCGGCCCGGCCCCGCACGCCAGACACGCTCTCGCCCAAGCCCGGCACATGGGGGCGGCGTAGCCCGGGCCGCGGCTCTCCCTCCCCCCTCCCGTGCTGACCCTCGCCCTAGCTCCGTGCCCTCAGCCCCAGCCCTGACCCGGCCCCCCCAGCTGTCCTGCCCGCCCGTCACCCTGCACTCGCAGCCCGGCCTCACCGCAGCCCCAGAGCTGCCCCCTCCCTGCTAGGGCCCCCGCCCTGAGTCCTGATGGCGGAGGTCTCCAGCCCTCAGCTCAGAGCTAGCTCCCTCTCCCCCAGACCTGTCACCCCCCTTCAGCTTTGTCGCTTCACCGCCAGCCCTGACTCTAGTCACCCCCCTCAGCTCTCCGGCCCTCACCTGTCACCCCACCTCATCTCACACCTGACCCCTTCCAGAGCCCTCCCTTCAGCTCTCCAGCACAATCCTGCCCATCACTCCCCTCTGGGCTCCCGTCCTCACCCGTCACCCCTGCCTCAGGTCAGCCTTGCACCCTCAGCTCTGCCTCACCTCAGCCCTAGAGCTGTGACCCCCCTCAACATTAAAGCCCTCACTCCTCCGCACCTCAGTGCTGAGGGCTCAGTTCCAGAGCTTTCAGCTCTAGCACCCCCAGGCCTGACCCATCACCCAATCAGTTCTAGAGCCCTCACCCCATCAACTCTCCTGCTCTCATCCCCTCATCTCAGCCCTAGAGCACTCACTCAGCCCTTACTCCAGTCAGCCCTCTAGGCACCAGATCCTCCACATCCCAGGCCCCTTGCCTCACCTGCGTCCTAAACCCCAGCCCCTGCTCTCAGCACTGGCCCTTCAGCTCTAGCACCCTTCCCCAGTCATCACTGCCTCACCTCAGTCCTGAGCCTGATCCCCAATTGTGCTCTCAGCACTAACCCCCACCCCAGTCAACCCCTTTGCCCTACAGTAAAGACCCGTGTATCAGCCATCTTCCTGGAATCCTCACACACACCACCACAGTCCTGACCCCCACATACCATCCTCACACTCACTAGAATTCATCCAACCTGTCACCTCTCCTCCCCTAACATTGCCCCACAACTGATGGGGGTGTCTGGGTCACGGAAAATGCGAGCTGTCCTGACCCCTTACGGCTGGCTCACATCCCATCTCATAGCCTGTCAGTATGCCAGAGTGTCTCACACAGGCTGCAAGAACTGTCAAAACTCCCATCCTCGCAGACCACCCAGAGCTCATCAAACTCAAGACATGGTCACGGTCACAGTAAAATGGCTTCTCTCCTTTCACTGGCTAAATGTAGAAACTGACTCTGTGCTTGGAGAGGGCTCATCATTGTTATAGAGGAACAACCCAATTAAAGAACTGTTACCTGATTTACAAACAGGTGCCAGGATTGTTGCTCTCTGATCTTTCTCCATCCCTAGGCCCTAAAACCTAATCTATCCATCTCCAGCCCTAGATTCTAGCCAGTAGCTAAAAGTACTTTGAGACAGGAGGGGGAGCTCTCACTGCACCAGCCATAAAGGAAAGGGAGCTGTGTGGGCAGGGAGAAGCTAGGGAATTCTTATCTCAGCAGAGTGGGTGCTATACTTCCCCCACAACTGCCACTTAATTTATCTCTTGATTCTAGTCTGTTCTAGTTCTTTCCATCCCTGGATCCTAGTACCAGTCTGTGTCTAGCGAATCCATCTGTATTTGTATTTGCTGTTGGCCACTAGAAGATGCCCACATTGTCTATATTTATTCAGTCAATAGGTAAGCACTTTATTGGAAGGGACTGTTTTGTATGTATGGTATCAGAGCACACTGTCCATGCAAAAACCAAACTAGTACACTATTACTAATATTTTTTAAAATAGAAGAAGTTTTTTAAAATAGATATTGCTCCAGCTCTTGTTAACCACCGGGAGAGGCAAGGACAGAGCATGCCTATCAAGACAATGGGGTTGTTTCAGAATCATCAAATAAATGCCCCTGTCCCCTGTAAATACCAGAAGCAAATGAGTACTTCATTTCGACCTAGGCAAGTCTAGATCAGTTTTGCTGCAGCCAATCTCCATAAAAATATGCCTTCCAGGGCAAATCACTTCAAGGTAGCATGTGCAAAATGCATCGGTCCCAAGAGAAAATTAACAAACAGCACAAGTGGTGTAGGATTGGTTTCCAAGACCTTAATAAACTGGAAGACTTGTGGAGTTTACTTGGCACCCGAATGTGTAGGAGGAAAAGCTATTTTCCCTTCCAGTTTTCATGGTGACAGTTGCTGTGTTCCAAATTAAATCGATTAATTGAGAATGCTTAAAATCCATATTAAACTGGTATTATTCAATCTCTTTCCTAATGTTGACTACCTTGTTCATAAACTGAAGAAGGGAGGATACAGAGAAGATGCCAGGTTTTCTTTAGCATCATTTTTCATTGTGACATTGTGGTCTAGACAGGTCTTTAGGGAAAGGAGCCAGGGAGAAAATTCTGCCTTGCGCTATATTGTGGGTCTGGGATGCAGCTCAGTGTTCCGGATCACAGAGGGTATAAAAGGAGGGAAGTGGGAGCAGGAGGAGATCCCCAAAGTCTGGTCTGAGATCACTCATCAGAGCAAAAGGATTTGGCCTTGGCCTGGAAGAGTTCTAGAAGACTGCAGGTCCGTGGCATGTGAAAGATGGAGCAGATTCCAAAAGAGATGAAGGAGGGAGAAAAGGGGGCAATCTTTAGAAGTATGTACAGAAGCTCAGTTTTGGCAGTGGTTCACCTAGGAAGAAATGTGGACTATAGAACCTAAGTCAGTGGCTCAAATCCCACCAAAATCAGGACTGCCTAAATGCCAGACTTTCTAGTGGCTGCTGTGAAATAAGTCTGGTTCAGAGAAGATAATTGTCACCATCATAGTTAGAACTAAAGTGGCAACCCTGGCAGCAGTTTTAGCATAGAGGACAAGGACTTAAATAGGCCTTGTAACTGAACTGTCTTCTGATCGCAAGTGATGATCCTTCTAAGCAATAGTTGAGCCATGTTGACAGGGCAGTGTGGAGAACATTTTTGCTGCAACTGACCTTGCTATTCACAGGATAAATAGACAGCTTTCCTCTCCAGAGCTATTAATCCAACACCTTTCACTAGTGCTAATTTTACATACCCAAAGCCTGGGGTTTCCTAGTAATTGGAAATTCTGTTTTCTATGGGAGACTGTTGCTTCCTGGGTCTGCAATATTTGAAAGGACTGCATAAGCAGCATATCTGTCCCCCTTAGAACAACTAGCTCAACAGCAACACCTCCAGTCAATTTAGGAGTTGTGCTGACAGGGCCCTATGTAACCTCTCTCTGCCAAAAGCATAGTAGTCATAACACATGGTCTGAATGGATATGGAAAAGCCCCATCCACGCCCCTCCCAGGGGAATGGTTGAGTTGACTTCTAGATCATTGCACTATACACACCCAGGAATAAATTAATCCCCACTAACACATTTTTTGCATTTGGAATAAATTATTTTCAAGCACCATAAAGTCACTTTGAGGAATAAGTAACTAGCACTTAGGAAAAAGGAACCTTTACAGAATTTCCATTTCTTCCTTGATCATCCCAGTCATTTCAGTTCAGAATTCTTTCTTTCTATAGATATCTGATATGGGCTCTATTTTTTTATTTAGCTGAAAGGACCCTTCTTACTCGAAACCCAGCCACAAATCAAAGCCCCCTTTCCTGCAAGCCCTGTTTTCCTGTTTGCCACATGATCTTGCTAATTGGAATATTTGCTAAGCCTGACCTTTTGCTACCTCTTAAAATGATTTCAGTCACCATAAATCTGAGGAAGCCCCTAGGTGAATCATTAGTGGGTCAGTACTTTTTCTGCAACTTAGTCCACTCTCTAAAAATACAGATGAATGCTACTCAACTATTTAAAGAACAGAACCTGAAGTTTGAGCATGTTCAGTGTGTGGTAGGGGATGGTCACAGACTGGTGTCTGGTTTCATCTCTGGGGATGTTCTAATTTTTAATATGACTCCCATAAAAATATTAATTGGTAAATTATTTAATAAATTCACAGTATCCTCTGAAACTGACAATACATATATTACTAGACAGGTCTTCCTTTTCCTGGTCACCCTACCCTACCTTTGGTTATTTCCTTATGATTTGTGGAGAGGCATATTGAATATAGAGGAGAAAAAGACAATAGATAAGGTAAATGTAAGATTTAAAGCCACATTTATGAAGCAGTTAAGAAAAGAACTATGCTGGGACTTAGAGAGCTGCAATACCCATATCCTAAAAGTTCTTTTATGTACCTTTATAGCAGATAAAGCACCAGGAAGGTTAACAAATAATCTCTAAAGTCAATGGGACTCTGCACACTAGCAAGCACAAGGTTGGGGGGTAAGTGTTTGTAGGATTGGGTCTTAAAGTTGTATTGTTTTCAGAGTAGTTAATTATAGTTGCAAGGCAAAATGGCAGCAGCAAGGAACACACAGGGAATTCAGAAATTGCCATACTGTCCCAAATCGAATTTCCTAAGAAAAATGCAAGGAACAGAAACTCTTCAGGGAATAGTGTCACCCACCAACATTATATTCCAATCTTCTGAAAATGGGTTTGTTGGGCAGCATATATTCAGCGTTTTAAAAATAATTGAGAATTATATTATTCTAAAAAATGGCAATACTCCAGCATCTATATACCGACAAGCAAGTGCCTGGACATCTCTCACCTGACTGTCCAAAGGTGATCCAGAGCCACAGATAAACTATGTATCTGAGACTACAGTGTATCTTTGTTAATAAAATAAAGCAAAAATACAAACCTTAACTTGTCTACTCTCAGAGCCGAGTACCAGGTAAACACTTGGGATTTGGTGATATCTGAAAGACGTAGACATGTGTAATGCAACAGGTCCCTGGCATGAGGATCTTCTAGTCTAGTTAAAAATAAATAAAGAATTTACCTATCTTAGGTACTTCAAGCCACACACACCCCCAATTTCCCAAGTATCCAAGCATCTCACAATGTATAATGTATTTACCCTCAGAACAACCCTGAGAAGTAGAGAAGTGCTATTATCCCCATTGGACAGACAGGGGACTGAGGCACAGAGGCTAAGTGACTTGCCCAAGGTTGCACAGGGAATCTGTAGCAGAGCAAGGACTTGAACCCACGTCTCCAAATTGTCAAGAATTGAGCACAAAAACGTGGAATAAATTGTGCTGGAAGAGAGCACCATGACAGGAATCATCATCAAAGAAGTGGATTTTTAGAAGGGTGCTGATGTCTGGGAAACAGGGTGTTGGCATGGAAAAAGGAGCCAAGTTAAGACTGAGAGGATGACCTGAGAACAATAGTAAAGCAAGAGAATTGGTTGACGGTAGAACAATACAACAGTATAAGTAATGCATGTAACGGACAGCATTCTAAAATACAGCTACAATAAATCCAGTGTAAAGTTTTAAAGAACGTTCTAGCACTGAGCATATTTCTACCTTACAGAAATTGCAGGTAGAAATCATCACTATTTGTATTGTATATAATAGAGGGAAAGGATTATTTCAGGACTAAAGAGTTTCCATTTGGTATTTACGGGCTAAATAACAGCCAATCACACCCCCTAAAGCATACAATCTGTCTTCTAATTATGAAGCTATGTGCCATTTTGTACATAAGGCTGGGATCAGCATAGTCTGTAAAAGGAGGCTTTAGATATCATTTTGAACTATTTAGTTACTGAAATGGAATTTTCAGTGCCTGCCAAAATGAATCCTATTCAGTCTGATGCAACAGGTGTTGGAATTCCAGCAGCCGCCTGCAACCCACATCTGGTAATAGTTAGGAATTTAAAGGAAGTTTGGTAAGAACTGCTTATGTATAAAAACTATTTATTGGTCAAGTCTATTGGCCATATTCAGCCACCGTTTGCATTGCACATAGCTCAGATTTTTTACATAGTTTTTAAAAATTGGAATTCTGCTCTTCATGAAATTTCAGGAATTGCAGGCACTGTTTGATAATGGGTGCGACTGGTGTTTGCATGTCATGGAAGGAACATAGTTTATTGCACAAGGTGCAGATATATTTAAGTTGGCTCAGAATAGATCCAAATTACATGTTGAGTATATACATCTCATATCCACTTATCCCTTCACAAGAGAAAAAGCAATTCTACCCCTTACCATCTATAAAGGAAATAGCTCTTACCATGTATAAAGACACCTTAGCTATACTGTTTGATTATCAGGTAATGACTGGCCAAATGACGACAGTTACCACTAAACACTCTAAAAATGTGACTCCTGAACACTGGTTTTCTGGGCTCCTCCTTGCACCTGAAATTCTTACTCACAAGCTGTCTTAAATGGGACTACTTACTCATGAGTAAAGATTAGAGGATCAGGCCCTTAGTAATTATGCTCATTTGTAGTAGGCCTTAGTGCTCTATCTCCTGTTCATTTGTGCCCCACTTTAACCTGCTAAGGTGCATCTGTGGTTTCAAGTCTCAAAAGTCCCAGCTCCACAGCAAGTTGTAGTGTGCACCTGAATAGAAAGTGGTGAGCTAGTTAAACCCACATCTTAGTCTGGTTGCTTGGAAAGATTCATAACCATTGATCTGTGTAGTTACTAACATTTTTTTTTTGACAAAACTCAAGCGAAATCAAACCAAGTTTGGTATTGGATAGACCTCAATAGAGGACATAGCTTCTGCCCTTGCAGGAGGATGGACTCAGTGATCTGATATGAATTTTGCTTCAACTACTCTGATCAGTGCAGTAAGGGCACAGCCATTTCCAGTGGCTTCGGAGCTGTTTTTATTTTAAACAGGGATGACATGCAAAGGCGGGAAGTGGTTTCTCTGACAAGAAATGCCCACAGGTTGCTAGGGTTCGCGATTAGGCTTGGGTTCACGTTCTAGCATGTATCAGAGTGATTAGGCTTTTCTTACTCTGCCATCTGAACCTAAGAACTGTAGTATCTAAGCTATGTAAGAATCATAGAAAGAGAAAGCTGCATTTCATACAGTCAAAACTAAAGAGAGTCTGGAAACCTGCTATATTGAGGAGCTGCATCAAGACTTACCACCTCCCACTAGCAAGAGTATTGCAGGAATAAAGCCATGCACTTGCTTGTTCGATCCATACAGCAGGACACAAAAATTCTTAAAAGGCAAACAGCAGCAGTTGTGCTGCAGCTGACAACACCTAAGCTCTCTCTATTATTTCTTTGCAGAAACTCTCAAGAAAAAAAACCAACCCTAAGCAAACAGTGGCACCCAATGCCAAACAGGTCCCCCACCTGTCAGCTCTCCTACACAGCCTTGCATCTCCACAATCCTATTCTTCTTATCTTCAGCCTTAACTCTTCCCACTGAAATCCTCTCAGGACTGCATGGGGATGGCTGCAAATTTTTACTAAAATATCTGCAATACTTCTTACATAACCAGATCCCTT
Source organism: Mesoclemmys tuberculata (assembly GCA_007922155.1). Lineage (NCBI taxonomy): Eukaryota > Metazoa > Chordata > Testudines > Chelidae > Mesoclemmys > Mesoclemmys tuberculata. Next base: position 37,146 of record VOCS01074294.1, on the reverse strand, counting down.
CCTATGTATTATGGAGAGGTAGTTGCAACCAGCTTTCATTATACAGCCCCAAGTAACCTCTCCCCACAACTTTGGCTTGGAAAATGGGTTTTCTGGTAAACTGCCAATTTACTCTGAAGACGAAAAAAAGACGGTTCCTGCAAAGTTTGAAGAACCTTCAGCAGACTGTTTTGGAGTTATAGTTAGCAATATAGGTACCCTGATTTGAAATTTTGACTCATCTACCATTTGTCTCCCTCTAACTCAAAAATAGCTTTTTGGTATCCCTTCAAATATTCCAAGCATAGCCTATATTTGAATAAAATAGATTGTAGTTAAACAAAGCCATAAATCATTGCTGTTGTGGATAGTTAGGGGCCCAATCCTGCTTAAATTAGACTTCAGTAGAAGTTTTTTTTGCATTGATTTCACCAAGATCTTAATTTACACATGCACATCCTGAATAAACCAATGGAATAGAGGTCTTAATTTCAATCATTTCACACTGTCATGTCTCAGTTAATTTTTAAAGTGTAACGTTTATTGCAAAATCATGCACCAATTTGGCTGATTTAACCAATATTTTGTTCTTCCTCCTCTGTGTTATGGGAAGGTGGCTGTATATTTAAGTTAAATTGCTACATTTACCCTTCTATGGCTATCTGATGTACAAATAGGAAACTGCAGAACAAGCAACAGCAGACTGTTCTGCCATATTAATGAAAGCATTTACTAGCTGTGAGAGCACACACCTCTTTTTTAGAAGAATCAAACTGCAATGTCAGTTCTGTTGTAAGGAGCAGTAAAAGTAAGACTGATCCTGCCTCTCAGGAACAAAACCAACTCTGGAACAAAGTTACAAGAAAAAGGTAATTAGAGAGTGTGTTCAAAATAAGAATGTTATCTGAGTGATACATAAAAGAACAACAATATCAAGAACACAATAATTATATAGTGCTGATGAATGTATGCCTATTAATCATCCACATAACATGACAGTGATCTTTCTGTAATGTAAAGTTATATTTTGAAGGCTCATACACTGTTTGAAATATTAATGACGAATGATTTGTGGGAGTGGATACTGATTTGGAACAGGTATTAGTACACAGTATAGCTTTATCAGAGATGTAAGGGGCTGTCTCATTTTGCAATTTAGTGCATTTGTTTAATTACAAGTTATTTTTTAGTTTTCTCCTATTTAATTATGAGCTATAACTTACTATGGAGTGTTGTGTTTTATACATGAGACACACATAAATGGAGGAGATGAGTGATCTCTTCACTATTAGAATTTTTATTAATGAGTTATAGAACCAAATCTCGTATTTTCAAAATTCAAAGACATTTTGCTTTGTTTGGGATGATCCAATTCATTTTTACTGCCACTTACAAACAAACTAACTAAATTCAAATATCCAAAGAACAATGCAACTGTTTTTTCTATATAGCATCTTTTACATAAACTATAGTAGAGGGCTCTTTACCAGACAAAGTATAAAGACCCAATTACTGGAAGTTGAAGTTAGATGATTTCAAATTAGAAGCAAAGCACTTAAAAACAAGCCAGTGAGTAATTAGCCACTGGAATAAATTATATAGCATGAAGTGTAATCTCCATCAGTTGAACTCTTTACATCAGTGCTGGACGTTTTTCTAAAAGATCTGCCCAAGTTCACACAGAAGTTATGAGTTAGATACAGAATCAACGTGTGAAGTTCTGTGGCCTCTGTTATACAGGAGGTCAGAGCAGATGATTATAATGGACATTTTTATCCTTAACCCAAGAAGAAACTCTACCACCAAAGTAGCTTTAAAGAGTTAATGCAATTGCCACATTAAATGAGAGAGAACAAGAAATGGGAAGAGATATGAAGTGATTTATGGAAGGAGAAGAAAACATTTTCAGCTGAGATTTGAAAATGGAGAATCAATGTAAGGCTTTGTCTACACTTTAAAGTTTTGTAGACAAGTTACAGAGATGATAAAAAAGTGCTGTAATTTACCATTCTTGTGCCTGTCCACACATCATCATTGTTTCGCCGAAGCGCATCCACAGTTAGTGCTCTAGTGTCAACAGGGACAGCAGTGCACTATGGGCAGCTATCCCAGTGTGCAACTCACCATCTTGTGTCGTTAGAGTTGTGGGAAGGCGGAGTGGATTGCAGTGCATCATGGGTACAGGCTCAACATCCCATGAAGCAATGATTTCCATCCTGTCATTCCATAGGTTTCTGACTGTTTCGTGGAATTTTCCACTGACCCCAGTTTTCTGAGTACCCACCATCTCTATCTGAAAGGATGGATCCTGCACTACTTACCACTGTTGCTGTCAGTATTCTGAACATGTTGTAGCTTGTCATGCAATATCATGAGCTCCCAATCAGAACTGGAATCCGAGGCACCTGACCTGCTGTGGCCATGCAAACAAACAATGCCAGATTACTGTCTGCATTCACAGAGCTTTGGCACATGGTGCACTGCTGCTTTTGGGTGTGTGAAACAAGCACTTAGTGGTGGGATTGCATCATTATGCAGGCCTGGAAACACGAGCAGTGGCTACAGAATTTTGGAATGCGCAAAGCCACCTTCATGAGTCCTTCTAGAGACTTTCTTTCTAAAGCAAAATATTCCAATTGAGGATGTTGAAATGCCCATAGAGATCCTGAGATACCTAGCCTACCCCTTACTGCCATGGCTCATGAAGCCTTATATGGGCAACCTGGATAGCAGCAAGGAGCACTTCAATAACAGGCTGAGAAGATGCCGAATAACCATTGAAGGTGTTTTTGGAAGATTAAAAGCTCGCTGGCAATGCCTTTATAGCAGGTTAGACCTAAAGGAGGAAAATATGCCCATGATTATAGCTGCCGGCTGTGTGCTCTGTAATATTTGTGAAGCTAAGGGTGAAAAGTTTCCCCCTGGGTGGAGCACAGAGGCAGATTGCCTTGTGGCTGAATATGAACAACCAGATGTCAGGGCTATTAGAAGGGCACAACGGGGGGCCATTCAAATCGGAGAGGCCTTGAGGAACTATTTTGACAATGAGCACCAATAAGGTGTCTTTGTAAGCAACACTGTGCCATGTTATGCCTGCTATCCAGCTTGCACTGTGTACCAATGTGAGATGCAGCCACTGGGTGCAAGACACAAATAAAGATTGCTTATTCTGCACAGAGTATGTCTTTATTAAATAATAATTATTCACAACACATGAAAAGCTGGGCTGGAGGGGAGAAAGCAGTGAGGGGCAGTGTAAGCTATGACAGCTGGGTGTAAGTCCAGCTATCATTCTGGAAACTGTCTGAAGGGATGAAGTGAACAAGGTACTGAGATGGGCCAGCAGTTTGGGTGGAATGTGTGGGTGGAGCTTGGGGAGGGCATGGAAAGCTGTTCTGTACTAGCCACGGGAGGCGGGGAGCATGCATGAATTCAGTCTGCAGCGTTATGAGTGACTTTTGCAGCTCATTTGCTCCTCCCTGGCTTTTATCAGGTGCTTATGACCTGCTATCACTTGCTCCTGATTTTCCCTCCTCTCCTGCCTATCCTATCCATTTTCTGATTTTCAGACACAGTGTATCTCCATGCCCTTTTTTCTTTCTGCCTCAGAGGACTGGAGACGTTCTTGGAACATCTCCTCTTTGCTTCTCCATGGTTAGTTTTTTGTTTTTTCTTTTAAATCAGCAACAGACACTCTGCCAGTGAAGGGCACAAATGTAGATGGAAAATAAACAATGAACAGAAGCATTATTGTGAGTGCAAAAACAGCACTGATGCATTACTGTAAAATGTACCTCTCTCTCATTGTCCTCTGGCAAGCGCACAGCTTGACGATTGCCATGGGCATGGTGAGTTGTGCACGGTGGAAGGGAGCATTCAAGCTGAGGAAACGGTTCTGCGTGGTTGATTGGGGTATTGATGCCAATACATAGAGACAAAATTTCAAATTGTGCCACCATTTTCCACAGGTGGTGGCCACAGAAGTCGAGATCTTACTCCTGAGTTAAGCTGTGATGATAGGGTGCATCTCCTCCATGCAAGCAGCTTCAAACCAGGTCCCCTATGCTGCTCACCTGTGTGCCGTTTTGATCCCTGCACAAGTGATTGCCTATTGGCCTGGGAAAGTTTCTTAAAACAGCGGGAGGGAAAAAAAGCAACTTTGCCGTGGGATCTCTGGCAAAGGATTGGCGAGTACATCCAAGAAAATTTCCTAGAGATCTCTCTGGAGGATTCCTGTGAAATCTCGGTGTGCAATAACACACTTTTCCGCAGCCTCGGCTGTCCATCATGAACGATGATGACTGTAGAGAGCAGCTAGCACTTTCCCACATTCTGATGAGATGCAAGTTCAGCTCTTGAATGGAAACATCGGCCACACTGAGGACAGGAGATGTCTCTCTGTTGGTTTCGAGCTATACTGTGTCTTAATTGACATTAATGCTGATAAGTTACTAATAGTTTTTCTTCTACCTTTTCAACAGCCTCAAACACAGCATTTCTCCATTGTACACCATTTTCTGACAATGTCTCCCATGCACCCACATCAATGTCCTCTGTCTTGAGATGTCTCTTGAGGACATCTTTGTAATGTAGCTTCTGATCGCTCCTAGCTCATTTACCTTTCTTCAGTTCCCCATAGAGAAGGATTTTCAGAAGCCAGTGTTCTAACATAGGGGTTAAATGTCCTGACCACCTCAACTGTGAGGAAATAACTATTGCTTCTACAACTGGGCATTTCAGCTCTTGCTAATACTTCGGTGTTAGGAATTCAGGCTTGCCACTTGATGTTCATGATTTGCCAAAAGTGTTTCAGTTGGCAGCTTATCACCTTTTTCAGATCTCTTCTATACAGTGTCAAGTGTCTCCACAGGAGTACATCATAAAAAGTATCACCACTGCTCTGTAGACCTTAGTTTCCATTTTGATCCCATGCTGAGACCAGAGTCGCTTTTTAATACTGCCAAAAATCCTGGATGCAGCTTGAAGACATTAACTTATCTCAGCATCTGCAGAGCTGTCATTTGTCACTGTGCTACCCAAGTAAGTGGAGGAGATAATACTCTCGAGAGCTTCACCACTGATGACAATATCTGGGCTAACATTACCACCAGTTTGTCTGTTGGCTGGTTGGAACAGTAATTTAGTCTTACTTGTGCTGATCTTCACTGTAGTTTCTTGAATATCTTTTTGGGTATGAGCAACCAAAGGCATCCACAAAGAGAAGTTCACTAACACACTCTTCTCTCACCCTGGTGTTAGCACATAACCTGGACAGATTGAATAGCTTGCTGTCACTTCTCGTACGTTCATAGACACCAGTGCTGAGATTTGCATTCATGCTTAAGGGTACTGCTGCAAGGAATAAAGTGAAGAGACTTGGAGCAAGCACACAATCCTGCTTCACCCCGGGGCACATGGAGAAGGCTTTGGTTACAATTCTTGCCACTGATACTCTGCTGGTCATGTTGTCGTGAAACTGCCAGATATTAACAAAGTGCTCAGGACATCCAAATTCTTCCATGCCGATTCAATTGTTGATGCAGTTGTTGTGGTCTCTTTAATAAATGCCTGGGTTATGGCAGCTTCCAGTTGGGCTTGTATTTCAGGGGATTTGAATTTTCAAACATCTAGCTTTTTTGGCAAAGTAGATGCTTGCTTCCTTCTCAGGAACTTGATTTGAAAGTTGCAGAACAATTTGACAAGGAAATGATCTGTTGAGCACTCTGGACCTCGCATAGCTCTAGTGTTTCATATATCTTTTAAGTCCTTTTGCCTTGTTATAATCTAGTTTAAAAGATGGTAGTGCTTTGATCTCTGGTGCATCCATGTATAGTAGTGCTTCTCTGGTTGGTAGAAATGAATATTGCTAATAGACAGTTGATGTTGTGCACAGAAATTTAGCAGAAGCTCTTCATTTGAATTGCAGTTACCTCTTCCAAACTTGCCAATATTAGTTTGAAACCTGGTAAAGTAACTGCCAACTCTAGTGTTGAAGTCATCAAGTAATAGCAGTTTGTCTGTTTTGGGTACAAAATGCATGACAACATTGAGCAATGCATAGAACCCTTCCTTATTCTCTTCGATGTGTGTTATTGTTGGTGCATAGACATTGATAACTGTTAGATGACAGTCTTTAGCAAGAGGAAGACAAATAGTTATGATTCTCTCTGAGTGAGCTTTGGGCAGTGAGGAAAGTTTGTTGGCTATGTTGTTGCAAATGGCAAAGGCTACTCCAGCATTTCTTCTCTCCCCAGATGGTTTCCCACTCCAGAATATGGTATGAGTCTTCTTTTGGATTTAGCCTTGCCCTTCCAGATGCAATTCTTAGAGAGCTGCAATATCTATGTTATAGTGAGGTAATTCATATGACAGAATAGCCATTCTCCTCTCAGGTCATTCAGAGGCTTCATTGTCCAGTAGTGTCTGAATATTCCAAGTAGCAATCAACATCGACTTATTACTGTTTTTCCCACTGCTTCACTTGAAAGCCCGCAGCACTGCCTAGATGAACACGAGAATGGGAAGCACATTCAAACACAGCTACTCTTATGCATTTCTATTCCTTCAACCAGTTGTATAATGCAACAAAGCAAGAGACACCTGTACCTCATGTAATCAAGCAGCATCAGCTAAAAAAAAAAAAAATCCACTTACCCAAGTTCCCTTCTCCAACATCCTGCATGCCAGAGCTGGAGGGCTGTGACTAGTTCAAACCCTCCTGGGTAAAGAAGAGCTCCTGGCTCCCATGTCAGTAAATGACCCGGTCCCCTGCTCTGCATCGTCCTCCAATTAAACCTCCTTATCTACAACTTCTTCGTCAGGGTTGACTTTGATTTCTGCTGCATCTAGGCCTGCGGCAACATCCACGGATCTCTTGGTGGTGGAGATGCAGTCACTTCTGAGGATGACTTCCAGCTCCTTAAAGAAGTGGCAGGTCTTTGCCTCTGCACCAGAGTGACAGTTTGACTCCCTAGCACCTTTTAGCACCCCTGCTGCAGCACCTTGATTTTCATACAGCACTGCAGCATGTCCAGTTCATAGCCCTTCTCCACCATTAAACAAGAAATCTGACCGTAGGTATCAGAGCTCCTAAGACGAAGCTGCAAGAATTCTTATTCCAGGTAGAGAGCATTACCAGAAAGAGTACATTAAAATATGCAAAAGTAATGAACAGATGAATGTCATCAAGGTAAAGCTAGACATTAAAGTAAGAGCTAAGCAGCCCTCTAAAAAAAAAATAGAGGAGTGAGCTGAATTTTCTGGGATGCAGAAAAGGAGATCAGGAGATCAGCACAAAGGAGTCATTACCAGAGACAGAAGAAAAGTAGCAGCAAGCTGGGTAGAAGCAAAACCTTGACAAGAATGATTGTAATGTGTCTCAAGGAAACGGAGTGATGGCTTATATTAAATTGTTGCCCTGCTTGTAGACTGAATTGGATCTCAAAACTACAGTATAGTCTTCCACAAGGTTCTAAAAAGTGCTCTCCCTATCCCTGGAACTTGCTTTTTTTGGGGGGGTGGGAGGGTGGGGTGTCTGTGCAAAATTTATCTAAGAAAATTAACGACAGTCCATTGTTTTACTGCAGTAGTTTTAAGGCCTGTTTGGCCCATGGAGCACCATGTCTTGTAGTATTTTAAATATTACAATCTTGTTATTTGTGGGGCACTTTTTGTTTTAATATGGAATTTTCTTTTGGATGATTCATCTGCAGGTTGCTCCCAGGATTAGTAAGGTTTTAATCCTACTCAAGATAGCAGAAAACTGCAGGCTATTCCTTGCATATTTCAATAAAGAAGTTTTAGAGGGAGATTTTTTTTAAATGATATTCACACATATTCTGCGCAACAAATCCTCCATTTCTGCGTCTGCTTTAAAAACCACACAGCAGAAGAAACAACCTAAAATTATTTCTGTGAATTGAACAGGAATGCTCACATAATCACTGGAAATGCCCTTAATTGGTGCAGCTCAGTGAACTAATGATCAGGGCTGTTAGATCTTTTGTCGTTCCGGAACTCTTTTCATATCCTGGCATTCATGGTCCAATCAGCACTTTGTTTATTATATTCAGTATGTTTCCAGATCTCGAACAAAGTGGTATTACTCCAAAGAGGGGAAAACTACAGTAATCCAATAAATTCCTATTAGCCTAAAATGCAGAAACATCTGCTGGGCATCGAGCATCTTATTGACTGTTGATTAGCAGAGGATCAGCTCCACTTGCATCCTGCATGTAGAAAGACTATGGTGGGGGGAGGGAGAAAAGAAAGACAGACAGGCAGGCCACAATTCTCTCTGTGGCTGCAGCCCTTTATGTTCTACCAGTGACATAAAGGGGACCTTTGCTACTCAGAGACCAGAGGAGGCATGGGTGAAGTGTGCTGCTCTCCAGCTATTCCCATAAGCCTCCCAGAGCTCTTTGCCTGTGCCTCATGAGAGAGAGAGAGCTCAGAATCAGGGCCAGAAAGTTGCCATCCATAAGGAAGCAGACAAAAGACATACAAAGCAGGAGACCCTGGTGCAACTGGCTGTTGGAACTGGTTAGCTTATGTTTTACAGTTGCTTTCAGTTCTGTTTTTGGAAGAGGTCTAAAGATAGTTGATTTGGTTAGGACACTGCTCCAAAACCTATCACCTTTGGACCTCTGGCCTGGTAGATGATCATCTAGACATTAGCAATTTAAGATAAACACCAAAAAGAGGAGTGTAATAGTTCAGATAGGACAAGCCTAAAGTATTCTGTGACTAAAGACTTAAGAGGAACATTCAAGGGAAGGATGAATTGCATCAATTTTCCAATTCCCTAAATAATAAACTGGGGAAAAAAACCTTTCTGCTACAGCTCTTGAGAATCTCTTCATAATACTAGCCAGACTCAGAGCATTTGACCTGAGCAGAGATTCTTGACAGTTCAAGAAGAGGTAAGAGTAATGAATTATCTATTGTTCCCTTTTCTAGAGGAGCTTAGCTGCATTATTTCTCTCTCTAATAGTTGGGAGAAGCTTATTTTGTTATCCATACCACACTAGGGTCCAAGCATAATTTTTTCGGGCCCAGTACAAACTTGTAACATGGGCTGCCTCCCACACACAATGGGGGTTGCAGCCTGGGCTGGGCCCTGCAGGGCCTCTGGGCCCCAGTAGAGTGCACCCTTCCCCTCCCCATGTGCGATCCCTGTACCACATGCAGTACTGAGTTCCTGACTTGAGGAAGAGAACGATCAGTAGGCAGTGACTTCGTTTGCACATACTGAGCAGACACTCACATATTTGCTGTGCTTTGTACACACACACACCTTTTTGATCATTTGGCTGCAGTAAGCCTCCCACTATGCCTGCTGCTCATTGTATAGAGCAAGGAAGCAGCAGCAATGAACTACTGTCCTAAAAGATGTACCAATCTATCATTTAGAGATACTGTACACATTCAGTTAATTTGGATTACAGAAACAAAGCATTAAGTCCCTATGTATTAACAATCTGATTGCTTCACTAACATATTTATCCATAAAAGTTGCACTTGCAACCATATTTATTAATAAACTCTTTCTTTTGGCAACTTGGAACACTTATTTGGTTCATACAACATTTACTCACATAACAAGACAGAGCATAAAGCCTAAGTGTGGTTCTTTCCCTCCTTTATTAAGATTACACCATGTGCTGTATGTAAAATAAATTACCCAGGAAATATTATTCCAAGAAAGCAAATACCTTATCTAGGCATTAGAGATTACTGGGCATCAAATGAGATGTCTAAACATTTTTTGAGAAGGAAACAGGATTTACAATTATGAAAATATAGTTGTACTAGGAACGGGACCTATTATTTGTTTTCCTCTTTTTGATCTCCTAGTTCTTTAAGACCATTGCAACATCTCCTTACTGACCCACTGGTAATTTATTCCCACTGTTTATTACACCATGCTCCCTATAATCTGAAGTTTCAGACTCTACTCTAGCTTCATTTAACACAACTATTATCTACTGTGAATCTCACCTTCACAAACATACAAGCTTTGCTGTGAATCACATTAAGCTACGATAGAACCCAATCCCAACTGAGAAGGAATAAATGCCTGGAGATAAACTAGACCTGCATGTTCTGGAAGTAGACTACTGCCAAATTCACTACTCAGAATCCATTCCATTATTTTCATGTTAGGATTGCTTTTTCTAGCAAACTATTGTTTCATGGGTCCAAAGTGGCATCAGGATATTAATATGCTTTAGGATGCAAACAGAACACTGGTATCACACTTAATTACAGAAAAAATATGAGCAAGTGGACTAAGGTGATGGCATGAAGCAAAGCAAGATGATTTGTTCTCTGGTTACTAGACTGGTCCTGCTAGGAAAAAATTTTGTTTTGACAAACAAAATTTGTCCCCAAACTCATGCATTACATTTTTTTTTGTCCCATATCCTGCTTTTTTAAAAAGCCTTTAGTATATTTTAGCTTTCCAAATAAGCCACCACCTAAAAGATAAAGGACATTAAAATCTAGTGTAATACTTCAACACTAAGCCTCAACCCTCTCAAAACTAATTTCTTCCATAAGACCCACAAACATCAATATAGTTATCTTTTCTGCACTTTACAATACTAACCGACAAAAGGTAAAATTCTCATCATGAGATTCAAACAATAGTATGGGTTTTTGGCATCCATGCTTATGAAATTCTGCTCCTTTATACTTGTTCTGCATAGCTCTATTTTAGCTTTCCACCCAGTTCTATTTTACCTCATGCTTGACTTGGAAGGGTTAATAGCACAAGATTCCCAGTACAAACTGTTTCCTTTATCTCACATGCCAGTCACAAAACCCCTTTTGAAGTTGAACCCACCACTTTTAATCTGTCTCACTACTTTTGAGTATCAGGTTTGGGCTCAGTGTTTTCATGCTGGGAATCAAATCACAGCAATTTAGCTGACCTAGTTTAAATGTAATGGTCTAACTAGATGTATTTATGTGAGAAAGTAATCACATTTTATTCTCTGCTGAAATGTGGCATATCACATTTAATGGCATAGATCTAAAGAGCTATTCAGGATTAGCTTCCTCAGTCTGTGATTCCAGATAGACAGGTCCTTATCCTCTGTAGATCCCCCCACCAGTGTGGCTATCCCTCATTCTTTCTATGAATGCCTGTTGCATTTCCTATCGATGAAACCATATAAAGAAATTTATTTAGTCTAAAAGCATTTACTGATGAAATTGCATGTTCCTTTCTCTTGTTCACTGAGCGGAATTTGGATGCTTCAGAAATTAAAAGATTTTTGTGAAGCTTATTTCAGTATTTTAAGATAGGACTCCATTATCTCTTAGCATAAAGATATGCTGACTATGTCTGGATTGGTTCACAGAAAGACAAGAATCAGTTATACTGAGTCAACCTGTGACGTCCCATAAGCAACTTTTCATATGAATGACAGTAACTGCCAGCCCCAACTTTATCAGAAAGGCATGATGCGTGTCTGAGAGGACTAGGCCAAGCACAATCTTAAAAGTCCATCAATGGAAAGAAAGTGCCATACACACAGCCATCTGACAAAACTAATTGTTTTTTTTTGCAAGGCGGTGGGAGGTATGTAAGGCAGTAACTACCACCATGTTCTTCTAGTGAACTCTGTTTTACCATACTACAAAAAAAAAAAAATTAGGGTGTGGCTGAAACTGACGAGAGCCAGGAAATCTAGAGAGGCAGCTGAAACTCTGTCCTTAACTACCTCTCCTAACCCCACAAACTGCAAAGAGCAGGCCTTACTTACCATGTACTAAAAATCACTATCTACAACTGGGATGATTAAGAATAGTTCACATCTAACTAGTAACTAGTTTAAGTCACTGAAATCAGTTGTGCATGTCTACATTTGTTTTGTTTAAGAAGGTAGCATACAGGAATTGACTCTGCACCAAGATGGACTAGCATGTAAATATATATCCTCCAAAATCCTTTTTGATTTTTTTAAAGTACATTGTACCAAGTTTTATTGGATAAATAGTATTTTGGCACATCACTAATGACAAAGATGCAGGATTGTTTTAAACTTGAACTATTTCGAAGGAAACAGAAGGGACTTTTGACTGGTTAAGTTTAAGACTAATACCATAAATACCTTAAGAAACTCACCGAATAAAGGAATTATGAAGTACTCATTTCTCCAGGGGTTTCATACCAAACCGGTTAAATTATTAGATGTGCCTTGTATAGGCTCACTGCCCCCAAGAATTATAAAAGCACCATAAATTGGATGTTTGGTCCTTTTCACAAAGGCTAAAAGAAATCCCATTAACTCTCTGAAAGTTAATGCTTTAGAGACTCACCTATGATGAACAGAAATTAAAGGCACGGGGACAGGTGAATGGTGATAACCCTAACCATGAAAAGCATACTAAACCAACGTATCTATTATGTAGGAACTTGTCTATTTAGATCTCTACCATAGAAAAACAGAAGCAGTTATTAGCTGATGATCTGCCACCTTGCAGCTATACACTAGACCTAAATAGTTAGCAAAGTCCTCCATCCAGTGGTTGGTCCCTGTAAGTGCATTCTTCACACTTCTACAGGCAAGACTCAAATCGAGAGATAGTTCCCTTATGAGCTGTAGTAATTGATCCCGTTTGCAGCTACCCAAGAGCAGTGGAAAGCATTACTCAGGTGGGAAACTGCTCAGTGCACATGCTACAGTTTTAGTAGAATACATGGTACCAAATGAATAATTTGAAAGAATAACTCACTGGCCCCTCATAGGTTCTACTGCTGGGGAAGCCCTTCAGATGACACCATAAAGAGTGGCTTTTTTAATACATTATACCTTGGATGGGAAAGTCAATGTTTTATGGAAAGTGACACAAAAATAAGAAACACACATTAGGTGTTTTTTTTTTAAACACATCACGTTGTCTGTTTAGTCATCGCCTACGTATCTTTTTTCCTCACATCCAAATTCTTTAAATTTTACTACCCATGCCCCACAATAACCACTTTGGATACTTCATCTTGCAAAATCACAGACAGCAGGTGATAAAGGCTTCCTGATATTTTTTTTCCTGAGTGACCAACACATTTCAACTTTAATCTATAACACCTCAATCCAGTTTTGCATCCCCCTGCGGGCATGCCAGCATATGGTAACTGCTGACCTGATGCCACATCCCTAGCCCCCCCTTTCCAGCCTTAGCCCTAGGAAGAATGACATTCTGTCCGATTGTCGTTTCTGTCCTAGAATCCCACTGAGCTAAGATCTGAATTTGGTTCTCAAGAGATAAAATGCTAGAGACCTAAAACCCAATGTACTATGAAACTGGTTTAACTATTAGAGATTAAGATGAGTCCTTAATGGAGGGGCAGATTGTCCCACTTCTGCCAATTTTAGCATTCCTTGTACTTTCCTTTAATGCATTTGGTGCTGGCCACTGCTGGAGACAGGATACTGGACTAAACAGACTATCCATGGCATGATCCACAATGGTAATTCCTGTACATTTAATTTCTGAACCCATCTGATTAAAAACAGAGGAAGACAAAAATTAAAAATTTGGAAATCCAGGTTTTGAAATGGGCTATTATCTCTCTTGCCTTGATGGATTATTCTTTATGGAGATTAACAGATAAAATCTTTGGAGATAAGAGAAAAGAGGATAAAGGTGAGACAGACTAAATAAAACAAGTTTATCATGCTATGGATTATTTTGATCCTTACATGCAACAAATCAAAGAATAAGAAATTAAAAGCTGATCTGAGTACAGTGTTGAAGACAAGGCAATATTCTTGAATTCTAAGAATTCCTTAGAACTTTGGTGGACCAGAAAAAGCAACAAATGAATGTTAAACAACTGAACTCATTTTCTTTCAAGAAATTAAAATGTAAAGGCCCCGACAAACAGGAAGGAACTAACTAGAAGAATCAGAATTATTTGTGTCTGTTCTTTGCGAGACAAAACAGAATTCAGGATGAAGTTTTATTACTATGAAGAGAGAAACTTAAATGGCCTAAGAACAGTGAGGAAGTACAGAAACATACCAGAGAGCAAGAAAGAGAGGGGGAAGGATGTGCTTCATCTAGAGAGCAGAGTTTACAGCAGGACAACAAACTGGATGGACACAGCTTAACAAGAGATGAAAGAACCTGCAACAATTCAAAGCAAAGCATGGAACTAATGTTGCAGCATAACGTGCACAGACAGAATTCCAAGGGTGGTGAACAAATAAAGTTGAAATAAAGTTGACTACACATTTCTATTCACAGAAATAGAAAAGACTAACATACTGAAAAATTCAAAATTCTGAAGGTAAATGTGCTGATTTGTGCTCTCATAGCTGCTTTTACAAAAGCAAATTAATTTTTTGTCTTAACCTATTTCACCTATAGTATTCCACATGTAACATTTTCATCAACAAAACTTAAGTTGTTATTTTAAAACTACTAGAAAGCCTAGATTACTAAAACTATGGCTGTTTTGCAGTGTCTATACATAAATTGATGTTTAAAAGGCCAATACATGGACTTAGCTTTGGAGTTTAGAACAGACAATATTGCATGAATTGGTCATTTGGCATAGGCAGCACAGAATGAACTTCTCTGATTAGTAAGTGGTCCTGAACAGAGTAGTGTACTTCCTAGTGATCTGATAACAGATCAGTCCACTGAAGAGGAGACTGATGGTTGAGATGATGTGCAGGGCTCCTGTTGACAACCCTATGTTTGTACTTGAAAACAGGAGAGGAGGAATTTTCAGGAGAGGGTCTCTGCTGGCGGTGCTTGTTTCCTTTCAAGGTACAGTAAACTTCTCATTCAGGCATTTGCATGCCTTTGTCTTTAGGCTGTACAGGTTCTCCTACCTGCCTCCGATATAAAGGGTTTGGGGTGTAGTGATGGGGTAATCATGCTGTTACTGGCCCAGAATAGTTGGGTGCGAAGTACCTGGGAGCAGCCAGTGCCCTTTACTGTCCCTGATGTGAGCCATCCAGCGCCACATCTAACATCCCTCAACTGTTTGTTTAAGCATGTGACCACATGGAGACCCCACAGTTCCTCAGGCAGAAACAACACTCCTGACCCTCACCTGGCACCCCTTATAGGACAGCCTCTGCTTTAGGGATTTTGGGAGTGCAAGGTCAGATATTGACACCAGCTGGTACCTGTACTTCCCTTGTGTATGTTGCCTGACACACAGTAATTACGAGGCAGACCCACACCCAGCACATCAACCTGGGGACGCTGGTAGACCGGTCTCTGCTATAGCTGCAGTCACAGGCATCAGTTTACTTTGGGGAAGTCCAATGGCTTAGTGGCCAGAGCCCTCTTTCCCATAGATCCTTCAGGCCTTCCCTACTAGACCCTGACAGGAAGCACTCCCATGAAGAGATTGGATCCCAACCAGGCTATTACTGGGTGAGTTTCAATACCCAGCCTGAGCAGTGGAGACACACATTTGAACTGGGGGGGTGGGGGGAATGGGGGGGGCAGGAAAGATTGGCACAGAGCAACTCTGAACAGTTCTATAAAGAGCACAGATCTTTTTGCAGCAGCTTCCCATAAAAGCACGATATAGTATCTTGCTCCAAAAGGCTTGGAAAAGTAATAATATGGGGAAACAGAACAGACAGTTCAGGAAATAAGTTTATTTACATTCGTGTGTGTTAAAAGAGTTCTGAGAAGCTGTACACAACCTTTTCCAAGACCGGGCAAAAGTGAGAACTGTACAATAAGGCCATGAATGCCAAGAGTAAAATTTTAGAAAGATATATTAGATCTCCTTTGAAACAAAACCCAACCTGATACAAAAGACACCGAACAAGAATTTAAGGGTGAGATTTTCCAGCTTTGCTGAACATAACATTACAGCGGAAATCAGTGATCAGTACCCCCCCATTCAAAATCCCTTCATTTAACTCCACACACAGAGCAATCGGTATCTCTCTGGACTTTTCCTCTTGCCAAATCACATAGGAAAAGGGGATCAGACTTCCTGCTACATTTCCTCACTGAGAGACCAGTGCATACTTCATGAGTGCAGACAACCCTCTTGCAGACTAGCGTCAACAATATGCACAGTCCCATACACATTTGGCCCTGAATCTACATACTGATGCAATGACCTTTGAACCACATTTACCTTGGGAAGAGATCTCTTACCCTGCTGCAGCTGAAATTAGGCACAAGGAACACAACTTAAATGGCGTGTGCATGCTGCATTTGTCAACAGTAACATTTCCTGTAGCTCTGATACCATATTTTGGCGTTTATAAGACCAACCAATGACAATGATGAGTTTCCATAAAGCACATGGGGCTGGGGTTTTAAGTCTAAAATGAGGGAGCCATGGAATATTCTTATAACTGAACCAGCATGGCACGTATGTATTGTAACTATCTTAACTTTATATGTCTGAGGACATGTACCAGTCAGATGCACAAAAAAAGTACGATAAAGCAAAATAAAGTTAAGGACAAGCTCCCTGGCCTTGTTATAGCGTCCACAGGTTTTCAAGTAACTGAGGAACATTTCAAAGCTAATCGAAGTACCAGTGTTTCAGGGACTCTATTCCTTGGGTCTCTTCACAGACTTTTTGGTTATGCAAAGAAACTTCCTTACTGACTTCAAAGGACAGCTCCTGAACTTGCTTGAAGCTCCTGCAAACAAATCAGACAGGCTGAAGCAATTATTGTGGCTAACTGTAACTTCATTAAATGAGCAGTAATGTAAATAAAGAACGGGGGTGTGCTTTCCAATATAGCGAGAACTTGGGGGTGTTCTGGAGGGAGAGAGGTCCCTAGATTCAGTCATGAATGGCCTTGTGAGTTTTTCCATTTCATGTTATTTCAACTATGGTATGCTTCATGGGGGAATATTTATTCATCTGCATTATGTCCCTCTCCCACCTCTGATTGATGTTCCAGCAACATGCCTTTACAGAAGTGATAATTCTGGTGGGCAGGAGAAGGAAATTGGACTCAGGGTCCTCCCAAGAACATTGACTGAGGTATAGTTCATTACTTTAGCCTCTTCGTAAAGCCATATGGAAGAATGGGAGAGCGGAGTCATGGGCCCTTCACATTTTTGTTCTTGAAGATAGAGTGCTGCAGTCCACACTTCATATCCCTGGTACCTGCTGTTGTCCTGTCTTTCAGGACTGTTATCCTTGATTGCACTTTGTCTAGAAGATTCAGAATGTGTCACACTAACCACCCACTCCTGTGATCCTTTTTCAGAGGAAAGATGTTTTCCTCATTGTCTTCTGTGCAGGTAGATCCAGGTGTGTGTGCACACGTGTGTGTGGGGCGCGGTGGGGGGGATAAATGGGTGTTTGTTTTTTGCTTTTAGGGGAAGGGGTAAAATCTGGCTACTCCTGGTCAGCTCTAAACAGGAGTACAGGAACTAAACTTAGTGGCACTAGCCATTTCATATATAGATTCTCTGAAGAGGTTGTAGGACCTGCAGATTTTTACAGATTTCAAGATCCATTATAGAACTGAGAAGTCTTCAGCTTGATTTTGTAAATACCTTTCAAGTTCTGAATCCATTCTGAGAGCAACTTCTTTAAGTTCTTTCAGTATCAGGAATGCCTTTGAATTTTCTTCCAAGTAGTCAGGCGCAGCTTCCACCAAAAGGCTTTGTGTGACAGCTAAATGCTTTTGTAAGTCGTCTACAAAAGAACAAATATTACAGCCATTATCACTGAGTGCAGAGTGGCACCTGTTAATATTAATTTTAAAGATGTCAGCAGCTTGAGCGATCACCCAAGAGCTTGAAGAACTGAGAAGAATGTTTAAGAGTACTGGTGTACATTCAGCATTCAGGAAAAGACAACAGGAACGTATTAGTGTCAGCAAAATTGTCTTGAATTATATTAAGACTAATCACAGCAGGAGACTAAGTAACTTGCTCAATAAACTTCCATTTGGAAGATTAGTAAGTTCTACAGGAAGTTTACAAGCCAAGACCATGTATTGCTAAAACATGAGTGAAAGCTTCATTTATTCAGAATTCCTTGGCCAGTTATATGTTGTTATTGGTATATTGTCCAAATGTCAAACCTTTGCAGATACTTTCAGAATAACGAATCCATAGGAAACCGCTTACAAATGCTACACATTTGTTCATTCAAAAGTTCCTTATGCAAAGAGCTCTTCACCTATCTTCTCTTTTCTTTTGTTAAATTATGAGCACAATTAATTCTCAAGAAATTAAGGAACCAGCAGTATTGTCGTGAACCAGCATGATGTACTGTGCAAGCCTTCCAATGTAGTTCTGCCAAGGCACTTCAGTCATGACCTAGAACACCTCGTTAACCCAGTTTGATCCCCACACAGATGTGCCTGTATATTTCAACTCCTGACTTGATACACCCCAAACACCTATTCAAAGCCCTAGTTCTCAAGGACAGACAATCTCATCCAGAGGTGTAAGTCTTTTATATAAGCCAAGTAAGTTTTCACTTGAGCTAAGATTTGAACTCATCTCAAGAGGCAAAAAGCTAGAGACACTTTAAATTTTTGTATCCACCTGATTAAAAGTTATCATTGATGTGGGGAGAGAGAGAAGAGCTGTGCACTTAGCGGCCCATTCCTGAAGCTGGATTTGTCATCTTTCCCTTGCATTACTGAATTCTCCTTGGTTACTACAGATTTGTGAAGATGGCAAAGCAGAATTGCAGCAGAGAACAAGGAAAAGGACTCAAACTAGAATTTAAGCAAATTTATCATGACATTTTGATACCTAGATGCAACAAACTAGACAATAAACGAAAGAAGCTTCTCAGCTCAGTTTACAGTGTGGAAGACAAGGCAGCATTTTTGCTCTGCACTGAAATTAAGAATTCCTTAGAACTTCAGTGAAGCAGAAAAGGAACAAATTTATATTCAATAAATAAGCTTTTGGTTTTCTTTCAAGAAACTTAGAGATCTAACCTACCAGGAAAGACCTAACTACCAGAACTATTTGCTTCCGTGTTTTTTCCTAAGATACGAGCAGTGCAGAAACATTTCAAAGACCATGTAAAAAGGATGCTCTTTGTATAAAGTACTCTACTCATATTATAGAAAAACAAATTGGATGGATGCAGTTTATTAACTAGAAATGAACAAATATGCACACAATACAAACCAAAATATGGGACTAATGTTTCAGTATCACCTCCACAGAAAAGCCAAGGGCACTGAACAAAAAGCATGCCATGGATTTAACCAGGCTGGAGTTACATTTCAATTCACAGAAGTACACAAGAGTCTAGTATGCTGAAAAATGCAAAATCCTACTAATTTGGAGTTTTCATACCCAAATATTTGTGTCTGTTTCCTTCCATGTGAATGTTCTTCATGGGAAGCTCGTGTCTAGTGGCATCCAGGGCAGTTGCAAAGGTTTTATACTCATCCTTAAACTGTTCACAGACAGCATGAAGAGGAGCAAGGACTTCAATCTGAAAACAAAAGGGACACATGATAACCCAACACCTCCGTGCAGAGAAGCCACTCTGAAAGAGCAGTCAGAATTTGTTATCTAGTTTATCTTAATGAAGAATAAAGTGAGATTTGAGTCTGGTTCAGTATTAAAAAAGACCACCATCCATATGGTTTGAAGAAATCAACAAATCCTGTGGTGGTATCATCACATATTCCTATTTTTTTTAAAGTGTTCTCTCTTCATGTTTGAAAGTCTTGCTCTGATATCTGTTTCTTTATTTCCTCTGTTTGGGACTGCTGCCAATGCACAATATAAACTGGAAAAATAAGAATGTTTTGTTTTGTTCTAACCTGTTGTGGTAGTTTTAAAGGGATACTTAAATCATTACTAGAAAGGCTCTTTTTGTTTAAAATTATTGTATTTTACAACGTGTTCCCTTAAGTGATGTTTTAAAGATTCCTCCCTAGCAATGCAAAGGTGGAGCTGCTGTCACATATCCCAATGTATCAAGGTCCATTTCAGTTTTCCTTATGCTGATCTCATGCCCCAAAACAAAAACACAGGGCAAGGAGATACCATTGTGTCACACCTTACAACCCAGGAGATGATCAGTGTCTCTGTCCTGGCCCTCATAATTGTAGTAGCCCAGGATGTTTGGAGTCAGTTGCAGTGCTTCACAAGAAATATACTACAGAAGGCTAAAGGATGTTAGTGTGGTTTTAAGCTTTTTATGTGCTTCATTATGAGCTGCTCTGGTGACTGGTACACTATCACCTCTCTCCTCCCCACAGCTCAGAATATACTCTCACTCTTCCCTCAGACCTCCATGTGTTCCCTTCAGTCCACATCCAAGAGGCCACCAAAGCAGGTGCCATAGGTATTCTCCTTTACATTGCATGACAGGCATAAAGTGCCACAGCAGAGTTCAAATTTGATGCTTTTTTATTTGTGAGGCACAAAATACACCAAAAGACCAAAGGTTGCCTCTTCAGAGCACTTACAAACTGCAAGAGAAGCATAAAGTATGATAAACGAACCTGTTTATTTAGCACTTCTTCAAGCTGCTGCTCTCTCTTCTTGAGCAGGAGTTGGCGTTTCAGCTCATACAGCTTTTTCTGCTGTTTTTCCTTTTCTTCACACAATATTAATAAGTTTCTTTCACCTTTCTCCTCCAGCTGGGAAATATGTTTTTCTATCTGTGAAATCCAAGAATGTATTTGGAGTCAATATTAAACCACAGACAGCTAAATACTTGAACAATATTTTGGAAATAACTAATGTAACCCTTAGAGAGAAGAGAAATTCAAACAAATTTGAATTCAGAAGTTAGGTCACTGTAGGCAGTGATTTTTCTGTATCATATAGTTAATAAAATGCTATTATATTCTGTAAAAGATTCCTACCTCCATGATCATTTACTATAGCTCCCTGAACTAAAGATGGCATCTAGTCTATAAAGAGCAAACTTAAGAATTTTGCAGGAGTAGAGAACAAATGTACCTGAGTTTTCAGTGCGAGAGGTGCCATAAACCTTACTCAGCCCCTCAGACCACGACCATCCCTTCTTCAAATGTTTTTACTGACTTCCCCTTATCTTCTGCATCATATTCAACCAGACCTTCAGGATTCCGAACCAGTCTCTTAACTCCACCCAAGCCAAACATTTAACCACTGCTTACGTCATATGCTCCTTCATCTCTTCACCTTCCATGCAGCCCCTAATACCCAAACCCCGCATTTGACTTTATTCTCTCCTCCAAATTCTACCCCAAATATACTTCTTCCATTAGATTTATAAGCCATCATACTATATTAACAAAACTATGTAAATCTGTATAATTAATAAGGTTAAGATTGTCACCGTTATTTTAGTAAGTCAGGGACAGGTCATAGGCAACAAACAAAAGTTCACAAAGCTCATGACCTGTCCCTGACTTTTACTAAAAATAACCATGACAAAATGGTACTGACTGGTGTAATGAGAGCCAAGTCCTGCGATGGGATGGGCAAAAACTTGCTGCAGCTCTGGGACCCCAACTGCTCATGTGGCTTGGAACACCAGAGAGAGCTGGGAGCTCCAGGTCTGTGGGGCTCTTGCCACCCCCGAGACTTCAAGCTGGGGGGAACCCCAAGGTGGCTTGAAGTTCCGGATCTGTGTCCCCAATGTCCATGGTGGCAGGGAGCTGCAGAGGCTCCCCACCACCAAAGGCAACTCAGATGTATAGGGCCCTGTACCAGCTGGGAGCTCCAGATCCTCCCACCGCCAGCAGCAGCAGGGAGCTCCAGTCCCTCCGCCACTTTTGAGAGCTCCAGCTCCCTCATCCAGGGCTGAAACAATAAATGTTGCAGAGGTCTCTAAAAATCAAGGTATCTTTTTCTTAATCATTAACATCAGTGACTACCTAAGCCTACTGCTGAATCTGTTGTCCTCCCACCCCTGTATTCCCATCCCACTATGTTGCTCTCCCTCCTTAAATCATCCTAATTTAGACTGCAATCTCTTGGGAGCAAGGACTCAGTATTTTTGTCTATTGTGTACCATGCAAACTTATAGCATTGCAAAAATAAGAATAGTCACTCAAAGCGTGCACTTCGTCCGTAAGTGGGAGTCTCCTCCCAACTATCTCAGAAGCTCTCTGAGCCCTGATCATTGTTTAATGAAATGCATGGAATGCTATATATGTGGAAATGTCTGAAGTGAATCAAAACTGCATAATTAAGGCTATCTGAAGCATAAATCTAACTTGTGTAGCAGAAAAGTAGGTAATTTAAATTATATTTAGAAAGTTTTCCAATATTATATTTATGGATTTTGTAGCTCTGGAATATCAAACATTTGATTATCTGTAGCTTACCTTGATTGATGCATAGCTTAATAGCAATGCCTGAGATTCCATCATCCCAATCACATCATCAGGATCAGAAGATTTCTTAAGGAAATCAAATCATCATCATCAATGGTAGCATATATATTTAGAAATTAAATACAAACAACTATTTCTAAATTAAAGTTTGAGTTTCTGTGTTCAAAGCAGCATCTCTGATCATTACAAGAATATTTGCAACCAAAGCCAGTCCTGTTATCACTCAGTGTCAACTACACAGATTATTGTATTTTTTAAAGGAGGATATTTCTTTAAAATTGGATATTTCTCATCTAACACCATGGAGCCTGGTTAATTTCAGGTTATTGGTTTTTTTTTAAAATCCTGTCATTCTACTTAGTATATTCTTTGAAGGATTCACAGTTCCGCCAGAGGATATAAAGTTTCTATACTGTGTTGGATGAATCACTGTCAATATAAAAGGGGCCTCAGTTTAACTTTCAAGTACAGTACTATACAAACAATGGGATGTAAGCAGCCTACTGAATATTTGTGAACACTGGGACATTATTAGAAAGCACAGATAAGAGCACAGTAAGGTAAAGAACTAACTTGAAGACTAGTCACAGTAGGAGTAGGGTCTAAGAAGAAATAGAAGCTGGACTCACACAGTAGAATGTTGGTGGTACACAAAGCAAATCCCGACCAGCAGAGACCCTGGGAGCCTTTACAGGACTAACTGTACTTGGTCACACTTTAGAGAGGACAGATATGCTTGGTGACATACTAAGGGAAGGCCTCCATCTCTGTAGTGACATGAAGAAAGCACCATGCTGGATTACACATTCTCTCTTCTTCCATTCAAAATATCGGATACTCAAGCTGATATTTCACAATACAACATGGCAGCTGTCAGAACAAAGGCTATTCTGATGCTTTGATAAAAATTTTAGAACACACAGGACAGGGTGCATTTCACTAGCAAAATGCAGATTTTTTCTTAAAAGGAACGTAAAATTTTACATATTGGGCTGAAGTTAGATTTGGACCTACTTACACTGGGCTAACGAGCTTTACAGCCAAGGCTGAATTTGGTCTATTACATTTCCTTTTGTAAACATTTAGCAGGTTATTTTTAGTGAAGCTGCTTGTACTCAGTGCTTTTAGTTTTATTGGCAGCTTCTTTCTTTGAGTCCTTTGGATACTACTGTGTGCAACATTAGCCCATGAGCCCTACACCAGCTCTTCAGGCGATAACAGCCCTCAGTGCTTTCAAGATTATCAGAAGACCCTCTCACCAACACCACACACAACAGAAGCACTTGTTACCACATGGTTTCTGGGAACAAGTCTTCAGTCTTCCCTGGAAACCTTAACTTTTGCTGCCAAAATTAATGATGAACAAAAATCCTTATTCTGTACATTCCCAGTAAATATAGCTATGTCAATATCCAGCTAATTTAAAGTGTCACTTACTGAATTCTGCTCTTTTTTTCGTGTTCTTGATTCTGCTCTTAAGACAGACTTTGAACCAGTTTTTTTTGAGAGACTTTTGTCTAAACCACAAAGAAAAGACAGGAAATGTATGGTGCTTCTTTGCCAAAATGCTCTGAGTGAGACAATCACAAGCTTCTTAAAGAACAGTTTTCATATGATTTCATGCAGAGGTGGATAAAAATTGATGATTTAAATTTTTTTAATAAGATTTTTAATTTTGTTATTCATAAGTTTTTAAAAAATGAAATCTGAATTTAATAGAAAATATGTCAAAGTCTAAACTTATTATAATATCTCTTAAAACATTTAAATAAAAAATAAATATGCTGAATCCAGGAACTATCCAGCAAAAATGCAGTTGAAGGCTGCTTTTCCATGTAAAGAAAGAAGTTTTTCCCCTAATTCTAAGGTCAAGCTTTATAAATATGGCACAGGAGGTCATGTATTATATTGAGGGGTTGTTTTGTTTAATAGAAATAAATTTTACATATTGTCTTGTGTGTTTAATTAAATTCCAGTTACCATCCTAATGCAGCTTGTCACAAATCAAACAAAAAGTTATTTATCATTCATAATTTTCTAACAGACTAAAATGTACAATTAATTAATAAGAATCTGAAAATGCTCAGCTATGTATTTGCTTAAATAAGCATATTTAGTTATAGTGTACCCTCTTAGGTAGCAAAAATATGTATCAAATCTAATGTAAAGGCTCTATTTAGTTGTAAATCAACATGTTTTAGGTTATATCAATGAGAATGCACTTTTCTTTAGAAAATGAAGTAAGTACAATATGGATGAGGTGATTAAAATCAATTTAAATCAAGGCTTTCCACTTGGTAAATCAATCCACCCTGATTTTATAAAGGAAAGAAAGAATATTTCTGCTTGGACTCTATTCCTGGTTCTGATATTGACTCGTTGCATGAACAGGTCCATGCCAACTTTTCAAAACTGGCCTCTAATTTTAAGTCCCACCTTTAGATACCGGGGGCATAATTTCTAGAAGGGTGAATGCTCACAACAAATTAAACTTGTTATTTTGAGGCACAGTGGTGGATTCTCTGAAAATCAAGTCCCAGGAATCTAGAAGTAGGGCACTCCAGACATTGGGGATTTGAAAATTAAGAGGCCACATTTAAAAATTTAGGCGTCAACCTCTCTATGTCAATTTCCCCAATTTTAGAATGAGGAGAATAGTCACCCTCTTTGGTAGTGTGCTTGAGATCTTCATATGAAAATTGTTAAATGCCATTAACACACATTATAATTTCTGATTTAAACAATGTTAAAAGGGGAGTTAAAGGAGAAAACTTGCCATTAACAGCTGAGAGATCCAGGTCAGGTCGAGCAATTGTATGGCCCTCTAATAAAGTGGACTGCAAGTCATCTTTTCCCAAGAGAGTACGATTTAGTGTACTAGGAGCAGTGCCTATAGAAACAGGAGTTATTTTAGTGTGGTAGAACATAAATGAGCAGTCCAGAACACTTGGTTGTGCAAGTTCACAGGTGTTTCCTCTTTGTTTATAAATGAGCTATTGTGCAAAGTCTTATATTGATATTTTCACCTATTTTACTTTCCCAAAGTAAACAAACATAGCAGGTGTAACTTGCCACAGAGTACCTTTTAGTTGGGGTTCAGCTTGTTCAAAATGCTGTGACACAAAGTTCTTCCTCTACCTTGGTGGGTCCAGCGCTTCCTTCTAGTGGTTGGTCAGGAAACTGCTTCAACCCTTAGTGTTCTTCTACCCCCTAGTCATGCGAATGGGTAATATAGGCTCTCTAAGATGGCTGATCCCTGCTGGGTCCCAGTCCTGTCTCTGGTTCTCAGAGGCCCTTGCTTATTCACTAGGGCTCTTGCCTCACCAGTGAATGGCTGGGGGGGGTGGGGATTCCCCTCTTGACTCCAGGCCCCAACAAGTAGCAGCCTCATGCTGTGGCTTCAGGAAAGCTGCTAGCTTTTCTGAGTTACTTCTCCATACCCCCTGACAATGTCTGGACCCTGCTCAGACAGGGGCCCTTCCTGGCCTCCTTGCCAGGGGAAGCTCATGACTTCTGACAGCCCCACTGAGCATGCTAGTGCCGAACCAAATGTCCTGTTCGATCTTCCCCTTCTGGCATGGTCTTTTCCCTCAGGCCTTGGAAAGATCCTTTGCCCTCTTTGGGCAGGGTTTTCCCTCCCTGAGTCTTTGTACCTGCAAGGTTCGCTTCTGCCAGCATACTTCTCCTAAATCCTCCTGGTTTCTGACAGCATCTTGCCTGCTCAACCTCTCTGGTAGCTCACCTCACTTTCACAACTCTAGCCACATTCTTTCTCTGGAGCAGAGGCTTTTAACAAGTGCTAGGTGGGGCTTGATTGGCTGCAAGTGTGCTAATTAACCTGGAGTAACCCCTGCTCAGCTACCAGGGGGAAAGGGACTTGCTGAGCCTGGGGTTCATATTTTGGTCTTCTAGCACTCTTCAGTAGCCATCTAGTCTGATCCTATGCTGCCTTAGCCATTTCATAGCTTGCCAACATGAGCAGAGCCCAAATGAAAGGTAATGTGTATATGACTAAAGCCCTACAGGAGTAACACTGAATTAAAATCATTTTAAAATATTCCCTCCCCACTGGACGATCACCTGGACAAGTGTAGTCACACACTGAGCATTACATACAAGATCATTTTACAAACATGTAGATTTGCAAAATTGCTAATGATTTATGTTGTGGGCATTTATTGTTCTTTTCTCTAACTCTGTATAAGAATTAGAGAAGTATTTTGGGGTATTAAAGTAGAGCCCAAACCATCCATAGAATGACAGCAGTTTATTCTAGAGAATTAATTTGGTGTCTCATTTCCAGATAGATAAGTTCTACATTCTCTATACATATTATTATATTAAAGTCTGTTAGTAGTAAGTATCAATGACGAGATGCAGTGCTTTTATAATGTCAGTTAAGAGGGGAAAAAAAGCTTTTTGAGGCTTCTAGACTATCCAGTCTATGATCTTTAGAGAATTTCACAATAGTCCCTGCCCCCTCATTGATACCACAGCAGCACAGGTTGTGAAAAGTCCATAAAGAATAGTTTTTGATTGTTTCTGCTACAAAACAACTTACCTGTGGTGGCCTTGCATTTCTGAGAAAAACTTGCTCTTCCAGTTGGGGTTTCCCTCTTTTCAGATCTTTTTGCACCAGAAACTACAGAGGAATTTGCTGAGGTTGTCTGTCAACGGGAAAACAGATAATATCCAGTTCAGCAATGATTAAGAAGTGTAATGCCCTGTCTTGGCTCCTACTTCATTACAGTATTTCACTGATAGAGATAATTACTAATAAATAAGCAAGCAAACTGCCCAGGGCATTACAATACTTTGCAGTCACATAAGAAGCCTGGGCTTGGCATTAATTCCTTAGAATAGAATCATATAAGATTAGGGTTGGATGGGACTTCAGGAGGTCATGTAGTCCAACCCCCTGCTCAAAGCAGGACCAATCCCAACTAAATCATCCCAACCAGGGCTTTCACAAGCCAGACCATGAAAATCTCTAAAGATGGATATTCCACCACCTCCCTAGGTAACCCATTACAGTGCTTCACCACGCTCCTAGTGAAAAAGGTTTTCCTAATATCCAACCTAGATCTCCTCCACTGCAACTTGAAACCATTGCTCATTGTTCTGTCATCTGCCACCATTGAGAACAGCCTAGCTCCATCTTTCATGGAAACTCCCTTCAGGTAGTTAAAGGCTGCTATCAAATTTCCCCTTATTCTTCTCTTCGGCAGACTAAACAGGCCTAGTTTCCTCAGCCTCTTCTCATACGTCATATATTCCAGCCCCCAATAATTTTGTTGCCCTCCGCTGGATGCTTTCCAATTTGTCCACATCTTTCCTGTACTGTGGGGCCCAAAACTAGACACAATACTCCAAATGTGGGCTCACTAGTGCTAAATAGAGGGAAATAATCACTTCCCTTGATCTGCTGACAATCCTGATTTTGTTCTCTGGGACTTGGTGGGAGCTCACAAGAATGCAGGGGGAACTCTCTCAGTGATGGGGGTTAAAGTATCCCATATTGTTTAACCACAAAAACTAGGCAGAGTGGATGAGCTCTTATAGCAACAGAGGCTGCCAGACATATTTCTAAGCCAAATTCTAGAGTCTCTTTAAAATGATTTGTATTTCAGTTGAAGCCTGATATAAATTTTACTTTTCAAAATTGCCTTCTTCAATCTACTTTCTTATTGTTTTATTATTTTAGAGTCCAGCATTTTTTTTAAAAGCAGGTAACTTGAACCCAGACTTCACCTTCCCGACAGGTTTTCTATCATATTGAAGGTAGCGAGCCTTCACAACTCTTCCTCCTGAAAAGAGGGGAAAAAATTAAATCTGACCTGCAACAAGACTGTTTATCTCCATACAGTCTCAGCATGGTAGTGACTAAGCATTTACTCAAATAAAACATACGACATTAATTTTAACAGGTCAATGTTTTGCTAGTGGTATTTTCGGCTCATGGTGATGACTGACCCCTTATTGAACGAGAGAAGGCAGGGAGGGGTTTCACACAGCTGGGTGGATGAACTAGAGGGTCGCCAATCCCTGGACACAGTTCCACCAGGTTCGCCAGGCAGAGCTTGCAGGAAGCGCTTGGTGAGGAGAATGGGCAGCAACATGGATCCGGTACAAAAGTCTCTGGGAAAGCTGATAACAATGGATTTGTATCTACAGGCCTCCCGGATTCCCATCTTTGTGGGCTGCCATCCCAATACCCTGCCCCACAATGACATGCTGTCCCTACCTTTAGGCCTGGTCCCTGCAGCCCCTGAGCTTCCGTTCGGATCAACAGATCCCTCCGCTTCTGGGGGCACCCTGCACAAATACAGGTGCACAGGTCAATGCACCCCTAACTGGGGTAGTGAGAACAAGGGCTTTAGGGCAGGGGTGAAGGGGTCCAGTTGGGCTCTCCCCCTGGGAGAAGGGCAATAACAGGGACACTCTTATTCACCCTACCAGGCCTCCCACCACCATCCTGTCAAACTTCCTGTGTAGGTGCAGCATCTCCCCCAGCCCTACGACTGATGTTACAATGGAGCAGCTAGAACACTCACTTCCAGGTCTCATGTTGCCAGCGTTGAGGGGAAAGGCAGATGCAGCTACTTTACAACCCTTCAGCGCCTTGGAGTCCTGCTGTCCCACCCCAAATCCTTGCAGGGGGAGCTTGTACTTTCACCCCATGGAGCCATGGCTCTATATAGCATTACTGCCTTCTCCCCACAATCAGCCTCTCTTTTCCCCATGCCCTCCCCCATCCCCATCTCCCCAGCCAGACTCCCTTCCCCATCTTCCCTCCCCATCCCCCCAACCAGCCCCCTTTTCCCTACAACCTTCCCCATCCCTCCAACCAACCCCCATCTCCCCACACCAGCCCCTTCCTGCTCACCGACGAGGGGAGAGGAACGACTGGGACAAGGGCGCACTCTCCATAGCGACTTTGGTGGCTTGGTTGGTCAATCACTCGGAAAGTTGCCAGATTTCTACTGCATTAATAGTCCAAAGTAATTTAAAAATTAGCCCAAAATTAACCAAATCTATTTACTGTGTTAGTAGCCCAAAAGTAGATCAACTCATTTATTAAAACAAGTCACCTCTTGATTGTCTTTAACGCCTGGGGGAATTCTGCACCAAAAATTAAAAATCCCACACACAATATTTAAAAAAATTCTACATATTTTATTTGTCAAAATAACACAATATAATCACAGCAGTTTCAATTATTTTGGTAATTTATTTCAAAATACCTGTCAGCGAGTATGTCTATAATACCACAGGCAAAAAAAATTCAGGAAATGTTTTTTGACAAATAGATTCCTTACTAGGCATATTAATATAGAACAGTGAGTAATTCATTTAAACTATACTACACATTAGCAAGTATTTCCCGCTCTCCCTCAGAAGCAGTGCAAACATTCGGGGGAACTGGGTAAGGAAGGGTTGCCAACCACTTGTAAATTTACTGACAGCCAGTAAAAAAAAAAAAAAAAAATCTTACAATTTTAACACTGTCTGTAAATAAATGAAAATGTCCATAATACCAGATGGAAATGAAACATATTTTATTTTGACACTAATCGTCGTTGTCCAGAACTACATCGTGTTTCATAAAACCACACTGCCCATGACTTTATCGCTGTCCCGTTTTCTATTATGGCACGCACCAAAGAACCTGCTCGATCAATTCCCTGCAGCTAAAGCAACTGTGGAAGGCCAAACGCCTGTGTACAGCCCCCGATGCGTGAGCGCCCACCCGTGTGACACGTTTGTCTTCTTCCCGGTGTTTCCAGGCGTGTCAGCGAGGAGTTCCCCGTGTTAATAACAAAACCAACTTCAGATCTCCCTCAGGCAAAGCGGCCCTGCAAGGCTGGCGCCGCGAGAACCTAGCGGGGCCTGGGTTCAGTACGGAGGTTTCCTGAGAGATGGGGGGGTCAGGGAGCTGGGGAGCCCCCCCTGCTGACCCCGAGCCTCTCCCACTCAGTCGGGCGCAGCTGTCGCTGTCCCTGCCCCGTGCCGCCCGGCCCCCCCCGCCTAGACGGCCCCGCCCTAGCACCGCTCCATTCAGCCCCATTGCCGCCCCCCAGCCGCACACCCCACCCTCTCTCTTACCTCAGCGAGCTCCACGGGGGCGCGACAGGGGCAGGAGCCGCGCGGCGCTGCAGTTATCTGAACGGCGCGCGGCGCCCTTTTGGCGCCAAGCCACAGCGGACCCTGTGGGTGGCGAGCGGAAGTGCCGCACTTCTCAGGCCCGGAACGTTACTGGGGGGAGGGGCAGCAAAACAGTCCAACCCAGCGCAAGCGGGAACCGCTCGGCGGCCGGTGAGACACGACCCCCGCTCCCCTCCGCCTCGGAGGAAGGGACAGCATAGGCCGAACAAGCGGGCCGCCCTGGCAACGGAAGCCAGAGCAACTATACGCATGCGTGAAGGAGCGGAGCATGCGCACTTCTAGCACCCAGACAGACGGCGCGCGCCTAGCTGCACGGGCGCCAGGGGGAGCCGGAGAGCTCGGCAGGCAGCGGCGCGGCGCGGGGACTCGGCTGGCCGGGTCAAGGGAGAGCGCCGTCTGATCTTTCCTCCAGGTAGGAACGCAGCGGGTTGACGCAAAGGCCCTTGTCGTTTAAGCGGGAGACGCTGCAGACGGGGTTCTGCATATTCATCAATATGCAAATGAATACTCATTTGCGTAAACCCTTCGGATCTCTAGCCAGCCCTCTCGCTCGCTCGCGCGCGCGCGCCTGCCCGCTCTGCGCGGTCCTCCGGCCCGTCGGGCGAGGCGAGCGCACGTAGGCCGCCCGGATGGAGCGGCTGCTAGTGGCAGTGCGCATGCGCGAGCGGTAGCTGCTTCCGGGAGCGTCCGAGCGCCCCAGGCTTGGCCCGGCATCGCCCCGTCCCACCCCTCCCCCCATGCGGAAGTCAGCCCGACTTACTCAGCCGTCGAGCCGTGCCGGGGCCTGGAGGGAGGAGTGGTAGGCGGGGCGCCGCCGCCGCCTGGCCGGACCTGGGAGCGACCGACCGACCGAGGGAGGCTATGGAGCGCGCGGGCCCTGCCCCAGGTCCGGGCCCTCGGCGGTGAGCGGGACGGGCCGGGAGCGACGGGGAGGCTGGGGGGGAGGCGCGGCTCGAGCTGACGGGTGTCGTGCGGGGGAAGGCGCTGGAGGGGAAGTGCCGGGGGCGGGTTGTCTCAGGCCCTCTTCAGACGCCCGTGGGGGCCTGTATCTTTACTCCCTCAGAGGGTGCCGAGCTTGCCCGTGCGATGGGGGATAACGACACACCCTGGGTGGCCCAGCTCCCAGTACATCCCTTCCGGGTTTGCTCGGGGCGTCTTACCGCCTTGGGCCCACCGTTGGCAGTGGAGTTTGGTTTCCTAGCTCATAGTCATTCCTGGGGCGTCCCGGTGCCTGTGCTTTGGGAGCAAGCCCAAGCATGTGGGCGGGATTGCGGGGCCCTGTGTTCCCAGCTGAGCTAGGGAGCGGGCAGCGCAGCAGACCTGAGTCCTGTCAGGCCTGTGTTGATGGGCAGACTCCGACGCTGTGCTCAGGTTTTAAGGGAAAGTGCCTGTTGTGCTACTGTGCTGCACCTACCTGCATTGATGTGCTCGTCAGACAGGATTGCAGAGTGATTACTGTGGGAACCATTTGTCTTGCCTCCAAAGAATGTTAAGGTCTTAAAGCTAGGAAGTGTACATGTTTTTCTGGCTTCCCCTACTTTGACTAGAAAAATGGCTGTTAACTAATATTCGTATCTTAACCAGTTCCATTCGTGAGCATTTTGGGGAAGTCACAATTTAGAATATCTGTATTTAGTGAGAAATAAGCAATGCCCACAGCTGTTCTACAGTTGTTTGTTTTCATCTTCTGTAAGATGATGGCAGTGTAGCAGAGGTTTAGAAAGTGGTCTTAGATGCCTCACATGTGATCAGCTTTTCAAGGATGATGGCATCAGCATTCTTGCCACACAACACTTAAGAGTGGATTAATATCAATTTGCATGCTTTCCTATCTGCAGGTAAGGTTGCAAGCATTCAGAAGGGCTCAGAGATTTCAGACCTATTACTGGGCCAATAGGAGCAGTTGTCCTAACGTTGTCATGAGGTAATCCTGCATTCCAATTAGCACATGAATATTCACACTCATTGACTTCAGTAAACCTTTGGTTTCTTTTTGTTGCATCTCACCAAGAACAGACTTGTATAGAAAAAATTGAAGGAAAAACATGATGGCTGTGTTTATAATTCTCCACAAACTGTGAATTTTGTGGAGAGGGGTATATATATTTCTTTGCCTAAAAAGATTATTCTTCTTTAAAAGTTTTGACTCTTTCTCCATTTAAAGTTGCATGATGCTATTATCTGGAATTTATGTAAAATAGCACCTCTAAAAATGCAAAGTTTTAACATTTCCTTGCCTTAAGAAAAGTAGTACAGTAACATCTTTTTCAGTTACTCTAATTGGGTGTGACATACATGACAGCATAATCACATCTGTTGCAGTGTAACTGAATGATTAATAGATTTTAATAAAAGCAATTATGGCTTCATTTCAATTTATCAGCTCTCCTCTTGTTTATGCATGTTAATCTCTACCATTCTATTGACTCTGGCAGTGTGCTGTAGAGGACAGAGCACAGAACTGGGACTCAAGAGACATGGGCTCTTTTCCCAGCTCTGTGTTTAGCCTGCTGGGTAACCTTGAGCAAGTCGCTTTCCCCCTCTATGCCTCAGTTCCACCATCTGTAAATGAGGGATAATGATACTGGCCATCTTTCTGAGCGCTATTGATGAATAGCACTATATAAGAGTAGGTGGTGGCATTGTTATTATTAATCAGCATCCTGTATTTAAATTCTTTCCTTTTTTACTAGTGACTCACTTCTGTACTTTTCCTCAATGATGTTGGGTGAAGGATAGGGTGATTCCTATTGGAGTCACTTTAAAAAAAAATTATTTTCAAGCAACTATCATGGTATTTCTGCACCAGAATGCTCACTTCTCATCCCTTTCCCAAAACCTAGAGAAGTGCCTATGTTTCTATGTTTCTATGATACCCAAGCTTACTCCCAAATGTAGGAGAGCCCACAGTGCAATGTGCTGGAATTGTTCTGCTTAGTTTCCTCACTGTACCAAATTGAACTATGCTCTTTTCCTAAACTTCAGAATGACTGACTGGCTTAACAAAGAGCTTTTTCCAGAAGTTGACTCAGTTATGTTGGATGTCAGTGAAATGGGGAAGCCCGAAAGCTCAGATGTTCTATCCAGCATAAGAGCAGGGAGGTTCATAGGTCTCTGTTCCGGTTTTGCTGTGGAACTTAAAACACTTGTAGGGCTGAATAATTTAGAAACCGTAAATGCAGCTGATGAAAAATTTAAATGAGACGTATCCATAATTGAAAGTTCGTACAGACTGAGCTTTCTGACAAATAGTGATTCAAGCCCTAGACCTGTTGAACAATCTGGTGTATGAATAAGTGTTTGTCTGATTCATATACTTACAACCCAAGTCTGGCCATCTTAAAAATGACCTTCTGTTAGTTGGAGGGATACACTTTTTGCTTCTCATATCTTAGGAATTTTGAAAGAAAAATCCCTAAAAGACATAAACTTGCCTGTCTCAACTCTTGATAACTGATTTTATTTCAAGGTCTGGTACTTGTTCTTACGCATTTAAAGGGTGGAAAGTGTGTGTAATTTATAAATAACATGCTAAGAATGTCTACAGATACATTGTTTATGCCTCAAATATAAAATATCCTCAGCTTTAAATCCTAAATAAAATGTTTCTCTTTAAAATTGACTTGGTATCCCATACTTAAATACTAACAGTGAGAATTGGCATTTGCTCTATCTGATTTGAGGTATAGTTGTTTAATGTTTATATAAACGGATTGAAGTATTCTTTTTGCCATGATACAAAATAGATATGTATTTCATCTCTAGGTTCTTGAAGACTGTAAAAAGAGCCTCTAAATAGATGTTTGAATTATTTTTGTCGAGACATTTCATGTGTGTCTAGAATTCCATTATAGCATTTAGCCATGACATTAAAAATGGTTTAATGTTTTTACACTGTTAATATGCTGGTAAATACAGGAACCTCTGGCCATTTACTTAAGAAACTTTCACTTAACAATGTCCACTACTCCTCCACTAAGACATTTGTATGTGTGATCCTCCTTCATGGAGGAGATGCATCTTATCTGTGACGAGGGTTGGTATAAAGTAAACTTCATTTTAAAATAGATGTGGGCACTGTACTACTGCAGGTGCCAGGAACTTTAGCTGCAACAACTAAGCTCCAAGGCCTGATTGTATTAGTCCTCAATTTGCAAATATAAGCATTTAAAAAAAAAAAAAAAAGTAGGTTGAAAACTTTCCAGAAGTCCCATGTCTCAAGTAGAGCGAGAGCCTCAGGCATCATATTTAAAACCTTCTTCCTTATGTATAAAACTAATGAAATTGTAGTGGGTGGCACATTTGTGCAAGGATTAGCAGAACCTCTTTTGTTTTGGTCTTTGACTTGACTTGCATCCTCACTGAGGTCAATTTCTCTTGTGTGCTTTGTTTCTTATCCTGATGTTATGAAGTGCCTCTTTAATAGAGAAGTGGAGCTTGTAGAGTTGGATTTATCTGGGCTTTACTGTGCTAATTGAATAGTATTAAGCTTCAGTTGGTAACATGATGCAGATCTTGGCAGCAGCAGCATTAAAAAAAGTCAACTGTTAGTAACCATTAGGAAGGGAATAGATAATAAAAAGAAAATGTCATAGTGCCACTATAAAATCCATGGTATGCCCACACTTTGAATACTGCATGTAGTTCTGGTCACTCCATCTCAAAAAAGATGTGTTAGAATTGAAAAAAATACAGAAAAGGGCAACACAAATGATTAAAGGTATGGAACAGCTTCTATATGAGAAGAGATTTAAAAGATTGGGACTGTTTAGCTTGGAAAAGAGACAACTGATAGGAGAGATGATAGAGAGATTTAAAATGAGTGGTCGGGGAAAGAGTAATTTATCCTTTCCCATAACACAAAAATCAGGGGTCACCTAATGAAATGACTGGGCAGCAGGTTTAAAACAAACATAAGGAAGTACTTCTTCATATGATGCACAGTCAACCAGTGGAACTAATTGACAGGGGATGTTGTGAAGATCAAAAGTATAACTGGGTTCAAAAAAAGAATTACATGAGTTCATGGCGAATAGGTCCATCAGTAGCTACTAGCCAAAATGATCAGGAATGCAACCCCTTATTGTGGGTGTCCCTAAGCCTCTGGCTGCCAGAAGCTGGGGCTGGATGACAGGATGGATCACTCAGTAAAATCTGGCACTGGCCTCTGTCAGAAAACAGGATGCTGATCTATATGGACCTTAGTTTCTGACATGGTATGGCCATTCTTATGTTCTTAAGAAAATCATCAGGCAAGGCAACATTAACATCCAGGCCACCATTGGTGCGCTTTGCCAAGCAATCCTCATAAAGTCCGCACAAGCGCCAGCTCTGCCTCCACAGCTAGCTCCGTTTCACTTCACCGTACAACCAGACACATCTTTTACCTTTGAATTTCTCTTCGGCACATAACCTTAACTCTGACAGGACATTCATTTAGGTAATAATGCATTTTAGGCTCTTAAAGTAAAATTATGTCCAGTAGGGCATCTTAATTTTGCTGAGTTCAGAGTTCAGATTCACATGTAAAATACCCAAAAAGAAGGATTTTGAGTTGCTTAGACTTATCACTCTGCAGCTGAATGTAATATGAAAATTAGCAAGAGAATTCAAGTTTGTTTTCATTGGAAGATCTGGTACAAGTTTGGGAAATTCGATGTTAATTTAAGGGATTGAAGCCTTGCTTACATGGAGAAGTGCAGTGTAGTTTGGAGTTGTTGGGAGCACCTCTATAATGTTTTATGGTATGGGAGATGGAGAATTTCTCCTTTTCAGTTTACGAAACACTGCTGCTATAGTACTCAATAGTTGCATGTTTCTGAAGCAAAGAAATAATTGAAAATTGGTATCTCACATTACTTAGGGACACTAGTACCTTTGCAAAGTCTGGTGCTTGTGGTTTGAATTAAATATTACTTAACTGTATTTGACTTTGGAGATCAGGCACGTATTGTTGCCAAAAGCTGCCACACAATAACACTGCCAAAATAAAATCATGCATCTTTGAAATTGTGTAGCATGAGGCAGTGCAAGTGTACATGAAAATGGAAAGAATTAAAATATATAAACAGTTCTTCCTGCACAATTTTGTTGTAATGCTAGCTTTCCATTTTTAGCTTCTGTATGATTCACTGGATAAACATGCAGCTTCAAATTATGGCCTTATTTAAACTAAACAGCTACCCTATGCTGGCTGGGGCACTGTCTTGTTTTCCGGTCGCTTACCAGATTGTAAAATACAGAGTGTGTTCCTATGCATTTTACAAAAATTAATTGATATTATTGAGGTTCAAGAACAGTTTGAAACTATTGACAGAATTACTCATTGAAATTTGCTTGTTAGCCTAGTTTCCCAACTCTAAAGTCTTCCTCGTCATATTGTCTGTGCAAAAAGATAATTTTAAAAGTTCATGCTAATCACTTGGTAAAATTAAAGCATGTTGCTTCCACTCTCCTCCACCCAAAGAAAGTGAACTGGTGTTCTGGGAAGTTGCCCTTTTCCAGTGATGTAAATGGCAGCTACTCCCTTCTCCTGTAATGGAGTGAATGAGACAGGTCCATGTTGCATAGGTTATTGTTTGGGAAATCTTCAGTATATTCATTGCTGAGTAATTTGCAGGTACTTAGCATAAAATTAATATTGGGTTAAGAACTGCTTCTTACTAGTCTGATTATATTAGTGCTACTTGTAAGTATTTTGTTACTCTCGCCTTCTGACTATATA
>VOCS01074271.1:0-27925 GCA_007922155.1 Mesoclemmys tuberculata | reverse complement strand
ATTTTGGGTAAGATCCAAACTTATAGTGAACTGGTACTGTGGCTGATCCTTTGGGATCAGAGGGAATCTTTTAGTAAAGAGCATAGAGTTAAAGCAACTGGTCTCTTTACTGGACCTAGTGCCAGTTTGGGAGCCAGAGACTGAAATGCAGTAAAGGGGGCTGTGTGTATTTGCACAGTGGCTTCTTGATAACCAGTGTGGGGGAATCAGAAGCACTGTCTTTTGGCTGGTTGGGAAGTCTGACTGTGGTGTCACCCACCAGTGCTGGGAGAATTTGCTCTCCTTTTGCAGCCTGCCCTGACCCTGGCATTATCAGTGGGCTACCCTGGGCACGGACGGGTTACACTGTTTTTCCCCAGTATCAATCATGTGCTGGACTGGTACAGTACAGCCTATATCTTTGGTGAATTGAGATAACAACTGCTGATTCCTAACCAGAAAGTTTTAGTCTGTCCTGCTTGCATTTAAATGTACAGCACTGCACTGAAACAACTCCAGTAGAAACTCTGGGAGTCACGATCACCCCTTTTCCCCTTGCAGTTTTTTTCTTCTGTGCCCGCACTTACTAATTCCATGGGTTCACATTTTGCAACTATGGTTCCTTTTTTACAATGTTCTGTTTGTCAGAAATATTCAGCAAATGAACAGGGGTCCATTCTTGCTTCAGATCTACCAGAACTTTAGCAGCTAAAATTCCCTCAAGATTTGTGTCTCAAGCATCTTACCCATTTCCCATCTTCCCCTTTCTGGAAAGCTACTACAGCACAGAGCTGTTATTATGGTTTCTGCCACAAGGGGCTGGACAACTTGCATACTGCAAACCTACAAACCATTTGTTTTACCTGGGCCTTCTTTTTAAAGAGAATTTCTCCAGACTGAATTTGTAAAATGCCTTTTCTGTCATTGACTCCAGAGTTATCAGCCATAAAGAAATACACATGGATTATTAGTTCCTATCTTGGCTATCCAGACTTCTTGCTTGAATCCCAGAGGTCCAATCTGCAAACCCAATTTCCTCCCACTTTTGGATGGGTGCCCTTGCCCCAGTTACTGTGTCCATTTGAGAGCAGTTAGGTGCTCCAGTTTGGGATCCCCTATTCCCTAGAAGAAATAGCATGTCTGGGCTTACAACGTATGTTAGAGCCAGTGTCCACTATTCCTGTGCATGTCACAGCTCCTATTATTATGCACCCTAGGGCCAAACTCCCATTATTGTTCAACTACCCAGATTTAAATAAAAACTTCAGGGCAGATCCTTGTCCCTTCACCAAGCTTTGCCCCTTCAGCTTGGCACCTCCCTGCTTCCTGAGCTGCTTTCACTAGGCACTTGTGTTGCACAGTCCTGACCAGCCTTAAACTTGTCACAATCATTTTTGTGGCCAGTTTTCTCACAGAACCAGCATTTAGCTGAACTGCCTCCCTTAATTTTGGCATTATTGTCAATTGCCCTTGCTTTACAAACTGAATTTAACAATTTTTCCAATGCTTCAAAAATGTCATGAACCATCTTAGAAAATCTCCGTTTCTATCATACATATTAGACACAGAGCTGTGCTTGCAGGGTTCCTGGCAATCAGCTCCCATCTTCTGATGTGCTGCTATAAGGAAAGATTCAAGTTTGGTGGCAAATTCCACAGCATCCTTGAGTGTCCTTGGCCCCCTTCTGCTGATCTTGATTTGCAGATCCCAGTCCCTGCTAGACACCCATAAATTGGCCAATTGCTAATCTACCCTGGAAATTGTCATTGTTATTTGGCTATGCCAGGAACGTCAATCTCCAAGGCCCTCTGCCAGTTCAGGCTGGCCCTCTTTTCACCCCCTCTGTATAGCTCTGTCTATGTCCTGGCAAACCAAGATTGACGATAGGCCCTTAATCACATTTCAAGAGCTTGTTACCCAATTCAGATAACAAATCTGACTGAATGTTTTAATGGTAAGCAGCAGTCTTACCATTTCCTAATTAGTTTAAACATTGCCCTCTGAGGAGGTGCTAAGCCCAGTGCAGCTCCTCGCCAAGCGAGAGCTGCAGCACTGCATGCATGGGTTAAATGTTCCACTTTTGGAAGTTTAAATGGATTGTTGATTGCATGAATGTTTATATCCCTAATCCAGATACGGGTTAACTATGCATTTCCATGCCTAAACACGGTTGTATTTCTTTAAAGTTTAACCTTAACTCTGACTCTTCTGGGACTGTAATGCTTGTTTCTGGGATAATTACAACATCCAGGTAATATTTTTTACCTTAGTTTGCTGATACATATGCTCAATTTTAACTTAGTTTCTCTCTTGGAATTCCCTTGTTAGTGATTAAAATTTTTATCCATGGACAGTAATCAAAAAAACCTGCCCTGTGATATTTCTCAGGATTGGAAGATGTACAGTTTTAATTTTAAATAATTTTTTTTTTTTACTTTTACCATACTGCTCTATGAAACAAGCATCCCGCAGAAGTCCCGGTGTGTGTGTTTGTGCGTGCGCATGTGTGCACGGGTGAGCATGCATGTGCAACCACACACGCCAGACACTCAGGTCTCTAGGCACAGTCACTGCCAGATGATAGTACAGACAAATGCTGCAGTCAGATCGGGGAGCCCCAGTTGATCAGCAAGATGCTACTTTTTCCACTGTGCTGCTACCATGAAAAGCCAAGCGTTAGGAGCCAGGAGTTAGGGTCCTCTGAAAGGCTGGAGTATCTTTACTATTGTGAAATGAAGAAATCATTGAACTCTATAACTCCTTCTCAGCACAGCCTGTGAGCAACAGCAGGCCAGCAGAAGAGAATGCGAGTGGCTCTGCTTCCCTGCCCAGTCTGCATTAGCACATCCTGCACATATAAACCAGGGCCCCACTCAAAGTGGCTGCATCACTTTTCATTAGGAGAGACAAGTCTTCCCGCAACAACCCGCAGAGAAATCAACAGTGTACGAGAAAATTAGTTCATGAAATAGCCACTGTCAGGGGTTCCTCTGCCATAGCCCCTCTGCTTCAGTCCCCTCTGGCCAACAAAGGACCGAGACCCTTTGGTTTCCAGCCCCCAGTGCTTTTATTTACAACGTGGGGGTGAATTTACAGCACCTTGCCTCAGCCTCTGGGGCTGTTCCAGGAGACAGGCAAAGATTCCACACTCCCTTCCCTTCCCGGCCGGCATATAAACCCTGCTGGGTCAGCTGCTGCCTGTTGCCTGATCAAGCCTGGGTAATGCTGAGCCTGTCAGCTGCCAGCTGCCTCCCCTCAGGTAATCAGGCCACAGCCCAGCTGATCAGCTCTGCTGCCCTCAGCTATAGAGGCTGGAGTGAGCAGGGGCTCGCCAGGGGCTCTTGCAGCCATAAACATAAGCAAGGCTAGCTTATGTTTTTAGCGCTGATCAGACACAGCTGTCTGCTTAGCATCCCTAGGCAGATCAGAATAAGGGACAGGCAAACCAGGCAGGGCAGGCTGCACCTGGGTGATTGTATCCATTGGCCAGACTGGGATGGGATGGGTTGGGTTGGGTTAGGTGTCTCCCTCCGGTCAACCAGACTTTTTGGAACGTGAGACACAGCACGAGGTTTAGTCATCCATGAGGCTTAACCCAGAAGAGGTCAAAGCAATTTACTGTCTTACAAGAGAGGTTAAGGTTAGCTTTTAATGGGGCCCTGGCTGTCCACGGAAGAGAGGTGCTACTCCCCCCTCCCCACAAGGAAAAGGAGAGAAGAAATCAGAGGAGAAAGGCCCCCCCTGGTTATTTAGGTTGTGATCAGTGACAATAAATACTTAAATTGCAACTGCATGATATTGCTAGGACTACAGAGCCAGGTAAGTTTCTGGCTGCATTTTTGCATTTATTAATGTAGTTAGGAGAGGGATTTCTATTTTATGAACCAATGCAAATGTTATTCCAAACCCTGGGTAGCAGCAGGTATCCACTAATAGTGGATTGCAGCCCAGTGCCTTGTGTTCCCTGCCTCCCCACAATGTGGAGTTCAAAATAGAGCCAGGGAAGCATGAAGAGTGACACAAGCATCTAGAAGTGACGTTTTACTAGAAAAATGCACATTTTGCTAGGTCATGCTGCTTTGTTAAAAATAAGAACCTTTTATTGCCAACACATGGGTGTAACAAGCTGCTTGCACAGAGTGAATGGTGATGGGAGGGTGAAATATAATCCATCATAGGCAGCAGGTATAAAAGGCTTGGGGAGGCTAAACAACCACCTCTGGAAGCTCCCGCACCGCACCACCTCTCCTCTCCACCCCCGCCTCTGCTCTTCCCCCTTCCCACCTGCTGATTATGCTTCTTTACCTCCCCTGCCCCGAGAGGTGCAAGGGGGGGGGGGTGACCTCAGGCAAGGCTGCAAAGCAGGAGTGGGGTCTGGGGCAGGGTGGGACTTCAAGGGCAGTGGGTGGAGCTTGGGGTGGGGCCAGGGTCTTAGCACCACTCCCCCCGCATCCAGCATCCCCAAAGGCAGGAGCTATGTATCACCCATGCCATCCATTTCAGTTAAATGCAGTCCATGTGGTCTGTGGGTGACAACACCATGTGTCCAAAATACACCTGGAGTTGAATGCAGTCCTGAAATATGCCCAGGGGAGGAAGGGGCATGTCAGTGGGGTTCTGTGTTTTGGCAGACAGTCACAACAGTTTGTGAGGAGTTACCAACCCATGTGGATGCTAAGACAACATCCTGTTGATTTCCTCAGGAATTATAACCCCGTCCTGGGGGCTGATAGCTGCAAACTTTTCCTGTAGTAGGAACTCCAGATAGGGAGTTGCATTTCAGGGAAGGGCATATTTTTCAGGGTCACCTCAGCAGCTGACCAGCTCACTTCACTCGGAAATGTGTTGTTCGCTCACCATACATTTGAATACTTAGGTGGCATATCTGGTTGGCTTCCCAGTGGCAGCTTGGAATAAAAGCTTTCTTTGCCATTCAGGAGCCAAAGAATGGTTATATCCTCCAAATGCCTGAAATGACAGAGGAGGCTTATGTAGCATGCGGCCAATGTAGCACGACCTCCCTCGAAGCCTAAACTGGTCAGCAATTTTTAGAAAAAAGCAGTTGTGATTTTTTAAGTTACCATCCTCTGTGCATGTCTTTCACAGAAAACAATCCAGTTCTTCCAGGAGCAATGGACTAACCTCAGATTCTGCTGAGGTGATGATTCTTGACTCTGCATGTGGAGAAGACCATTCAGGAACAGTTACCTGACCCTGAATGGGGGCATAAGGCCCTAGAAAGGGGCATGGAGATATTTGAAATAGGACATTGTGCTCCCAAGAGCTCTCTCTTGCAATCCATCTACAAGACAACATTAAGACTGTCTACAGGGGGAAGCCCTGATTGGAGACCAACCAACCAGCCTGTGGTAAGAACCATCTAAAGACAGTAAGACTACTGAAGTGTTAAGTCTAGTTTAGAATTGATTTGCTTTTATTTCTTCCTCATCAAATCTGACCTATATTCCTCTGGTTTGTAATCACTTAAAATATTTCTGTACTTAACTTATTTGTTTGTTTTATCTAAATCAGTGCACGTGGTTTGCACATGTGCAGAGACTCCATTTAAAGCTGATAAATTGATGAACTAATATAAGCTTGCAGGGTTCAATGGGCAGCACTGAACATTGCAAGACCGGAGTTCCTAGGATTGCATCTGGGCCTGGGGCTAGTGGCTGGGGTCATGCCATTGCATAATCCCATGAGTGGCTGGCTAGAGGCACTCACTAAGTCGGGAGGGCAACTTGCTTGCTGGTGGCTGTGCATGAGCTGCCCAGGAATGGGGGTTCACACAGCAAAGCAGAGTGAGACATGCTCCAGGAGTGGGGGATTAGAGTGATACAGCAATAAACCAGTCCAGATTGCAGAGGGGAATGTCACAAAAGGACAGTTTGGACAATTCCATGGGTGGGTGGTCCATGCAGTCAGGACCTATCACCAAATGTACCCCACATAGCTCTCCTCTGAGCCCCTTCCCTGTGGAGACCTCTTCCTCCCTGACCTGGTGCCAAATGAGCAGCAAACTTGTTAGGAAGGGAAAAGAGAGCAGGGGGCCATGAGAAATGCCACAATAGGGATTTTCCATCTTTGGAAATTGTTTGAGTGTTTGCACTTGTTCATGGTTGTTAGGATTAGCAGTATAAAATGAAGGTTTGTGTCTGCCCGAGATGGAATTCTGGGCCTGTTTTTGGGCTTGGTTGCCCACTTGAAAGCTAAGATCTTCATGTAAACAAAGAACAAAGATGTTGTGTGTTACTTTTGCCTACCTACAACCAGATGGGTTTTCTTTATTACTGTGAGAAGAGATAAGGGATGTAGTTAAAATTGTTTGTGGTGTAGTGGAGGTTTGATATAGACTCATAGACTCTAAGAGCAGAAGGGACCAATATGAATGTACAAATTAAGGATAGCTCTGACTCTTCTTCAAGATAGACGCCAGAGCAAGATCAGGCAACAGGTTGGGCAGAGAAAGGGGGGTAAAGGGAGGTGTGAGAAAGAAACACTAAGCACCATAAAAGTGATCATGGCCAAAATATAACCTCACTTCCTACCCCTCCCATGGGGTACAACAGAGATGGTATCAAAGCCCTGAGACTCAAGACCCTTCAAAACAAAACATGACCATAAATAGTAACGGGTGGTACCAGAGGCAGGCAGGACAGAAGGAGGGGAAGAGGGCGCTCTATTGGTGTGCAGAACTATGGTTAGGGGGGAAGGAAACCTAACTAGTGTGAAGGGCTATGGTTTTATGTTTGCTTCTCTAGTTCCAACAAACATCTCATTGCCTGCACTTTGGACTCTGGTCTGTTGCTTTCTGTCTGCAAACTGAGAGAGACAGGGCAGGGGAACCCTAACAGTGGTTTGGTTAAAGGTTTTTTGGTGTACTGGTGTTTTGATTGCTAATGGCAGCTGGCCTTTCTGACAATGGTTTAATGTTGTTCAAATGTTCAGAAAGAAAGGTTTTCATTTTATTAAGAAATTGTATTACCATCATTTCAACACATCATATGTTTGCTTCAAATAATAAAACATGCATGATTAGGGACAACTTTGAAGTTGTATGTACACACTATTTACTTCTCAATACAGATATCTACATCAATCCATACAGTAAATCTGGTTTCACCCACTCCCACCCCCATTTCACACCATGTCATTCATAAGTACAATGCGTAACAATCAACCCCCCTCTTCCTTACCTAATGTACTGTAAGCATTTCACAAGCACATTCTTAACAAGGGGTAACAGGTCTTGTGGATGGGGGAAGCAGTAGATGTGGTATATCATGACTTTGGTAAGGCTTTTGTTATTGTCTCGCATGACCTTCTCATAAACCAAGTAGAGAAATATAGCCTGGATGGAGCTACTGTAAGCTGTATGTAAGCTACTGTAAGGTGGTTGCATAATTGATTGGAAAACTGTTCCCAGAGAGTAGTTATCAGTGGTTCACAGTCAAGACAGAAGGGCCTGTTCAATATCTTCAATATCTTCAAAAGTGATTTAGATAATGGCATAGAATAGTGGTGGCCAAACTTACTGACTTTCCAAGACCCCTCTCCCTGCTGGGCAGAATCCTCTATTTCCAGCATCCCATGACAGGGCAGAAG
Organism: Mesoclemmys tuberculata; assembly: GCA_007922155.1. Taxonomy (NCBI): domain Eukaryota; kingdom Metazoa; phylum Chordata; order Testudines; family Chelidae; genus Mesoclemmys; species Mesoclemmys tuberculata. Next base: position 20,338 of record VOCS01074271.1, on the reverse strand, counting down.
CTCCAAACTCTCCATCCCAGTCTGGTGGGCAGAGAATGGGGGAGCATAGGAAGCTCCATGAGCCACACTTGAACTGTAAAAGAGCAGCATGTGGCTCATGAGCCATGGTTTGGCCACCCTGGCATAGATAGTACACTTATAAAGTTTGCAGATGGTACAAAGATATTGGGGGGTGGGGGAGGAGGGCGTGTTGCAAGTGTTTTGGATTACAGGATTAAAATTCAAAATGATCTGAACAAACTGGAGAAATGGACTGATGTAAATAGGAAGAAATTCAATAAGGACAAATGCAAAGTATTTCACTTAGGAAGGAACAATCAGTTGCACACATACAAAATGGGAAATGACTGCATAGGAAGGAGTACTGCGGAAAGGGATCTGGGGATCATAGTGGATCACAAACAAATATCAGTCAACAATGTAACACGGTTGGAAAAAAAAGCAAACATCAATCTGGGATACGTTAGCATGAGTGTTGTAAGCAAGACACGAGAAGTAATTCTTCTGTTCTACTTTGCGCTGATTAGGCCTCAGCTGGAGTATTGTATTCAGTTCTGGGTGCAACATTTCAGGGAAGATGTGGACAAACTGGAGAAAGTCCAGAGAAGAGCAACAAAAATGATTAAAGGTCTAGAAAACATGAGCTATGAGGAAAAATTGAAAAAATTGGGTTTGTTTGGTCTAGAGAAGAGAAGACAGAAGAGGACATGATAAAAGTTTTCAAGTACATAAAAGGTTATTACAAGGAGGAGGGTGAAAAACTGATCTTGTTAACCTCTGCGGATAGGACAAGAAGCATTGGGCTTAAATTGCAACAAGGGAGGTTTAAATTGGACATTAGGAAAACTTCCTACCTGTCAGGGTAGTTAAGCACTGTAACAAATTGCTTAGGGAGGTTGTAGAATCTCTGTCATTGGAGGTTTTTAAGAAGTTAGACAAACACCTGTCAGGAATGGTCTTAATATTAGTTAGTCATGCCTTGAGTGCAGGGGTCTGGACTAGATGACCTATTGAGATCCCTTCCAGTCCCTACACTTCTATGATTCATGAAGGTACTATTCTCCATCTTCCATTGGCACATGCAAGTCCATGATCTGGGAGCACAGAGCATCTCTAATTTCTGTTACCTTGGTGCATCCAGCTCCATCTGTGCTAGCTTCACTTTCTGGCTGAGCATACCGGTTCAGCAGTCTGTCTCTGTTATCGGTCCTTTCAGATTGAAATGGTTCACCTTTGCCTTCATAAAGATTGCGAGGAGCACAACAAGTCACAGTAATGTAGACAGCATTGATGACACGGGAATCCAAATGGGTCTGTAGATAGTGCCAGTGGGATTTCAGTCTGCCAAATGCACATTCAACCACCATTCTACACCTGCTGAGAGTGTAATTAAACCTTCTTTAGCCAGGCCTCTGAGATCAGAACATGGTTTCATAAGTGAAGGCAGAAGGGAGTATGCCGGGTCCCCAATAATATTAGTGAGAACAGTAACTCCATTTATGACAATGCCATGTATTGGGAATAATGTCCAATCCTGGCCTTGAATGTAGACTCCTGATAGGTGGGAAATCCTGCTACCACAAACTTTTCCAGTGCCGCCCACACTGATGTCCATAAATTGGCCTTTGTGGTCCATAAGGGCCTGCAGAACAATGGAGCAGTACCCTTTGCAGTTTAGGTACTCACATGTGCCTTGAGAATGGCAAACTATGAGCACATGAGTCCCATCAATGGTCCTGGCATAGCTTGGAAACCCCATTCTCTCAAAGCCAGTAATTACTTCAGGAATATCTTTTATGTCCGCCACCTTGGAGTGAAATACATGCCTAATTGCCTCAGCAAACTGCAGCACCATTTTAACCATAGTCTTCTTCCCAACCCCAAACTGGTTGGTGATGGATCTGCAGCAGTCTGGGGTAGCCAGATTCCAGATGGTTATAGAAACCTGCTTCTGGATCAGCAAGGGTGATCTCATGCATGCATCATTATGCTGGAGGGTTGGAGCAAGCTGCTCACAAAGCTCCAGAAATGTAGCTTTCATCATGCAAAAGTTCTGGACCCACGACTGGTCATCCCAGGTCTGCTTGTGATCCTGCTCCAGAAGTGCCGGTCTATGTATGGGACATCAGCAGCTATACCAAGTCTCATGAGAAGCATCAGCCAGTTTAAATCTGACATGTCTGTGTACTCTTCCACCACCACTAGCTGTGTCAGGTGGCTTCCTTGGGTCAGAAAATGCCTCTAGAATGTCCACCAGCATCTCGTGAAAGCTCAGTCCGTTTCCTTAAACAAGAGTGAAAATGCAAGTGAGAGAAGTTCTTCAAACAGTGACTGCTGCATTTTGCTGGGCCTGTGCAGACCAGAGCTTGGCAGGATGTGTTGGCAGGGCACTCAAACACTTTGTGATGCATGGGAGAGGGCAGTCAAGTTTTCCTACACTGCACCATGAAAAAAAGGGCTATAGCAGCCAGATTTTGAGAGGGTGCCAGGAAGTCTGGGATATGGGTGACTGGAGTTAGGCTGTGTACTGTGGTGTGGACACTGGAGCAATGTGGACAAATGTTTGGGACCCGGGTTCAACAATTCCTAACCTAAGGTCAACAATCAATGTAGCTGCCCAAGCCTGGGTTCTCAAACTGAGGGTCCACTGACTCAAACTCCACGAATCCTGAGCTCACATTACAGTGTAGACATACCCTACAGTGCCTAAGCCTCCAGACTCCAGAAGGTAGGTTCCTGGCTGTGGATCACAAGCAGAGATTGGTGCCTCCCTGCAGCCCAGGCTTAGGTGCCTGTCCCTGCGAGATGGGAGGTGCTGAGGACAGCCCCTCTTATTAGGAACTGCCATTGACAAGTCTGGCAGCTTCCCACTTAGTGTGCTGTCTCTTGTGGATCCCATTCTAAAACACCTGGCTCTTCCCATTCACTATTCAGGGAGCCTGGTCACCTAAGGCTTTGGATCCCATTGTCATTCCAATTGGGCACCACGCTGCTGAGCATTGCAATGGTTAAGTCACTTTGTGGATCAGGGGCCATGTGCTTCACATTCCTTAGAGGACACCATCAGTTTAGCATCTAGCCATCTGTGATGGGGCATATCCCCCCACTGGCCCTGAGAGGGTAAATTTGGCCCCATTAACCTATAAGGTGCACCAGGAGGAAAGCCAGAGAGGGCTGAGACCTAACTGCTGACTGTGCCCAGCTGAGGAGGAACAGGCAGAGCAAGTATAAAGCCAGGTAGCTGGTAACAGAGGGGGATGTAGGAAGACAGGCTGCAGATACTCCCTGGGTGAAGGGACGTGTGTTGGGACTATAGAAGGTAAGTCCACAGTTACTCCCTGAGAGGAGGGAGTTGGGAGGCTGGCAAACCCAAAGAGGGGGAAGCCAGGAAGGTAGAGAAGGCTCAGGGGAAAAGCAGTAAGTATTAGAAATGCTGATCTTGGCTGTTGTTTAGACCAGGGGTCCCCAACCACCGGTCCGCGGACCAGGACCGGGCCGTTGGGGGTTTTTTGCCGGTCCGCGGTGCCGCCGCAGACCAGCACTAAACACTGACAGTGTGCTCTGCTCTGCGGCGGCTCAGAGCACACTGTGTGGGGCGGGACAGTGGGCTGGCCTCAGTAGACGCGGCTCTCGGCAGAGAACATTATGCGGGGCGTGCCGGGGCAGGGCGGCGGGCTGGCCTCAGTGACTAAACTCCAACCCCCTCCATAACCCTGCCCCCATATGACCAAAGCCCCGCCCCTGCCCCACCCCCGCCCTGCCGGGCCATCGAAAAATAGTCTTGCTTGAAGCCGGTCCCTGGTGCAAAAAAGGTTGGGGACCACTGGTTTAGACTACTCATGAGCTGGAACCTGGAGTACAGGGTGGGCCCGGGTTCCCTGCCAGCCACTGAGGGAACGGCACTACAAGGCAGTGAATGGAAGACTGCCCAGGAATGCTGTCCAGGGGAACGTGTAGAGTGACCTGGCTGAAGGGCCAAGTCACAAAGAGGTAGCTGTGCTGGTGGGGAGGCCACAGTCCCAGAGAGAGGTGGAGGATGGCATGCAACAACAGGAAGGTGTGTTCCCCTCACAAGCTATTCCCCAGAGTGACCAGGAGGAGGTGCCAACCTAGCAGTGAGTGGAGCTCCTGTTACACCATCTGAAAAACAAAATCACAAAAAAAGTGACTCAGGAGCTGTTACAGCCACGTTCCCCTGCTTCAAACAGCCCAGGTTCAGAGGGCCTCAGGAATTCGGGTGTCCAGGTTAAGGCACCTTCTGCCTGAGTTTCAGAGGCGCTGAAGATCTCTGCAAAAGCCTGAAACATGGACTGAGCAACACTGGGTGCCAACACAGGGAAGGGGAAAATCACAGGGGTCAACGGAGCCTCAAGCAGGGGGAAGTGAGGAGAAAAGTGGGAGTTCAAACTGCCCCTCTGCCTTTGCAGCAGCAGTGGAATGCAGCCTTTTCAGCCACTTCCTCGAGTGAAAGTAGAACAGGGAGCTGATCTATAATCCTGAGGGTCTCAGGTTGTCAGGCCACAAAGTGCTGACCAAAGGGCAGATGGGCTTCAGGGGAGATAGGCAGGGGAATGGTCCAGGGAACCCCACCAAGAAGAGAGGGTTCAGAAAGCAATTAAAAAACCATCTGTGTGTTGGATGGGTCATTAGTGAGTGGGGTGGAACATGCTGGACACATGCATCATGCAAGACCTTCACAGTCAAAGAGAACCTTTCCAGCCTTGACCCTACTCGTTCACTACAGCTGTCACACACTGTCCAGGGAGGTTTGCTTGTGTAGCCTGAGGGAAGGGGAACCTTGGTTCAGTGACAGCGCCTACTGGTGGTACAGGGAAACCAAGGGGCCGTTACAGGGGCAGAGATTTTATATCCGTGCCCAGGGCGTGTTGGTGTGAATGTTGCACACGTCCCCTTCTGGCCACCTGCTGCTCAAAGATTGCCTGACTGAGGGTGAGTCCTCCAGGGACTCTGCGGACAACACCCTGAAGCTGAGTAGAGAGGGCGAAGGACTGGAGTTCAGGCCCTAATCTCATCACAGGGTGGTGTGGCACGAAGGAACATTTCTGCTAGACATTGGGAAATGCTCTGCCCAGAAAGGGAGGTGGCTGAAGCCCCATTGCGGTGGAGTTTCAGGACCAGGTTAGTAGGTAGAAAACAGTCTTGGACCATACAGGGGCTTCCTGATGTCCCTTTCTGGCTCTGTTGTCTATAGCGCTGCACAAAAGGTCTGGCCAAAGCCCAGCTCAGGCATTTCCGTTCTGCCTACCCCTTCCTCATCAATGCTCTGTGGCAGGTGGCTGCTGGCGCAAAGCAGTTTCTGCACTTCGGGGGGCTGAAACAACCCTGGCCCATGGTCTGAGGAGAACTATAGGATCTTTCAGGCTGGAAAGGTCAGGGATTCACAAACCACACAGAGGAGCTTCCTTTGGTGGAGCTGAACAGTGTGCACAATGTGCGGGCCATAATGTCCCTGTGCAATTCCCTCTGGTAGCCAAGGAAGGCTAGTCTTTTGAGGAACTTACATGGTGTCCATCATACAGTATCTAAACGCCTCACAAAACTGGTGTGTTTTTCCTTCTACACCCAGTGAAGTGGGTCCTATTATCCCACTGTAAAGCTGGGGAACTGAGGCACGGAGAGATTAAGACCAGATCCACATAAGGATTTAGTCACCTAACTCCCCCAGAAATACCTTTGAGGATCTGGGCCTAAGTGACTTGCTCAGGGTCACACAGGATGTTTGTGACACAGCAATTAATCTGCCAGGGCCCATGCTCTGACCCTTCTTCCTCACTGACTCTCTGTCTGCTGGCAAAGTACACAGTCACACGGATGGCAGACAGTTCCTGGGCAGCTGTGTGTTAACTCTCCTGCCAAGAAGAGGGATTTGCTGGGGGAGAGGGTAGAAAAAGGAAACGCCCCCTTCTTTTTCTCTATTGATCAGTGTGTCCAGATGTTCCTTTGTTAGAAACCGTCAGGCCCCTTTATACTGAGAACTCATTAAGCCCTTGCTGCTAAAGAAGACAAAACCAAGAGTCACAAGGGTATCAATTAGCACCTGTTTGTGGCTGAGCCCAGTGCAAGCACAAAGGCAGCAAACAGGCTTGTTCACCTTCTACCTGGTCTTTGTTCTGATGGGGAAGGAGAACTTTTAGTATGAGACAGAAGAATAATTAGGGTTCTGCCCTGTGCGGCTGAGCCCCAGTGGAGGAGAATGCGGTGGCAGGTGCAGTGTGTGTGGTGCCAAGGATCTGGGCCTAAAAGCAGATGGTTTAGTAAAGCAGGGAAGATGCCAAAGAAAAAGCTTCAGAAGAAAGCACACAAAGAGAAACTCCAAACACATACTTCCTGATGAGTGAGAATGTGAGAGTCTGTGCATGTGCATGCGAGAGAGCCAGGTGTGCAGAAACCAGGGAAGAGGTGCATGGAAAGCAGCTTTCCAGAGAGCCTCCTTCGGAACCAGGAGCTTCAGGCAAAAGAAGAGGCCAAGTGAAAAGGCTGGTGGGGCTCAGAGCAAACGGGATGTGTGGAGGCCCAGCAGCCACAGCTCCATGAGCACCAAGACAAATTACAGCTGCTGCCCACTTGCAATGAGATAAAATGTACCCACCAAACTTTAAACTGCTGGACTGGGCAAGCTGGAGTGAGGTGTGGAGCCTACGCCAGAGAGAGAGAGAAGCAAGATCTACCAGCAGGGACAGCAGTGAGGTAGAGCGAGATGTAGGTGGTAGAGTAGCAGAGTGTTAGGATGAGGATCTGGGTAGCTCATGGGGCTCTAAAGGGGCACAAATTAGAGGTCAGGGTCAGCTTGGGGTAGCTCAATAGGTTGGGAAAGTGAAGCACAGATAGCCAGGTCAGGGAGTGGGGGGAGCATTCCGGGGCGGGAGTGGCAATGGACACCTGTGGGTGGGGGGAGGGGAAGTGGTTACTGAGCAAGCAGGGGGAAGCTGGAGAGCAAGGTCCAATATGATCAACAATAGCATATCCATGCTGCAGTCCCTGCCGTGGCGGCCGCAGGAGGAGGAATGGAAGCAAAGGCGGGCACCCCAGCCCCAGCCTGAACCTGAGCCCAAACTCAAGGTGAGACACCACTCAAGGGCAACTCACACAAATGTCACCCCACAGCATCTTATGGGGCTCTCGCAGCAGGCCTGTGTCCAGTGACACAGGCTGGACCCAGACACTCTCCTACACCTGTTGTAGGAGGACATCTCCACAACACAGGCAGGAGCCAGCTGCTGTCCCATGCCACATGGGCCAGCACTGCTCTGGCCACTCTGGCCTTGACTATTTCCAGCGGGTTACTGCACAGAGTATTGCCATCACCAGGATAGCCCCCCAGGGTCCTGGACCAATTCCTGGAGGCTGTAATCAGTCACATACACAGCTACACCCTGCCATCCAGCCACGCAGGAAACCATAATGGAGTCCATTGCATAGTGTCCTTCCCATGTGTCCTGGGAGTGGTTGAGGGAACATGTGTGACCACCAGAGGCCATGACATGGCCCCCAGGGCTATGTAAGCTAATCCTGCAATTAGGTGATGAATACAATGGCTGTTTGCAATGTCAGAGGACAGTTCATGGATGTTGTAGTGAAGTGCCCATGGCTGGCCCACACTGCGTGTACAGTTGCAGTCTGGATGGCGAGAGATGTTCCTGGAGGATGAGTTTCCCCAAGGATGGCTGTTCGGTAGAATGGATGAATGGCCACCCCAGGCAGGTAGGCTCCTAACCTCCATTTGGGTTTAGTGGAAGCGAGAATTCAGCAGAGCTTGGAGAATCTGGGCCTAAGACCCCTTCTCCCTCCTTCCTACCACCACATTAAGCAGTCTGTTGCCCCCGGACCTCAGGCAGGGTGGGGCAGGCAAAGTAGTCTGTAGCCCCCGGCCCTCTTCCTCAACAGCAGCCTATAGATGGTGGAGGGGAGATCTTGTGCTGGTATGCATCACTTCAACAGGGTGAGTTTCAGTGATGTAATACACCTGGGTTGTTTTCCTGGGGGTCACAGTAAAGGTTGTTGCAAAGATTTCCAGAAGGTGTTGCTTGTTGCCTCTGAGAGGTTGGCGTCCAGCTGTGGTTTGCCTGGGTCATCTCTTTCAGGTCCAAGTCCAGATGAGGGGGCTAAGGGTTGGTTAGTAGACCTTCCCGCTCATGCCAGGCTTCAATAGGTTGATGTGATAGACCTGTTTCTTCTTCTGCTGGTCTGGTTGTCGGACCTCAACATTTATTGAGCTGACCTGCCAGATGACCTCATACAGCCCCTGCCATTGGGCCAGTAGCTTGGACTCAGCAGATCTTAGCAATACCAGGATCCAGTCGCCCAGCTCAAAGGAGCAGGTCTGTGTACCCTTGTTATATGTCCAGGCCTGGGCTGCTTGGGTGGTTTGCAGCCACTCCTGGGCCAGAGTCCCTGCCTGTCGAAGACATTCCCACTGGTCCAGAACATACTGTAGCAGACCCTGGGTCGGCGAGGGGGCCTGCTCCCACTTCTCCCACATTAGGTCCAGGATCCCCCTTGGTTGTCGGCCATACAACAATTCAAAGGGTGAGAACTGGATGGAGGCCTGGGGTACTTCCCATATGGCTAGGAACAGGGGTGTGATCGTCTGGTCCCACGTCTGCAGATCCTATGGGGGGGACTTCTGGAGCATGTGTTTAAGGGTCTGGTTGAACCTCTTGACCAACCCGTCAGTCTAGGGGTGATAGATCAAGGTCTGGAGCTTCCAGATCCTGAGGATGTTGCAGACCTCCCAGAACAGTCAGGAGGTAAAATTAAATCCCTGGTCCATGAGGAGTTCTTGGTATTTGCAAGGGTGGGGTTACCCCTTGACAAGCTCCCCCGTGACAGCCCGAGCTGTAGCGTTCTTCAGGGGGATGACCTCTGGGAAGTGGGTGGTGTAGTCCATCAGGATGAGGAGGTAGTGATACCCTGCCACACTCTGCTCCAGAGATCTGACCAGGTCTATGGCCACTCTTTCAAATGGGGGTCCCGACCAGGGGCAGAGGCACTGGGGGGCCCATGGAATGTTGGCCAGGGCTGCCAACTGACACTCCGGGCAGGAGGCGCAATATTCCTGGACTTTGTGGTGCAGGCCGGGACAATAAAAGTGGGGCAGGACTCGGGCTAGGGTCTTGTTGAGGCCCAGGTGGCCTGCAGCTGGGATATCATGTGCCAACCTCAGAACGGCTCTCCGATGGGCCTGGGGCAGTATCAACGGCACAGGGGGTCCTGGTCTGGGAGTCCTGCTCCACCTGATACAGCCAGTTGTGGTATAGCTCAAACCGTGGCCACTGTACGGCCCATTGGAGGTCAGTCACCATCCTGTCTACGGCGGCCAGTTGATCACAGGTGCGGCTGAGGGTGGGGTCTTCCCATTGATCATGGCAGAAATCATCCCCAGGATCCCCTGTGTTGTGAGGGTCAGTCGTCGCTGGAGGAGTCTCTCCCTCCTTGGCCCCTGTGTCGCTGAGGAGGTCCTGGGTGGATCCAAACGGTTGTCTTTGGGGCAAGGCTCGTGGTCATCTGGGGTTCCCTCTTCCGGGGTCACCTCTCCCAGGGCTCCTCAGCGGACTCTCCTCTGTAGAACCCCCGTGAAGTCTGGCCAGTCCTGGCCTAAAATAATGGGGTATGGTAGGCAAGGCGCCAGCCCCACTGGGAGTACCTGAGTGACCTGCCCAGTGGTAAGGGGGACGGAGAGTGTGGGGTAGGTCTTCAGATTCCCATGGATGCACCTCAGGCCGACCTGCCCAAGGACCTGTCCATCCTTGGGGACCAGCCCTTGCAGAATGAGGTTTTGGCCATACCCAGAGTCAACCAGGGCCTCCAAGTGCCTCCCCCCTAGGCCAACCGTGATCATGGCTTTCGGGCTTTCATGGCTCACCCCTCCCCGACATAGACCAACCTGAGGGAGCAGTCCATCATGGGGCACTGGCATCACAGATGTCCCATCTGGCCACATATAAAGCATGGCCTGACGCTCCCTGGGGTCTCCCAGGGCTGGTCCTTCCAGTCCATGTCCGGCTCACCCGGGCTTCTGGGAGGGCTAAAGGCTGCCCGATTTGGGGCTGACTGTGTCCTGGCTCCTGGGTCCAGCAGGGTGGGTGACCCACAGTGATAAGTGTGGGGCTGATCTTCCAGGGTTTGCCCGCCATGCTAGTCAGGGCAGCAAAGCACCCAGCTGCTGCACACACTGCTGCTGCAGTTCCTGCTGCTGGGCCCCCGGCCCTGGATCACTTGTTGTTGTTGCTTGCCCAGCATTTGTAGCAGCTGTTGCTGTTGTTGTAGCTGGGCTGCTTGCTGTTGCTGGTTCACACCCCACTTCATGAATTTCTCAAACTCCATGGTCCTGATGGTCACCAGCGTCTAGCAGCCGATGGATCATCCTAGCGGGCATGCCCCTTTTGTCAGGTGGTGAAGCTGCGCACATTCTCTACCACGTGTAGGCTGGCAACACGGACCAGGGCTGAGGAAGGACACAGCGCCTTGCTACACAGGGTCACAACAAAAGACAGAAACATAAATCAGATTTAAAACAATACAAGACTAAAAGCCACTGAATTAAAAATGCCAAATATGCACAAGCTCCAGGTTAAAAAATAAAAAATGGTGCACTTAGAGCTAAAATGCAATAGTTGACACACTTGCACAAAACAGCATCGATATTCCACTACAAGTTAAAATAAAGATCAGTTAAAACAGTAAGATAAGGCTCAGAGTAATGATTAATTTTTGCTTAAAAAAGGATGAAAACAGAATGGTGTAAAATGGTGTGCATGTTAAAAATGTGCTACACAAATACATAGAGTGGGGTGAGCTATCAAGATGGAGTGCTGTGAGGACTAGGGCAATCAGTGAAGCAGGTGACAATACTAGAAGCACACCACTGCTCAACATCTCCTTCCGCCATGTTTTTCTCGTGGATTGGCTGGAGAACCCAAGCCTGGCGGTGGCTGTCTCCATGTGTTCCAAACACAGCTGTGGTCCAGGCCAGCTTGGGAGACATGTGAAGACTCGAGGGTTCTACATCTGCCAGAGCCGTGCTTTCATGTTGGGTCACTGTTGGAGCAATGGGGATGGCCATTGAGAGGTGAGAGGGGCCTAGAGGCAAGAAATGATGGAGAGGGTCTCCACAGAGACAAGGTGGTCCAGTGAGGTATAGTTGCTGATGGAGGACTGGAGAGAAGGACTAGGCAAATTGATATTTGGTGTAGAATGACTTCTTCTGTGGAGGAGGGGAGAGATGCCCCAGACAAGGAGAGATGGGGAAGGGTATGCATCAAGAAGTATACTGGGAGGTGAGGAAGGGAGGGGAGGAAGGAAACCACCCTGGAAGCTGGTTGGGGGTAAAAACATGGGAGGAGTAGGGTTGCATGATAAGGAACAAGACATTTGAATACAGACTGACCAAAGTCGTCACTAAGAAGAGGAACTGAGTGCTAGATATATGACATTGGGAGGTGAGGCAGAGACAGATGAGGGGGCAAGATATGACAATGGAACTGCAACAACCAAGGCATGGGCAGTCAGGCCTAGTTGTCAGAGCAGGAGTCATGCCCAATGGTTGGGATAGAGGGTCAAAGCAAAGGCAGCATCAGGTACCAAGCCAAAGGTCAGAGCCAAAGACAGAGTCAGGGGCAAGGCAGAGGAGCAGGGCCCTGGAGCAGGGCAGAACAGCAGGAACGGGGAGTAGATGGGGTCTGGGATGGGAGGGCAGGAACCAGGAGCAGGCAGGGAAGTAGGAAGAGTAGAGGGAAGTAGCGAGCATGCCGAAATGCAGGGCTCAGGAATCTGGTAAGCAGGAAGGGTCCAGAGTCACAGCCAAGGAATCCTCCAGCTGCACAGACAACTTCCTAGTGTTACTTCCGGGTTTAAATAGTACTCTTTAGCCTATCAGAGGGCTGGATATTTCCCCCAGTTGGGAGCTTTGCAGGGCAGGGCCCTCTGCGAGCTAGCCCTTCTGCGGACCCTTCCCTCATTACTCAGGTGAGCTGCTGGGTGGCAGTTGTGGTCTGAGTGCTGCCTGGGGACCCATGGGTGTGGGTTTGAAGCCTGTGTTTCCTCACAGGAACTTGACAGGATGTGGGGACATGATAGAGGTACATAGAGAGATGACAGGAGTCCGAGGGGAAGAAGAGTAATGAATGACAGACAGAAGAGAGGGGAGATGGGGTAAGACTAGGAGGAGGAAGGAAGTATGGGCAGGGCCAAGAAAGGTGTGGTCAGGCTCTGGTGATGACGATGAGGTTGCAGCAGGACTCGGGCAGGGCAGAGCTGATGTGGGTTGCCCCCTGGGGAGAATACATACATCCTGGTTACAGGTGACCATCTGAGTGAGTGTGTTCTTGAAGCTATTCACTGTCACAATCTGTCCAGAAGGTCATTGCTCCTGTGTGCCTTTTGGAGCTGTAGGCCCCAGCATCTGCTCAAGGCCTTTCACAGGCCCCCTGCTACTTCCCCTCCACAGCCTTGTTTGACTCAATGAGGAGGTGGAAACAATCTTGTGTACTGAGGCAGGGCCCTCCTGGTAGCTAGAACTGGGACTGGGAGCGGGACTTGGTGGCTTCCTGGGCTCATGTGGAGCTTGGGATGGGACAGATCTAGAATCTGGTGTTGCTGGTGGGAGCTCTCTCTAGGTGGCTCTTCTGGTGATGCACTTACTGGATCCATGGAGGGCTGCAGACAAGGAGGACAGAGAGAGCTGGTCAAAGGCAGGCTTGCAAGGGAAAGTGCAGAAGAAGAGGATGATGCAGGGGATGTGACAGACGGTCTGGTGTTCCAGTGGGTGTGAGCAGGATTACTTTGGGTTGTGCTGCTGAGGGTCTAAGAGAGGAGGCCCAGATGCCAGGTTGTGAAGTCAGGTTCCAGGTGAGGTTGCTGAGGTGCCAGGTCATGCAGAGGGGGATGGTGGGGAGGTTGTGGAGGTTCCAGATGAGGTGGTGAGGCAGTGCACAGGACAAGGTTAGTGAGATGCTCAGTGCTCTAATTTGCTGCTGCTAAGGGAACTTACTGTTAGGGACAATGGGGGAATGTCACCAGACGACATGCTGTATGGAAAACAGAAGCCAACAGACTGTGTACATGCTTTCCTTCAGTAGTAGGCACCTCTACCAGACTCAACCATTCATAGATTCCAAGGCCAGAAGGGACCATCATGATCATCTAGGTCTGGTCTCCTGTACAATACAAGCCAGAGAAACTCCCCCCAATAATTCCTAGAGCAGATCTTTTAGAAAAACATCCAGTTTTGATTTAAAAATTGTCAGTGATGAAGAATCCACCACAACTCTTGGTAAATTGGTTCAGTGGTTAATTACTCTTACCTTTAAAAATGTATGCCTTTTTCCAGTCTGAATTTGTCTAGTTTCAACTTCCAGCCACTAGATCGTGTTATACCTGTGTCTGCTAGATCGAAGTCCTCATTATTAAATATGTGTTCCCCATGTTGGCACTTACAGATGTAATCAAGTCATGCCTAAACCTTCTCTTTGTTAAACTGAATAGATTGAGCTCTTTGAGTCTACCATTATAAGGCATGTTTTCTAATCCTATAATCATTCTTGCGGGTCTTCTCTGAACTTTCTCCAATTTATCAACATTCTTCTTGAACTGTGGACACCAGATCTAGACACAGTATTCTAGCAACGGTCACACCAGTAAAATTACCTCTCTATTCCTACTCCAGGTTCTCCAGTTTATGCATTCCAGGATCACATTAATTCTTTTGGCCACAGCATCACACAGGGAGTTCATGTTCAGCTGATTAGCCACCACAATCCTCAAATCTTTTTCAATCACTGCTTCCCAGGATAGAGTCTCGCATCCTGTAAGTATGACCTGTGTTCTTTGTACTGAAGGGTATGTATTTAGCTGTATTAAAACACATAGTGTTGCACTCAGTTTACAATGGCCTGGTCTACACTGACAGGCAAATTCAGCGGCAGTCAACAGGAGATACGCAAGATACATAGAGTAGTTTGCGTAACTTATGTCGACTTCCTGAATTCCCTCTGCATGCCATCTCCACTACGTTGTGCCGATGGGAAATGTGTACCTGTTGATGAAGCACTACTGCACTTTTTGGGGAGGTGGTTTTATTAAATTGACTTCTGTATTGATTCCAGGTCTTCTGGATTCTGGATTCATCACATCCACTTAATCGATCTGGATAAATCCATCTGACGGCAGCAAATTTGCCACCATCAGTGTAGACATATCCTAAGCGATACAGATCACTCTGAACCAGTGACCTATTCTCTTCATTATTTATCACTCCCACAATTTTTGTGTCATCTGCAAACTTTATCAATGATCATTTCATGTTTTCTTCCACATCATTGATTAAAAATGTTAAATAACATAGGCTCAAGAATTGATCTCAGCAGGACCCCACTGGAACCACACCTGTTGGATAGTGATTCCCCATTTACAGTTAAATTTTGAGACCTATCAGTTAGCCACTTTCTAATCCGTTTAATGTGTGCCGTGTAAATTTTATATCATTTTAGTTTTTTAATCAAAATGTTGTGCAGTACTAAGTCAAAGGCCTTACAGAACTTTAAGGGTATTACATTAACACTATTATTTCTATCAGCCAAATTTGTAATCTCATCAAAAAGATAGAAGGTTAATTTGACAGGGTCTATTTCCATAAACCCATGTTGATTTCCATTAATTGCATTGCCCTCCCTTGATTCTTAATAGAGTCTCGTGTCAGCCACTCCATTATCCTGCCTGGGATCAATATCAGGCTGACAGGCTTGTAATTACCCACTCACCCTTTTGAAAAATTGACTAAACATTAGCTTTCTTTCTGTTGCCTGGAACTTCTCTAGTGCTCCAAATCATATATTGAAAATCAACATTAATGATCTAATGAGCTCATCAGACAGCTCTTTTAAAACTCTTGAAAGCAAGTTATCTGGACCTACTGATTTAAAAATGTCTAATTTTAGTAGCTTCTGTTTCACATCCTCCAGAGATGGAAGGGAAAGAGTGTTATCATAAATGGAATGGAGCATTATCATCGCCATATGATGAGATTATATAATCTGTTTTCCCCCAACTGCAGAATAGAACTATTTATCCAACACATCTGCCTTTTCTGTATTCTTATTGATAATTCTACCATTTCTGTATAATAATGGATGAATACCAAAGTCAGCATTCGTTTTGATCCTAATATATTTTTTAAAACAGCTTCTTATTGTTCTTAATTCTGCTGGCCAGAGATTTCTCCTTGTGTCCCTTTGCCTCCCTTTTCAATTTTCTGCAATTCCTAGCTCTTGATTTATATTCATTACTATCATCTTCCCCTTCCTTCCATTTGTTCTATGTGTATTTTTATATCTGCCTTCACTTCCTCTGTCAACCAGATGGGCTTTTTAACCAGTGCCACCTACAGTGTGTAATCTGCAGATTCATGCTGGAGTAACACATGGCAAGCCTGGATTACCTGGTGTGTGCTCTTGGTGCACTGGCACCAGGCCCCCGATCACTGGAAAGTGCTAGGTGGCCGCCCCACTCATGCAGGTTTGACCCAGCTGCCCCTCCATCATGACAGGGGGTGGCCAAGTCAAATTTGACCAAGTGGCCTTGCTCGCTGGCATGTGGGGTCACAGCGCTCAGATTGGGCCCAGTTGTCCCTGCCCCACTAGGGACTTAAGGAAGTGGGGTGCAATTTCCATACCACATAGGACCCCAAAATTCTTTAATCCAGCACAGGCTCTAGCACTGGCCCTCCAGCAGACAGCCCAGGGGTCTCCATTCATTCAAAGAGACTGTAGACAGAAAACATCCCTAACGTCTCCTTCGTATCTACACAGCTACATGCCCCACGCTTCCTGTGGAGGGCAGCCATTCTCCAATCATGGGGTGAGGACATTTCCTGCAGACAGGGCTGTCCTTGCTTTGTGATGAGTGACCTGCTAGCTGACCTCCCCTTTGCTGCTGCACCCAGAAGCACTGACCATGCTGTAGGGAATCAACTCTTTGGGCCCTGGCCCTGCTCAGCTGACTAGGGCTGAAGGAGGCTCTCCAGGCACCCCCAAAACCTGTACACTTGTCATTGGGCCCAGCCTTAGCTCCACTTGAGCCCCTGATGAGCTGAAATATGTTTTTCATGATCCAAGTAGAGTCATCAGTGGTGACTGGCCTATGGGTTTCCTAAGGCCTTGGGTCCATGGAAGAAAGGGTGTCACCAAGCCTGATAGGACTCTCAGGGATGGGGGATGCTCCCCTGCTCTCTCCGTATCCCTCTTTCAGCAATGAGCAAGAGCAGGGCTCCATTCCTGTGTGTCTTCAAGAGTGCTGGGGAGAGCAGGGAACTTGGTCAGGGACAGCACAGCATGGTTGGTCCCCTGTTCTTCTCCCCAGAGTCTGTGCAGGAAACTCAAGGGGGAGCATGCCCTCCTCCCCAGGCTGGTTCCTTCTGCCACCCAGCCCTCTCTCTGCAGGTGCCAAAGCACCAAAACGAACTTAGCAGCAGCTGTCACTATTTAAAACATGAATCACTTTGACAGTTAAGTCCAACCCCTTAACCTTGGGCTCCAGATATAGGCTGGAAGCACCCTGGGAGCCAGGATTCTCCCTCTGCCCCTTGGTTTTTTACTACAGAATGGCAGCGAAGTAGGGGAGGAGAATTTTTGACTGCGCACGGGTGTCTGAGCAGCCTTTTGGTAGTGTGGGACACGGTGCACATGCCCTGCCCAGGTGAGCAGAAAAGGTTAGACCCCTATACTGAGCAGAAAGAAGGAAATTAGACCTTAAAGCCAGCTGGGAAGAAGTGGTGGCAGTGGCTTGTTAGGCTACTGGGAGCTGTAGTGGAGTGCCTCCTATATAGGAGAAACCTTATAAAGAAGGAGCGGCAGAGAGGGAGAAGAGCAGTAGATTGCTGCACTAGTCAAGGGGACAGGCAGAGCTGGGTGTTAATTGACTCCCTGGTACTGAGAAATAGCCACAGTAAGAACTGTTAACAATGTAAGAACATAAGAACGACCATACTGGCTCAGACCAATGGTCCTTCCAGCCCAGTATCCTGTCTTCCCACATTTGCCAGTGCCAGAAGCTTCAGTGGGAATGAACAGAACAGGGCAGTTATCAAGTGATCCTTCCCCTGTCATCCAGTCCTAGCTTCTGGCAGTCAGAAGCTTAGGGACACCCAGAGTATGGGGTTACATTCCTGACCATTTTGGCTAACAGACACTGATGAACCTATCCTCCATGAACTTATCTCATTCTTTTTTGAACCCAGTTGCACTCTTGGACTTCATAACATCCCCTGGCAATGAGTTCCACAGGTTGACTCTGCATTGTGTGAAGAAGTACTTCCTTATGTTTGTTTTAAATTTCATTGGCTTACCCCTGGTTCTTATGTTTTGTGAAGGGGTAAATAACACTTCAGACAGAGGTCCATGTCATTTTACAACACACAAGTTCTTCAAGGAAGCCACAGAGGACATAACACGCTGTCCTGACCCAGTAAGGTTGATGCTGCTTTTTCTTGGGCTCTGGGCAGAACATTAGGAGGCATTATGGAGGCTGAAGAGTTTAAGGGCAGAAGCATCCACCTCTCTCCATGGTTCTGCCCCAGTCCCCACTTGGATAGTGGGCCACTTTTCTTCCTAGTGGCCTGCACCCATTATCCCCCACTCTAGGCTCCCAGGTCCTCAGCTGTCACCTCTGGGTCAGAGACATGCATCTCTCTTCCTCCTGACCACGGTTTTCCAGACTGCACAATTCCTCTGCTTACACTAGGAGTTTCCTGGCAAGTCAAACTGCCTCTGTATGCTTGCTTGGCTTTCTCCTCTGAGGCTGTGAACAGTGTAATTGCCCACAGTTATAAGTTACCACACAGCCCTTTCCAAGCAAGCACATTAATTTTTAAGGTGAAAGCATCACAGGGAAAATGTATTAAAACAATAAAAGAGCCTACAGGAGTGCTAATAAGCTTACCAGAGATCACTGCAGTCCAACAAGGGCTCTGGTTAGTGTCAGTCCTTCAGTCGGTTTTGGAGCACTGGGGAAGTTCCAGAAGGCTGGAAGGAAGCTAATGTTGTGCCAATATTTAAAAGGTAAGTGTGGAGCTGGAATCACATAATGGCGTCTGCAGCACCACATACAGACCTCCATGCAGGATAAGGAAGTGGCCTGGGGAGGGTTGACTCAGCAACATGAACTGCACGTATATGTCGCCTTATAAGGGAATGGCATAGGTTTAAGCCATATCATCCTATAGGGATATGACAAGGGTGATTAAGACATCGGTGCATGGTCAGCAAGTGCACGGCGATGTGTAAGCCTCTGGTTGGCTAGACACCAAGGGTTACCTTAAAAGGTTATGCAGCAAATGCTAGCCAATAGGTTACCTCAAAGGTTATGCAGCAAATGCTAGCCAATGGTCACCAAGACATAGCAAACTGTTGCATGTGGAAAAGTATAAAACCAAGCTGCCAAGTAGCCAGTAGCTGCCAAGTAGCCAGAGAGGAAAAGGAATCGCCTAACACCCAGAATCTCGAGTGTGTTAGTTCAGTGGGCTGATGCATCCTTACTAGCCTGCTTTGCAACGGCCTGATCACCCGAAGTGACTCTCTCCTGTCTGCAGAATCTAAAGCAAGTGATCATTTAAGTTTGGCCAAGATGATTTGTTATTACCTAAGCTTAGTGAGTATGAATTAACTGTTTCTTGTTGTCTGTCTTGTAAACCTTACTCCATAGTTAGTTACTCCATAACTGGGCACCCTAGTGTCACAAAAGTGACAGTCGTGCGTTGATCCCTTGAGATCATTAACACAAAAGACTTGGGTGGCGCATTTTGTCCTTCGCGCACGGAGTTCCTCCTTCTTTACTATCATTTGTTAAAAATAAAGAATTTATTGGTTAAGAGAAATAAGCCTCACTGCTGTCTCTTTGACCCCTCCGTATCGTATAATTAGAACCTTATTCGGTACCTATTGGTTCCGGCTCAACAGTAAGCATGACCAAAGTAATTATTGGCCTGTCAGCCTAACATTGGTCCTGGGCAATGTAATAAAGCATCTGATATGGGACTCAATTAATAAAGAATTAAAGCAGGATAACATAATTAATGCCAATCAACATGGGTTTATGTAAAATAGTTTTTTGATGAGATTACAAATTTGGTTCATAAAGGTAATAACGTTGAAATAATATACTTTGCCTTCTGTGAGGCATTAGACTTGGTACCACACAACATTTTTACATAAAAAACCCCACCTAGACCAATATAAAATTAACATGGCACAAAGAAAATGGACTAAAAAGTGGCTAACTGATAGTTCCCAATGTTCTCATTTTTGAGGATTTCAACAACTCGGTCATGGGTTCGGGGTTGTTATAAATGTGTATGGGTAGGGTTTTGTGGCCTGCCTTGTGCGGGAGGTCAGACTAGATGATCATATTGGTCCCTTCTGACCTATGAGTCTATGAGTCTATGAGTCTAATTGTAAACAGGGAATCATCACTGAACAGCTGTTTTTCTAGCTGGGTCCCACAGGGCTTGGTTCTTGACCCTATGCTATTCAACCAATGAACTGGAAGAAAACATAAAATCATCATTGATCAAGTTTGCAGACGACTGTCAGGCTGGCTGGATTGGAGGGAGGGGCATTTATTATATTATTTAACATCAAAATGTCAAAATCAGAGTAATTCATGTGAGACATGCCATGTCAGGTACTGTTAGAAAGGTTATAATGTGCTGAGTAAGATGGTGATGTTTGTGTCCATGTGTTATGTCTGTAATGGAAGTTATGGATATGGTTGATGTATCTGTATTTCAAATTTTGCTGTGTCTGGGCAACACCCCAGACAGGATGGCTGCAGCACTAGGCTGCTTAATGGCCCATTAAGGAAGTTCACAGGTACAAGGGGTCCGGGGCAGAAGCCAGGGATATACCTGATGAGTCACCATCATACTCATGAGACTTTGGACTCCATCCTAGTCATCCTATTCCTGTAAAATTCCACAAGTAGCAGGGCAAAGACCAAAGGACACAAAAGGCAACTGCCTGAGATCCATTTGTCTTTAGTCTCCAGCCTACCTCTGGATCAACTCATCTACAACTGAACTGAAGCTGTGAAACAAAAAGGACTGAGACCCATCCAGGTACTGGATGTACACCAGAGGGACTATACAAGCCTGCAAACTTCACAATTCTATTAGAAACCTCATATATATAGATTTTCAAATCAATTGTGTCTGATTGCTTTAATCCTTTAACATTTCTCTTATAGTTGGTTTCTTTCTTTTTGTAATAAACCTTTAGTTTTAATTACTAAAGGATTGGCTGGCAGCGTGGTATTTTGGGTAAGATCCAAA
>VOCS01074236.1:0-13436 GCA_007922155.1 Mesoclemmys tuberculata | reverse complement strand
TTTTCTTTTTCCATAATATCATTTTGTTCGTCTAAACCAAATATTTAAAAAACCCACATTTGCTTCTCTCAAGGGGAGGTGGGCATTGGAGGGGGTCCAAAATGCAGAGATAGAAATGTGAAAGAAACCACCACAGCCTCACCAAAATTCCCAGATAATCTTGCCGTTAGCTTCCCAAATGAGCCAATTGTTCCCGTTGATGTTAAAATAAAAAACTAATGATGGCTTTCCCCCCTTTTCTTATAATAATTTTTAAGTGATTTTTCTCCCACCCTCTCATTTTGAAGTGGGGTTTTGTGGGGTTTGGCCAATTTTGGAGGGTGAGCTAGTGAAGCAGTCAAAATCCCCACTGAAAAGGCCCCCTATGAAAACCTCCAGTGATGAGAGCTGCTCCCAAGGAGAAGAAAGGTAACATTGAAACAATGAGAACAACAAAAAAGCCACCCGACAAAAACCAGCCGATGAAGAGAACAGTAAAAAGCCAAAAGTCACATCACTTCCCCAGACCTCAGTATCCCCTCCAAATATTCGTCTGTTTAGAGCTTGTTCGGGCTGGGCCTGTTTCCCCCTTTGGGTCCCCCTGTGGTGTGACGGGGGGTCCCAACCCTGGACAGGGAGTGTCTAGCTGTGACCATGATACAGCTAATAGAAGCAGACAGGCACAGTGACCGATGATTGGATTCACGCAAACACACACCATAGGATGACTATTGAACCCGAATGAGGAGAGAGATCTGACAGCAGGACCCACAAATCATTTCAACCAGCTCAATGCAGAGCGGATGGAGGGGAATGGGGCAATAGGATGGGGCAAGTTCCAGGGAACAGTGGGGGCTGGGGCAGAATGAGATCCAGGAAGGAAGCTGGAGGGTTTGCTTCATTTCCTTACCCGTGTCTTGGGGTAATGCAGTATCCCAGGTCCCCAACAAGATCCCTGCAGTTCACCCAGCTGGGCTCAGTCCGGACAGGAAGCCGTTCTCATGGGGGTGTATGTGAAGGGGTGGGGAACAGGTGGGGGAGGTGGGGAGGAGAATCACAAGACATAGCTGGGTCTGATCACGTCTGCCAAGCCTGGAAGGCGTCCAACATCTACTGCTGCAAGCAGATGTCACCCAAACCACAAGTTCCCCCCCTCTGGGCCCTTGCAAGTTGTCTGAATTCGGCCATCTGCAGGGCCCCTGCGGACAGAAGGAGCTGAGATGCAACCACATTCAGCCAGCTTCAACGGATGAGGTCCCAAGAGCAGAGACACTAGCTAGGACTTTGGGAGAGAGACCACAGTCACGCTGAGAGTCAGACTAGTGAGTTTTAAGGCCCAGCTTGACAAAACCCTGGCTGGGAAGATTTAGTTGGTGTTAGTCCTCCATGGAGCAGGAGGTTGGACTAGACACCTCCTGAGATCCCTTTCAACCTTAATAATCTTTGATTCTAAGATTCTCAGCCCTGCCTTTGCTGCTGGGGACTCACCCACATCAAAGGCCAACCAATGCTAAGGAAACCATCACTTTCTGCTAGATACCACACAAACCACAGCCTGCTTTCTTACCTGTCTTCGCTTTTCATCATTTCCTGGAGGCGTCAGACCAGGGAGCGCGTGGGGGCACTTTTCAGCTCACCGTGAGTTCCCAGGGCCAAAAGGACCAAGGACATCCTGGGATGCATCAGCAGGGGAATGACTAATTGGAGCAGAGAGGGGATTTTCCCTCTGGATTTGGCCCTGGTATAACCACAGCTGGAATCCTGTGTCCAGCTCTGGTGCCCATCATTTAAGAAGGACGTAGATGAGTTGGAGAGGGTTCAGAGAAGAGCCACGAGAATGGTTAACACCAGGCTTGACAGAGAGACTCCAGGAGTTCAGTCTATTCAGCTGATCAAAAAGAAGGTGAAGGGGTGGGGTGATGACAATCTGTAAAGTTCTCCTACAGGAGAACAAATATTTGATACTGGGCTCTTTGATCTAGAAGGCAAATGTCTAACATGATCCACTGGCTGGAACAGAGTCCACTAGCTAGACAAAGTCACAGATTCACAGCTTGCAAGGCTAGAAGGCGACATTGTCATCATCTCACGTGATCGCCTCCATAATAGAGTTTCCCTAAATGACTCACTAGAGCAGAGCTTTTAAAAAGGCATCCAAGCTTGCTTTTAAAAGAGTCACCATGGAGAATCCACCACTCGCGTTGGTAAACTGTTCTGATAGATAATTACTCTCACTGCTAAAAATTGACATCTTATTTTTGGTCTTGATTTGTCTAGCTTTAACTTCCAGACATTGGATTGTGTCAGACCTTCGTCTGCTAGACTGAAAAGCCTGTTGTTAAATGTTTGTTCCACATGTAGATACTTATTGATTATGATTAAGTCACCTCTAAAACTTCTCCGTGAAAACTTAGACTAACTATAAGGCATATTTCTAGTCCTTTGATCGTGATCATGGCTCTTCTGTGAATAAGTTGCACATTTCTAAAAGTTTGGGGAACTGATCATTGGAACAACGTCCCAAGGGTCTTGGTATATTTTCCATCATTGCCATTTTTTAAATTAAGGTGGGATATTTTCCCCTTAGAGATCTGTGTAGTTCAATGAGAAATTAATTCAGAAATGCTCTCTGCCTTTTTGATACAGGAGGTCAGAGTGCATTATCACAATAGCCCCTTCCAGACTGGGAAGCTATGAATATGTGAACAAGAAAAAGATCTTGGGAGCAAATTCTGATTCACTGAAAACAGAGGGCTTTCTGCTTTGGGCGTCAATGGGGCTGTATTTCACCTTCTGGTTTTGACATTCAACACGTTAGATAAAAATATCAAAGACTTCTGCTAGAAGGCTGCAACATAACATGACTTTATTTCTGAGACTCCAGAATGCACACAAGACTGAAAACCAAGAGATCTGAAGCAGGATCCTCCCACTGGCAGAGAGACACCAGTCACCCCATTGTGGCTGACTGGCTGCCGATTGACTGTGATCATGGATGGCTCCCTGAAGAGCTTCCTCACAGAACCAGGAAACACCACAGGATTTCAAGTGATCACTGTTGAGTTTGACACAGTTTTCTATACGACACGGAAGTCGGGAAGCTGTTTGAAAATGACAACGATGATGCGACTGAAAGAAGAGGGAGACCCACTGAGAAAGAATAAACATCGAAAATGCAGACACGAGAGATGCAAGTTTTAGTAATAACATCCTTTGAACATTTTCACAAAAGACTACAAAAACAAACAAATTAATTTCACACAAAAAATAAATTTCTGAAAATAGGGAGTTTTGATACAAAAAAATCAGAAGTTATTGTCACACGTAACACCAAGGAATCAAAATCACCATTTTCCCTTTTCAAATCATTCACCTCTTTGAAAATGGCCCCCTACCTATTTCCCCTCAGCACAACCAACTCTGATCTCACCTTGGCTGGAGTTCGACAGTTCCACCTCTGTCTCCATCAGCTGAGAAAATGCTGTCGCTTGATAAAGTAGAACAAGGGGTAGAAGTAGCTGTTGAAACAGAGCAGGGCGTGAGTGAGGACGGTCCCACTGTTTAAGGACACCGTGGAGATGCAGTTGTCCGTGCTCATGGCAGTAAAGTGGAATCTGCTGGAAAACACGCTGAGGGAAGTTACTAAGTTGGTTATCTTGCACAGGGCAATTCTCAAATACCAGTGGAGGCCCATGGCCAACTGGGCCATCAGAAAGCCTAGGACGATGGTGAAGAGAAATCCAGTAGTGGCCATGTTCATGTGCCACATTTCTTTGGCTGTCTTCTTCTTCTGGTAGCGGGTGATGAAGAAGATCAATCCATTCCCTGTCATACCAATTAGCAAACCCAGAGCACAAAGCACAATGAGAGCTAGAGGAATCATCTCCAAAGGTGCTACACAGTGAAGAGGGGCAGCTTCTTCGTTGGCTGTTGAATACGGATAAGTGCAGGCCGTGCAGTTCTGGCACTGAGCAAACAAAGAAGGAATGAATGTGAATTCTTAATAACAGAAAGAGAGACAGGACAGAATTGGATCATGAGGATGGATGCAAACATCAGTGGAGCTGTGGCACTAAGAGACGCTCCACAGGTTAGAGGAGGTCTAAGTACAGCAACTCTGGTAGTGCCGAAGGAAAAAGAAAAGAAATGTGACTGGTAGAAAAGCATGAGAAAGTGGTGGGGGAACCAAAATGATTTGTTCTCCACTGTCTTTTTTCTATTTTTCATCTTATCTAGTGGCCACAAAGAATCCTGAAACTGAAAGTCGAAACCCAAATTTCTTTGGCGTTTTAGAAACAGAAACCAAATGAACATTGCAGTTTGAAAGGAAGAGAAAATGTTTCATTGCAGCTAGAATATTTCCATCAACATTTTTAGTAAAAAGAGAAAAACAGTTGTTGAAATGGAGCAATTTTTAAGAAATCTCCAAACTCAGAACTGTGAAGCAAGATTAGTTCCACTTTGAACAAAAAAAAAGCTGTAGTTTGAGACCAAAGGAAAACATTTGTTTTGTTTGCTGTAGGAATTGAAGGTATTTTGGGAAACTCTTTGAGTTCAACAAGATCGTATTTCCCAATGCAAAAAATTTTACATCAAAAACTGGTGATCACTTCTGGTGCTAAGATCACTCTGTACTGAACCAAAAAAAGCCAAGAAGAGAAAAACAGAAAAGGCGAGTGAAAATACAACACTATGGCATAGGATAATGTTGTACTTTCAAACAGATGGTTATGGAGTGAACTTATTTCAGTCTGTATTTACCTACCTTCCTACAGAGAAAAGCGAGCTCTAATGACTGGAAGTTTGAAGCTAGACAATTTCAAACTAGAAATAAGGTGCAATTTTTCAACAGTGAAGGGAATGAACCAAAGAGGCAATGTACTGAAGGTCATGATGGATTCTAAAAATCAATGGTGATTTTGAAAATCAAGGTGGGATGATTTTTCTAAATCTGCTCTCATTCAAACAGGAATTATGTGGGGGAAGTTTTCTGTCCTGTGTTAAACAGGAGGTCAGACTAGATGAGTGATTCTCAGTCATTCCAGATGACTCTGCCCCTTTCATGAGTCTGATTTGACTTGCGTACCCAAGTTTCACCTCACTTAAAGACTACGTGCTTCCAAAATTAGACATACTGAACAAGTGCTGATTTTCTCATTATGTCTGTATGAAAATATAGTTGGAACTGACTGTTCTAGTGCTCTTTGTTTAGCCTGTTGTAAAATTAGGCAAATAACTAAATGTACCCCCTGGAAGACCTCTCCATAGCCCCAGGGGTACATACTCCCTGATTGAGAACCACTGCACTAGGTAAACTCAGTGGTTCTTTTAAGGGTTATGAAGCCTCTATGGGACTTTAAGTGCAGAAACGCACTTTTGTCTCAATGGGCAGGCACACTGCGTGCAGAGAAGTTGCATGACAGGAGGCGTAAATACTAGGGATAGACACAATATGTTTTCAACAGGAAACTGAGTTATCAGAAAGGGCATTTTTCATGAGAAGTGTCAGAAAGTGTGAAAAAAGAATGAATCTTTGAGTGGGAAAAATGAAAATCAACAAATTTCATCCAAAAATATATTATTTTTCTTTTTTTATGGTTTTCAGCCAACTTTTTCCTTTATTTGTTTTCCGTAGTTTTTGGCCTAAATATTTTGACCAGAAATGTTCAGCTTTCAGTTGCTGACACATCCCTCTCCACCGCGCAGACACAGAGTGCAGCTATCAAGTTGCTACACGTACACACTTGTTCTTAAATTTTATAATCAAAAGTAAATTTTTTGTGCAGAAAAAGTTGATGAAAACAGTTTTCCCCTCTGCCATTGAATTGTAATTTTCCCTCAAGAAAACCCCCATTTGCTGACTGTGCCACCTCCTCATGGGAAATTGACCTGACTCCGTTTAAAATCTGCTCCTGTTTAGCAAAGGGATACAGATAATGTCTCCTCTGCCAGGCTGAACATACCTGTCCTGAACTACCCATCCCACTCCACACCATCAGTTGCTAACCCATACCGGCACACAGAGGGGTCCAGAGGGGAGAGTGTTTGCAGAGTTTACAAGCTCCACTGATCCTGGGAAAAAATCAACTGAACTGCGTCAACTCAAAATTAGATTCTGCTCAGCAAAGAGTCACTGACAAAGCATCAGGGATGAGAAAGGAAGATCCCATAAACCCAGCAGGAAGACGGTGGAATAGGAAGGGTTGACAGAGCTCACCAACACTGCACAATCTGTGAAGAAATAAACCTAAGCGAACAAGTCAAAATTGGCATCTGTTTAGTCAAGAGAGGTTATTAAGGTCTTCAAGAGAGGGAGTGAGAGAAAAAAAGGGGTAAATGGCCCCACTTGATGCAGAGAGCCAGAGGGAGATGAAGCCAGGAGTGACAGGAAGAAGTTAATCAACCTTCCTTCCAAGGGCTGAGAGGTTCCCAAAGAAAGCCAAGCATTGAAAGAGGGGCAGAGATGCAAGGGGAGATGGGGCTGGTCCTGACTATGATAAAGGGGGCGTGCACCTTCAAAAATATGCGGGTGGGAGAAAGAGATAGCACGGAGGATCATTTTCTCATCTTTGCCTCGGGTGGTCACGCATTGCAGGCCTAATGTTGGGTGCTCAACACGGTACCTGAAGCACACAGCTTCTGGGGACAGGAAGCTGTTCTGATGTGGGTTTCGCTATGGTGCATGGTGGGCAGCTGAGTGAAAGGGAAGGTGCAGATGGGCTGGGTCCCACATCCTCTACAAAGCCTCAGAGGTGTCGTGCCCCTGCTGCTATGGTGTGAATGTCTTGCATCACCCCCCAGGCTCAGCTCTGGATCCTCCCTCTCAGCATTGCAGTTCTAAGAGAACGAAGCTGCCATCCAAGGAGACTGCAGGGACCTGTTGGGACAATCCCATGTCCCAGCACGACTCCAGCCCTTTCACACCAGAGGAAGCAGGGATGGAGAGGGTGTTAGCGTATGACTCAAATTCTCCATTTGTAGTGACTTTATTTGTTCCTCTTTTTGACCAGTTCCAGCTTGGTTTCAATGGCCGTGTTGTTGCAGAGTCTCCATTGTTCTCTGAATTCTTGGTCCACGCTGAGGCAGTCTGAAAGATTGAAACAGTTCTTCAAATAGACCAATACCTAAGGATTGTGTTTCTCTCTGCAGGGGAGACTTTGACAAAGATCTGTAGGGATGAAAGGACACGCCATGGAAACCGGTAGAGGAAAAGTCACAAAGAAGTTCTTGACAAGTTTGCCGGTCTCGGTAAGCCGGCCTGCCTTAGCTGGAGGGCTAGAAGAAGGTAGCTGGTAGTGATCAAAGCCAGCTCGACCTGGAATTGGGTAGCCACAGTAGTTGTCACTATCCCTTCACCCACCAAGAGAATGTCCTCCAGGATAGCAGTAGCTTGATCTCAAGGGGACTCTTTTCATTGATTTAAAAGGACAGTGGATACAGGGGACGTAATCAGCCTGTGCCTCAGTTTCTCCATCCAGAAAACAGGGACCCTACTTGCCTGCCTCAGAGGAGCATTGTGTAGCTTAATTCACTGTTTTTGTTTAGGTGCTTTGAGATCATCAGATGGAAAGTGCTTTAGAAGTGCTGAGTGTTTTCACAAATTCCCTTTCAATCATATGCACTGCTCCTGGATCACAGGAGACTGGGATTTTATGGGACTCTACCTCCCACTGATACTGGAGCCAATTGCAAGAACAGGAGTATGTGAGGGGGAGAGGATGGCAAGCAGGGCCTGCTACCATCTTCACTTTTTAAAGTGGGAGGCAGAGGAGAGGGAGAAGACAAGATGCCACTAAGCCAGCCTTCTGCTCTGTGCAGAGGGTGGGCCATTCCCTTCCCTCCCTTCCAAGCCACTGCAAGGCTGGCCTGGAATTGGGTCAGTCAGTGTGTGGGAGGGGCAGGCACCACTCTGCTGTCCAGTCCTCAGGGCCAGGGCCAGCAGTGTAGAATTGTGTAGCTGAGCAATAAATGGCCGGGAGGAATGAATCCCCCTCCACCTGGCCCAGTGCCCTTCGCAGCATTCCCACGAGAGAAGCAGGAGGCTGGTGGCAATTAGAAGAACCTGGGGGCAGCGAATGCTCCCCACCAGATTTTTTTACATGTTCTAGTGGTGGGTGGATCTCTTAGCTTGGTGGGGGAGAGTGGTGGGGCCTCAGGGGAAGGGCGGCTGGCCAGCTCTTTCTGGCGTGGAAACACGGAGCCCAGCGTGGGAGGGGAGCAGCACCTGGGTTCGGGTCAGCTCCACATGAGTGAGAGCTGCCCAGCGACAGTGGCGGAGGGCTGCCGCAGCTCTGCAACTCTCGCTTGGCAGTGAGGAGCCAAGTCCATCATGGCCCTCCCCCCACAGCATTTAGCCATTTAAACATTCTATTTTTAGAACATTTAAATACATCTTTAATGAAACTAATTTTGACATCCCTGGTTTAAATGTCCATTCTGCTCCGTTTTTATATGTGATAAGGTAGGTGGGAGCAATGCACATGGCATTTGGGGAAGGAACTGGGGGGGCTCCTTAGTTCCTGTGGCAGGGAGATCCACAGTGTCAGCCACCGAGGAAGGTCTGCCTCCTGCCCAAATAAGCTGTTCCCCAGCTGGAGTCTGCACAGCACAGAACATTTCCGAGGCTCTGCAGATGCCGTCACGCCCAGCCACAGCTCTGCCTTCCCTTCCTGAGCCCCCACAACTCCCTCCAGAGGAAACCACACAACACCGGCCTCTTCTCCAAAGCAGGGTTGATCTGTGTGAGCAGCAGATGCCACATCAGGGAGTCCCAGTAGAGTCTACTGTGTTTGAGTGGGGGGACTGGGGGGCTCTGCCTCAGGACTCTTGGGATCTGTCCCCAGCTCTGGGAGGGGAGAGGGATCTAGTGGGTTAGATTGGGGGTTGGGACTCAGGACTCCTGGGTTCTCTCATAGCTCGAGTGGGGCTAGTGGGTTAGAGCTGGGGCAACTTGCATTGCAACCTAATGTAAATTGGCAGGTTCTGCTTCTATATCCTTCCTGGCTCCTCTTTTAGAAAAACCGGAGCCTGATTCGACTTTAAAACCGGAACCTTCATTGTTTGCATCTCTGATGGGGTGTACAAACTGTCCCCTCCTCCCCCTCTGGGAATCCAGAAGTAAGGGCTCCTTCTGGGCCCAGCCTGTATCTCCCCAACACACCTACAGAAAATGCTCTGTCTCGTGGAGAACTTAAAAGCGGTTCATTTTGGCAGCAGAACTGGTAGGAAACTGGCTTGCAGCCCATAGCTCCAGCAGAGCTGAGGCAGGCCCTGAGTTTGGAAGCACTGCCCCAAAGAAGAGCATTCCCTGATGGAAGGGAGGCCCCACACCTGGGGAAGCCAGGAGAAGGGGGATATCTTCCCTCCCTCTTCACCCGCCAGTGACGCCTGGACATTTGGTTGCATTGTCACCATGCCTGTCATTTCCTTCCAAGCTCCAGATCCTAGAATGAGATGCTTAGATGGAAATTTCAGCTCTTTCTTTCTTGGTATATTTCTAGCCTTCGCGGTTGCAGAGATAAGCTTGAGAAGGTGAATCCCAATGGCCGAAAAAATTGAAAAGGCAAAAAAGAAGAACCCAAATGTCTTCTTTTCAAAATAATCTTGTGATGTTTTAGGAGGCAATGAAGATAAAGGACTAGATTTTTAACAGTGTCTAAGGGAGTTAGGTGCCAAATTCCAAAGGTCAATAGGAGTTAAGCAAGTAACTCACAGAGGTGATTTTGAAATATCCCCAGTAGAAGCCTATGTTTCATTGACTGTCAGGGAGGTTCCTACCTGCCTAAACACTTTTAAAAATAGGACGTGGACCCTTTTGCAAATGCTACCCTTTGTTCCATAGACCTGTTGATCTTCAAGAAACGCAGGAAAGAAGAAGAGCTGGAGCTCCACCATGAGCGAAGATGATGGGATAACAAGAATAATGACACACAGCTGCAGAAAAGGACAGACCATAAAGAACCAACCACCCCCAAATGATGTGAAGATGAACAAACCCAAGAATCTCAACAATTTCCTTAAAGTGCCTGATTCCTAGATTCCACGTCTGGAAGGAACTATAGTGATAA
Source organism: Mesoclemmys tuberculata (assembly GCA_007922155.1). NCBI lineage: Eukaryota > Metazoa > Chordata > Testudines > Chelidae > Mesoclemmys > Mesoclemmys tuberculata. The sequence goes on along the minus strand of VOCS01074236.1, from coordinate 3,390 downwards.
TCTCGTCTGACCTCCTACATCAAACAGGTCAGAGAACAGCCCTAAAATAATCCCTAGATCAGAACATTTATAAATACATCCAAAGTCAATTTAAAAATTGCCAGTGACAAAGAACCCACCATGAACCTTGGGAAATTGTTCCAATGGTCCTTTGCCATTAAAAATTTACACCTCTTTTCCAGTCTGAATTTGTTTAGGTTCATGTTCCAGCTGTTATGCTGGCAGAAACACACAGGATCTTTTTCAGGAGACAAGGCAGTATGCCACGTTTATTATGAGAAAGCACAATTGCATTAATAATGAATAACTGATAACTAACACACTCATGCAGAGACACACATCCCAAATGTTCCACAGCTGGTCATGTATAGTTACCAGTCCTGATCATTGCTTGTCATCACAGCTTGAGCTCGCAGCTGGTATCCGCAGCCCATGACGGTTAAGGGGCCAGGGAAGCCGGGCACGGGGAAGAGCACGGTCTCTGTCGGGCCTGTACCGATGCTCTTTGATGTTGCTAAGCACAGCGTTACCCAAATCATTCAATTCTCACCCATCTTTTTGTCACTTTTAGTTTTAAGGTACGTTTATGGGTCCTGCTGTGTCCTGCTGGCTCTGGGTTCTGTGTGACCATTGATCACCAGTCCATTACAGACGTGACTTACATTTTGGAATTTTTTTTTTTTTGGTTTCTTTTCTAGCGTGAATTCATCTTGCTTTTTCAGGGTTTTATCTGCTTTATTCAGCATCAAGGCAGTACTGGTGTTTGTACTCCACCCGATCGTCAGGAGAAGCTGATTCTGGAGACTGATTCCATCACTCATACCTCATTCACACACCTAAATGAAATTATACATACCTAAATGACGTCTCAGCCAGACTTAGACTAGGTAATGCAAAATGGAGTGTAGTTATTCGTAATGGAGGTTCAGTTACAATCTGGAGTCATGTTAGACTTTGATTACAAGGTTATGGAACAAGCAATTTAAAAGAGTTCCTTTAGTTACAATGGTAAAGAGCGACTACTTTAAAGGAATGGCACTTCTGTTGGAGGCAATAGAAAATGAGTTACTTAAAAGACAATTTCTATGAAGTCAATTTTTATAATAATATCAATCAGTAACAGGAATAGGACGAGTGACGTAAACAACAAAAGGAGAAGCAGCAAGTGGCTTCAAGACAGTTTTACTAACAATAATTATATTTATACCGAAGGGCGGCTTTCTTTGTGAGTGTACGAGAGTGGCTCTATCAAACGGCTTTCTTAATGAGCAGGCTGCGGTGAATTTTGAATGAGCTCGGCTTTATTCACATGAGAGTATGTCATTAATTTTAGTTAAAAAATTCCTTTAAAAAATAATTCACAAATTATTTTGATTTTATAAATGTCCCCCTACACGACCACTGGATCTTGTTAGATAAGTGGTTCCCAACCTGTGGCCCCTGCCTCCCCTCTCGATGGCTGCAGAAGGGAGCCACTGCCTACGTACCTAGGCAGAGCACGTTGCCAGGTCAGGCTCCTTCTTGGAGACAAGGGGAGGGGAGATCAGCGCTCTTGTCTGCCTGGCTTTAGCAGGGAGCACGGGAATGTGCTCCATGCACATCTCTGGGGAATGGGGTCCCTCCCAACTCCCTGGCTGCAGAGGGGAGTCACTGCCTAGGGACCCAGGTGGAACACACATTCCCTACTGCACCAGGGAGATGGGAGATCCTCCTCGTTGACCTGCTTCTGTCTGGCTGCAATGGGAATGGGCGGAGGGCTGCTGGCAGAGACTGGTGGCCCCTCAGAGTTGTAAAAATTATATTTGTGGCCCTTAAACAAAAAAGGTTGGGAAGCACTGCGATAGACCTTCCTCTGCTCGACTGAAAAGCCCTAATGAAGCATTTGTTCCTCATATAAGTACTTAGTCATAGAGTAGAATCAAGTTACCCTTTAGCCGTCTCTTTGTTAAGTTAAATAGATAGAGCTCCTTGCATCTATCATTATAAAGCAGGTTTTCTAATTCTTTCACCATTATGTGGGTCTTCTCTGAGCAAGGCCAAAAAAAACACTTACGCAGAAATATGATTTTGGGGTAAAGAGGAAACTATGGGTTCCATCAAACTGAATTCTTTATCTTTCTCCAGGAAAATATGGACAATTCCATCCCTTCCCCTATTCAGCCGGCTCGGGCCATGGGTTGTTGGTGGTATGAGGGTTGCGTGCACGTTGGCGGTACCTCAGAAACTCATCTTCCATGGTGAGATAGAAAATGGGGTTGAGGCAGCTGCTTAAATATGCTGGGACATGTGCAAAACTCAAAATTATGACACCATGAGGCAGAGGGTATGTAGCTGAGATCTGCAGGAAGCAGACGACGTGATACGGGAACCAGCAGATGAAAAAAGTCGGGATCAAGGCAAGGAGGATCCTGAGCGGTTTGGTGGACTGGCTCAGCCTGTTCCTTCTCAGCTTGGCAGCTAGAAGGACATAGGAGGTCGGGATCAAGATCAAGGTTAATGGTGTCAGAAACCCGACCACAAACTGGATTGCAACGGCAGCCTTCAGCCTCCTGATGCTGGCCTGCAGGAACAGGGATTCCCAGAGATCACCGTACCGGAAGCTGAACCCAAGAGACAGGGCCCATATGCCCAGAACCACCCAGAAAGCCAGGCGGGGTGTGCAGTGGTTCCGAGCCCATATGGGGCGTGCCACAAGGATGCAGCGATGGACACTGAGGGCCGTGAGGAGGAAGGCGCTGGAGAAAAGGTGTAGGGAAGTGATAGTGCTGCTCAGCCTCTCATCCCAGTCTAAGTCCAGATTGAACATGGAGGTGTATTTGAGGGGCAGGAAGATGATGAGGTGTAAATCAGCCAAGGCCCGGTTCAGAAACCACATGGTGCTGACCGTCCTCTCCACATAGCAGCTGGTGATGAAGAAGACGTAGCCATTTAATGGTACTCCAGCGAGGAAGGTCAAGCCATACACCATAAGGAAGAGAAGTGTTGAGAAGTGGATTGTCGGAGAAGGTTCAGTCACAACTTCCATCCTGATCCTCAGGTCTCGGTCTGGGTGTCAGCAGCGCAGCCGTTGTACTGAGCAAAGGAAGGAAGCATGATGAAAAGGTCTCCAGGAGAGGACAAGGACACACACAGAAAGTGAGAGAGATGATGCAGTGAGGGTCTGGGGAGTTTATAAACTCCCCAGATCGTGAGCTGAACTCAGATAGGATCAGATTGTTGTAGGATAATGGCACCGATGATTCAAAGACCTTAGAGTCAAAGAATCAAAAACACACTGGGCTAGAAGAGAAAGGATTATCTAGCCGAACCGTATTTGTTCTGTCTAGATTCTGTCCCAATGTTTTTTTCTTTTTCCATAATATCATTTTGTTCGTCTAAACCAAATATTTA